>JALAZF010000063.1:17372500-17820000 GCA_022829125.1 Lathyrus tuberosus
GTATTTGGTTGCAAATGTTTTGTGTTAAATAATGGAAAAGAGACTCTCGGCAAATTTGATGCCAAGGCTGACGAGGGTATTTTTCTTGGATACTCTCAGTCAAGTAAAGCGTATAGAATCTATAATAAAAGGTTACGTGTAGTTGAAGAGTCAGTTCATGTTTCTTTTGACGAGTCTTATCCGAGAAATGTCGGAGAAGGTAGTTCTTTTCATGGTGCAGGTGTACCTACTGAAGACATACTCAAGGACACTGATAAGGGAATTGATCAGCCTGAAGCAGTGCGTATTGAGGAGGAAAAGGATCACCAACCAGTGAAAAGTGAGGATGATCATCATACTAATGAAGATGAACTTCCTCCAGCTTGGAAATCTTCAAAAGACCATCCAATTGACAACATTCTCGGTGATATCTCTAAGGGAGTAACTACTCGCTCTAAACTTAGTAACTTTTGTTATTACTCGGCTTTTGTTTCCCAAGTTGAACCTAAAAACTCTAAGGAAGCATTACTTGATGAGCATTGGTACCTATCAATGCAAGATGAACTAAATCAATTCGGGAGAAATGAGGTTTGGGACCTTGTCCCCCCTCCGCGAGATCATCGAGTAATAGGAACCCGATGGGTGTTTAGGAATAAACTGGATGAAAATGGAGTAATAACGCGTAACAAAGCTAGGCTTGTAGCGCAAGGCTATAACCAAGAGGAAGGAATCGACTATGAGGAAACTTATGCGCCGGTTGCTCGACTCGAGGCCATACGCCTTCTACTTGCCTACGCTTGTACAAAGAACTTTAAACTATTCCAAATGGATGTCAAAAGTGCATTCCTTAACGGATATATAAATGAAGAGGTTTATGTAGCCCAACCTCCAGGTTTTGAATCACACGAATATCCTGATCATGTCTATAAACTTAAGCGAGCTTTGTACGGACTTAAACAAGCCCCTAGGGCTTGGTATAAACGTCTAAGCAAATTTCTACTTGATCAAGGGTATTCAAGAGGAAAGGTTGACACGACCCTCTTTATTAAACGTCAAGGAAAACACTTAATTTTGGTACAAATTTATGTTGACGATATTATATTTGGGTCTACTAACATGACCTTGGTCAAGGAGTTTTCTAGTTTGATGCAGGGGGAGTTTGAAATGAGCATGATGGGGGAGCTTAACTATTTCCTCGGATTGCAAATCAAACAACTTGAAGAGGGCACATTCGTGAGTCAAACGAAATATTGTCTTGAGTTACTAAAACGTTTTGATATGCAGAACTGCAAAGCTATAGATACTCCTATGCCTACGAGTGTTAATCTTGATCGTGACGAAAAAGGTAAGGATATTGAGGTAAAGAGGTATCGAGGTATGATAGGGTCTCTTCTTTATCTTACCGCATCACGTCCAGATATAATGTTTAGTGTATGCATGTGTGCGAGGTATCAAGCACATCCCAAGGAATCCCACCTAAAAGCTGTTAAACGCATACTTAGGCATCTCTCTGGAACCCCAAAGTATGGTCTGTGGTATTCCAAAGGTAGTGCTTGTTCCTTAGTTGGTTATTCTGATTCCGACTTTGCCGGGTGCAAGTTGGATAGGAAAAGTACTAGTGGCACGTGTCATCTTTTCGCAAATTCCTTGGTGAGCTGGCATAGCAAGAAACAGGTTTCCGTTGCTTTGTCAACTGCCGAGGCTGAATACGTTGCTGCAGGTAGTTGTTGTGCTCAAGTCCTATGGCTTAAACAACAATTGCTTGATTTTAATTTAAAACTTGAGCGTATTCCAATTTTATGCGATAACACTAGTGCAATAAATCTAACTAAGAACCCTGTATTACATTCACGTACCAAACATATCGAAATACGTCATCACTTCCTTAGGGATCATGTTGAGAAAGGTGATGTGATTTTTGAGCATGTTGATTCAAAAAATCAACTTGCTGACATTTTCACAAAACCTTTAGCCACTGAGCCTTTCTTTCATATCCGTAGGGAACTTGGCATTCTCGACATTTCGGATCGTGTTTGATCTTATTATAAAGTGTCATTACCTTATCTTATCTATATGTACATCTATACTTTTGTCACTAACAATTTCAAAAGCTATTACCACATATGTAAGGTCTTGCATCATCAAAAGCGATCAAGGTAATATCGTTCTCGTTCATTAGAAATTAAGTGTACCATAACTGAGTGATATTATTATTGTTTATTTGCCTATAGTATGCTCACTGTCTTCATTTGTATGTTTGGTGTGCATGTTATTTTTTTTTATTTAATATCATGGCTTAAATAACACAAAAATATGATTTTTCAAAAATTTCACTGTTTGAGTCGACTCACAAATGCTTCAGGTCGACTCACTTTGGTTGACTATTAGGTCGACTCATAGCTTCTTTTTTTTTTGTTACAGAAAAAGTTACAGTGTGCGTCGACGCACACAGACCTAGCGGTCGACCGCTCGCTGAAAAATTGCGAAATATTTCTTAAAGTCTTGTGCGGTTTTGACCCATTTAATCTCCTTTTATGCTTTTTCTGATTTTCTATGTGGCATTAACATAACATATCAAGTCATTCTCTCATTTCCTCCTCTTCCCTAATTTCATCTCCACCAAAACCCTAACTCCATCAATCTCACCCAAAATTCTTGGGGTCTATAACTAGTTGGGAAATTCGTCACTATTCATCCTCCTTAAACACCAATCATCAATGGCTTCACGGAGAATCACCTGTAAAAGAGTCACAAGGGAATCATCTGTTCAAGCGGGTCCTTCTCAACCACCTCTAGATCAACCGGTAACTCTTTCTTCTCTACTTTCTCCTAAGAATGCTGATTTATTTGAGAAAACAATGAAGAAAAGGTCTGTGGTCAAGCAATTTGTGTATTATCGTCGTACGGTAGAACGTATGCACTTGGAAGAAGTCATGGATTTATTGGACTTTCAAAATTTAAATGGGTTTTTAGAATGTGATGTCAAATACAATGAGGATCTGGTAAGACTGTTCTATACTGGTCTAGTTGGAAAGTTTGATGATTTTATGTTCAATTGCAAACTAGGGAATAAGACCCTTACTATCCAAAACACCACTTGGCGAGATTTATTCCGTTTGTTTGTGACCAATGAGAGTCCTATCCAGCACATAACTGATACCAAGCATGTTAATGATTATGAGTATAAGACAACCTTAAATTTTATGCTCAGAAGACCATATCCTGATGCAGTTGTGGCGAGCAATCTTTTCCCTAGGGCAGTAACAACGGGAAAACTGTCTCCTATTCCTAGGATTTTGCAGTGGATCGTTGCCCATATTCTTAGACCCAAGCTTGGAGGTTATTCTAGGGTGGATCAGCCTGAGGTTCAGTTAATATACATTTTGATGAACAAGATACCAATCAGTTGGCCTTATTACTTTGCAAGCAGAATGTATGCTCTTCGTGAATCCGGTAGAGGGACTGCACTTGGGTATGCATCCATTATTCAAAAGTTTTTCAATAATGCTACAATAGTTGTTCCTGGTATTCCTTATAAGTCCATTACTATAAATCAAGAGTTCTGCCAGAAAACTATGACTATGATGGGCCATATGTGGGATGTTGTAGAGAAAAAGTATAAGTATATTTTGAAAGCCAACACGGCTGTTCTGGAAGAGTCTAGTGAAGAAGATGACGAAGAAGAAGAAGAAGAAAGGGAAAATGAAGAAGGAGAGAATGAACAGGATGATGCTAACGAGAACCAAAATGACAATGCTCAATGGCACCAAATGGATACGGGGGCTGATGACAATACTGCATGGATGTATCAAGGTTCTGAAGAAAATCAAGGTTGGAATTCATGGCAATCTCCAATGGAAACTGAAGTTGACCAAGGATGGGGTCAATGACAATATAATAGTTGGACCAATCTTGGTTCCAACTATAGGCCATCAACTCACGGGATGAACTACCAAGATTCATATTACACTCCTCCTTCACCTCCGCGTCCTCAACAAAACAATGAAGATATTCTTGAACTTATGAGGACGATGCAACTTGATCAACAGCGGTTTGCCACAGCTCAAGAGGAACGGTTCAAGTCTTTACAAGATGAAATTCAAACTCACGTCAACAACTTTGACTCTTTTGCCACAAATTTGACTGGAAGATTCAACACAATGGCCGAAACTTCTGCTAATCAACACCGTGCTCTTACAAACAGCTTCAACATTCTAAATCGCACCGTGTTGGAGATGACCGAGCAGTTGGATGTGCAACCTCCACCACCTCATCATCCTCAACCGTTTCGCAGAAGAGGTCATTCATTTAGGGGGAGGAGGCCATAAGAATCTACATTGCATCTTGCATCATGTCTCTTCATGCTTTATTCTTGATCTGTTTATGACTCTGCTATGTTTCCGTTTGCTATATGCACTTTCTCTTAGTGACTTTGTATTGCTACTATTTTGGCTTCTCTATGTAGTGACCATCTTTGTGTTCCTTAAGCATTATGGTTTGGTTTAAATAGTTTGTTTGTCTTTATCATTATTATGTTCGTTAACTTGCATTATATGTGAATGTATGTTAATGATTATTCGTTGCAATTCGTTAAACAATGCAGCTATTCTTGATACTTTCTCTTTCTTTCTTTTTGATGTTGTCAAAGGGGGAGAAGAAATGGGAAATAACAGGTATTAACAGGTATTGAGATGATCAAACAATAGTGGATGCATAGAGTCAGGGGGAGGATACTACCTCAGTTTGACCGTTTTGCCATCATAAAAAAGGGGGAGTATGTGAGGGAAGTCTCTCTCTATGTACTTGATTTTAATGATGTCAAAACTATCATGCTTTGCACATATATATTTCACATGAATGCACATTAGGTGTTCTAAGGATGTTTGATCATGTTGGCAATGTTCTAGGTGCATTAGATATGGTTAAACACCTTTAGGAAAGTCAAAAGTGTGATTTTTACATGTTTGAATGGTGTGAGTCGACTCATGACCTTGTTCACGTCGACTCATACATGCTGAATTTGTGTCTGTTAAAACTGTGTGCTGCGGGTATGCTCAGGTCGACTCTTCAGGTCGACGCATACATCCTGCATTTGTGTATATCAAAAACTGGGTGTTATGAGTCGACGCATAGACCTGTTTAGGTCGACCGGTCGTTGTTTTGCACAAATTTTCTGCTGTGTTATTCACTCTAAAATTCTGTTTCTCTCATGTATTTCTTCTAGGATATTATATATATCATTTTTAGCTCATTTTTCAACAAGAACAAGAAACGTGAAAGATTTTATGCCATTTTCTCTCATCAATTTCATCTTCTTCCTTGAGCATTCAAACAACTACACATAACTAATTTTTGTTTGTTGTGTTCATTGATTCGAAGTGATAAGGTTCAGATTTCTGGAAGTGTTATCTTCATTTCTGAGTTGAGATTTGTGGTAGGTGTTTCTTGAATAAAACCTTAGGGTTTTCTCCTCCAAGAATCTAAGAGATTTTGGGGGTTTTTGCACAAGCCAATTCGTTCTACAAGGATTCAGCTGGGCGAAGGTAACCGAAGAGATCGGTTTAGTAACTGTAATCAGAGGATCGTAAAAGAGTGGTTTGGGTTCGAATCTTTGGTAGATTGCAATTGATCGAGTGAAGGTAATCGAAGAAGAGTGTGTTCCTTCGGTTTAGTAGCGTGGGACGATAATTGGATCAACCATATTCGAAGCACTTGATTCATCTTGAATCAAGGGAAGAGAAGGCTCTACATCAACAATTCGAAGACGTTCGAAGATTTGATTGTTCATAGTTTTCTCTTGTATAAACGTACAATTGCAACGATAATATATATATCTCAATTCCATGTTTGGAATTGGGGGCAGAGGTACCCATAGCGAGGACGATTGGGGAACTGCCTAATCAAATTGCGTTTGTTCTCTTTCTCCTTCAACTCTTTATATTTTCTGCATTGTTTGAATTTGTCAAGTTTTCAATTTGTCTGAATTTCTGAGGTGTTGTAATCTAGAGCTGAAAAATCGTTTTTGTTAAAGTGATACAATTCTTTGAATTGTATCTAGGAGAAGCTTGAACTTACTAACCATAGAAATTCTGCACTTAGTGTGTTTGTACACACCAAGTGTTTGATAATTTGTCACAAAGCAAACTCAAACATTGTTTGTGTTTCATTGCTTATCGTTTGCCTCATTGTTTTGGTTTATACATAAACACGTTATAATTTGTTGATTGCGTTTGAATAGATTAACACAACTTAATTTTTCTCTTCCATACTCTTTCACAATATATACGTGCATATCCGATCCTTTTTGGTAGAAGGTTCGTTGTAGACTTTTGATCCAGTGGTAGCTTCCGTTTAAACAATTTTTAAAACAGAATTTTTGTAGTCCATTTGCGTGTAAAACTCAAAGGATCTATTCAACCCCCCCTTCTAGATCCATAGCCATAGTCTAACAGATATCTTCTTCTCACCCTCATATCCTAGACCAGTCTTATCACTTGCCCCTTTTCCAGCTTCAAGTATTTTATCCAGAGTGTCAGTTCCACTATTTAACATTCTGATGGATTTTGACATTTGATTAAGCTGGGATTTTAACAACAAAACTTCATTCTTAAGTTCATCTTTCTCAGCCTCAAGCTGTATAATAATCTTCTTCTGCTTCTCCCCTTCTTAAAGGACCTCTTCACTTTTCAGACACAACTCTTGATAAGAAGATGCCAGCTCTTCAAAGGTCAATTCACCATCACTAGATTCTCCATCAGAGGCACATATTCCAGTCAATGCCTTAACATGCTTGGAATTCTCTTCTTCACTTTCACTATCTGTATCAGACCAGGAAATAGATAACCCCTTTTTCTGCTTTTTGAGATATGTAGGACATTCTTTCTTGACATGACCATAACCTTCACACTCATAGCATTGAACTCCTTTATCAAGACTGGACTTTTCTTCATCTCTTGTTTTCTTCACTTGATCACTAGACCTGTTGGTGTCAGATGTGATGTTCTTAACATTAGGTCTATAGTTTTTGTCCATTCTCTTTAACACCTTATTAAACTGTCTCCCAAGCATCACAACAGCATTTGACAGTTCCTCATGAGTTTCAAAATTAAACTCCTTCTTACTATCTTCAGTATTAGACACCAAAGCCATGCTTTTAGTCTTCTTTTCAGGCTCCTCATTCAATCCCAACTCAAAGGTTTGAAGAGAACCAATCAACTCATCAACCCTCATCTTGCTGATGTCTTGAGCTTCTTCAATAGCAGTCACCTTCATTTTATATCTCTTGGGAAGGGATATGAGAATCTTCCTTACCAGCTTCTCTTCAGTCATTCTTTCTCCTAAAGCACTAGAAGCATTGGACAGCTCAAGAATATTCATGTGAAAATCATGAATGGTTTCATCCTCCTTCATCTTCAGATTTTCAAACTTTGTAGTCAGCAGTTGAAGTCTTGACATCTTAACCTTGGAGGTTCCTTCATGAGTAGTTTTCAAGACATCCCAAGCTTCCTTAGCTACTTCACAAGTGTTTACCAGCCTAAAGATGTTCTTGTCAATACCATTAAAGGTGGCATTCAAGGCTTTTGAATTTCCAAGAGCAAGCTCATCTTCTTCCTTTGTCCAATCTTCCTCAGGTTTTAGCTTTGTTGTACCATCCTTTTCAACAATAACAGATGCTTTCCATTCTTTTAAGACAGGCTTCCAAGCCCTGCTGTATAATGACTTCAAGAAGGTAACCATCCGTGGTTTCCAATAGTCATAATTAGAGCCATCTAGAATAAGGGGTCTATTCACAAATCCACCACTCTCCTTGTCCATTGCACCAGAAAGTAATATCCCTAGATCTCACCCAGATGCAGAGCAGGATGCCAGCTCTGATACCAATTGAAATTCTGGTATCAGATGTGTGATGTTAAGTGCGATGTCACAAGAACACACTCTGCTAATATGAACAAGGCAATAACAAGTAGTAAATAACACAATGAATTGTTCACCCAGTTCGGTCTAACTACCTACGTCTGGGGGCTACCAAGCCAGGGAGGAAATTCACTATTAGTAGTATCAAATTACAGACTCAACAATCCCAGTTGACATCTACCTAACTTAATCACTACCCAATGACACTTCTACCTAAGACACCACTTAGGTATGAGAAACCACTCACTCCCTAAATCACCTCAGTGATACAATCCAATGATTACACTTTAAAACCCACCTTGATTCTGCTTAATAGCTTTGATCAAGAACAACACACTCTTGCTTAAAAGCTCTAGAGTGAATACACTTACAACTCAAAATAGTAACACCAATTCAAACATGAATGGTTTACAAAAACACACACGAAAACTCAAATTGACTCTCAGTCTATGCTCTCTGTCTTCGTCCTTTTACCAACAAGAGTTGAGGCTGCTTTTATAGAATTCTGACTTGGGCTTGGACCTTCTCCAAATATCTGATTTGATTTGTTTTAAAACCAGAATTTAAAACAGATTTGATCTTCAAATCTTTTTAAATCTTTTCAAATCAGCCCTAATGTTAGTTACATGATCTGCTCCATGATCTGCTCCATATCTGATGAAAATATCTTCTCCAAGATATTCGCATCCAATCTCTCTAACAGATCTCCTCAAAACAAACTAACACGCGCAGCCCTAAAACATCACAACCTGATGGTCTGATGTTCTGATAACTGATGTCAAGACATCAAGTATAACATCAGCATACAAAACTTCAACCCTGCAACAACTAATGTTAGGAACCAATGTTATGACATCAGACATACGACATCAACATTGTTCAACTTTGTTTTTCCAAAATTCCAGCCAATACAAGAACTAACACCACGGAACTGGGCTCAGTTTCTTTTGAAATAAACTTCCCCTCGATCCTGGTCTTCAGCCACAGAACTGGTCTCAGTTTCTTTTGAAATAAACTTCCCCTCGATCCTGGTCCTCAGCCACGGAACTGGTCTCAGTTTCTTTTGAAATAAACTTCCCCTCGATCATGGTCTTCAGCCACGGAACTGGTCTCAGTTTCTTTTGAAATAAACTTCCCCTCGATCCTGGTCTTCAGCCACGGAACTGGTCTCAGTTTCTTCTTGTCGGGTTTCTTTCTTGACAAGGAACGTTATTTGTAGCGGTCTTCATCAAACTTCTCGCCGAGCTATACTGGGGAGACACCATTTTGATGGAAAAATTTTTGAGGTCAGACTTGTTGGGGAAACCCATTTGTTTGAACTGCAGAGGTGTGCAAGCTTCTCTGTGGGAGATGCCATTTGTCGACCTACTGGGGAGAAAACGAGTCTCTTGAAAGACTGTTTTTTTCTTTGGGATATTACATCATACTTTTCTTCGAGACCTTTTCGGAGAAATGCCATGTGATGTAATCCAATTTTGAGGCATTGATGACTTCATTGAAAGCAAACTTTTCGGGGAGAAACCGTCGTATTGTTGATAGTCTTTTAGTGTAGCGACTTTCTATGGGGATTTTCCTTAATCCGAGAAAGCAAAAATATCATCTTCAATGGTGAAGAGTGATGTTCCAGAGGTGTATATTGAATGTCTTATTGCCTTTCAGAGGTTCAAGTTATCAAAGTGGTCGAGGACAGGCTCCAATCCAGAAATAAACTGGGGCGAAATTGCTCAGACGATACATTTCCGGATGAGGAAAGAACTGACAACCTTATTGGCGGGAGGATGTTATCACTTGGGGATGAGACTGACGAGAGTGATATTAATGCAACATATGTATGAATATGAATCAATTATGCATAATGTATGTATGTTTATGCTGACAAAACAGACGCGACATACAGACTGGTGAAATGAGCACGACTGGATACTCGGGCACTGCGGGGGATAAAAAGTATCAGCGGTTCAAGATAGAAATCCTTTCTTGCTTAGGAGGGGTAGACCCTACTGGGGGAGAAAGAACCATCAATTGGTCTTCAGAGGTAAGAACTCTGTCGGGGATATCAGACGGGGTATTACATCTGAAACAGTTGATCCTTCATTCAGGTGTACTGGTTTAGAAGGAGTACTTTGATTCTGCATTTTGAGGTTTGATCACTTTTGGAGAAGCCATCTACGTTCCTTTTTATGTTCAGTAGTCAAAAGGAATTGCCATTTCTATTTTAAAAGCAGAAGAAAATTTGACAAGTAAAAATTCATTTTTTTTCAAGAATCGTTGATCATGTTAAAAATGTCATTCTGTAAAGCAAAATAAATGAGAATTGCAAATAAAAGCACTGAGGTTCAGATTTTATTGATAGAATGGTAATCAGCCGAACGCGTGATCCCATAGAGCATTTACAAAGTTTAGAAAATGGTAATTTATGGGAAAAGGGGCTACATTGAAACATAACGACCGTTACCCTTCTACCAACTTTGAATTCTGGACATCCCGAGCTTCTGTCGAAGATGACCTTGACTGAAGTCTTTCGACGGATGGTGTTACCGCTGGGGATTTAACCTTGTCAGACGTAGTTACTTGCCATGAATCCCTAACTTTTGCATGGATTGTCTTTTGAGGTTTCCAATCCATCGGGATGATTTTTTACTTATGTCTCTAATTTTTTCCTGGACCGCCCTTTCGGGTTTTCAATTCAGCGAGACGTTTTTTATTTAGGCGAAGTATTTCTTGACTACATCAACATTCGTGGGGTAGGTAAACTCCTCTCCA
The DNA here is from genome assembly GCA_022829125.1 of Lathyrus tuberosus. Classification (NCBI taxonomy): domain Eukaryota; kingdom Viridiplantae; phylum Streptophyta; class Magnoliopsida; order Fabales; family Fabaceae; genus Lathyrus; species Lathyrus tuberosus. The sequence continues at coordinate 17,383,157 of JALAZF010000063.1, forward strand.
TCCATGGTCGTGAGCCTCAAGGCACTGCCTGAGAAGGCTTTCTTAACCACATAGGGGCCGTCATAATTCGGAGTCCATTTGCCCCGGGAATCAGTGAGAAATGATTGTATCTTCTTGAGCACAAGGTCTCCTTTTCTAAAGACACGGGGTTTGACTTTTTTGTCGAACATTTTCTTCATTCTTTGCTGATACAACTGACCATGACATAAAGCTGTCATTCTCTTTTCTTCGATTAGGTTCAGTTCATCATGCCTGCTTTGACACCATTCAGCCTCTGTTAGCTTGGCTTCCATCAATACCCATATTGATGGGATCTCTACTTCTATGGGGAGCACTGCCTCCATGCCATATACCAGAGAGAAAGGGGCTGCCTCTGTTGAGGTGCGAACATATGTGCGATAACCGTGAAGAGCAAAGGGTGGCATCTCGTGCCAGTCTTTGTAGGTTACAACCATCTTTTGAACGATTTTCTTGATACTCTTGTTAGCCACTTCTACCGCTCCGTTCATCTTTGGCCGGTAGGGAGATGAGTTATGGTGTTCGATCTTGAACTCAACACACAACTCCTTCATCATATTGTTGTTCAAGTTGGATCCATTATCCGTAATGATATGGCTTGGAACACCATAACGGCAGATGAGATTGTTTTTGATAAATCGGACCACCACTTGTCGGGTTACATGGGTGTATGACACTGCTTTGACCCACTTGGTGAAATAATCAATAGCTACTAGGATGAACCGATGTTCGTTTGAAGCTTTGGGTTCAATCATGCCAATCATGTCGATTCCCCATATAGAAAAAGGCCATGGAGAAGAAAGAACTTTGAGATGCGTTGGCGTTACATGGATTTTGTCAGCGTATATCTGACACTTGTGACATCTCTTCATGTACTTGTAGCAATCGACTTCCATTGTCAGCCAATAATACCCTGCTCTTAAAAATTTTCTCGCCATTGTGTGTCCATTGGAATGAGTGCCAAAGGAGCCTTCGTGAATTTCCTTCATTAACATGTTTGCTTCTTGTCTGTCAACGCATCTGAGCAAAACCATGTCGAAGTTTCTCTTATAGAGTGTATCACCGTTCAGGAAGAAGTTTCCAGCCAGTCTTCTGAGAGTCTTCCTGTCTTTTCTTGATGCCCCAGGAGGGTACTCTTATCTTTGAAGGAAACACTTGATATCATGATACCAGGGTTTGTCATCGATGACTGCTTCCATTGTGAATATGTAAGCGGGCCTTTCAAGGCGCATAATGTCGATCTTGGGTACGTCATTCCAATGATTTACAGGAATCATGGAAGAGAGAGTAGCTAGTGCATCAGCCATGTGATTTTTTTCACGAGGGATATGATGAAACTCAATTCTGTTGAAGAATGGTAACAACCTTCTCGTGTAATCTTTGTATGGAATCAATCTTGATTGGTATGTATTCCACTCTCCTTTGATCTGATTGATAACCAGGGCTGAGTCTCTATGCACATCCAAGTTCTTTATCCTTAAATCGGTAGCTTCTTCGAGACCCATGATACAAGCTTCGTATTCGGCCTCGTTGTTTGTGCATTTGAACGTTAATTTGGCAGTGAAAGGAATATGGGTACCCTGAGGTGTTACGATGATTGCCCCAATTCCGTTTCCATAATTGTTGACAGCTCCGTCAAATATTACTCCTCATTGGGAACCTGGTTCTAGCCCTTCACTGGGTAACTGTTCATCGCAATCTTTCATTTTCAAGTACATGACATCTTTGTCTGGGAAGTTAAACCCGACTGATTCCTGATCGTCAATCAGTTGATGAGCTAAATGATCGGCTAAAATACTTCCTTTGACGGCTTTCTGAGCATGATACTCGAAGTCGTATTCTGATAACAACATCTGCCAACAGACAATCCTTCCCGTGAGAGCAGGTTTTTCAAAGACGTACTTGATCGGATCCATTTCGGAGATTAACCAAGTAGTGTAACAAATCATGTACTGGCAAAGACGTTTGGCTGCCCAAGCCAGAGCCCAGCAAGTTTTCTCGAGCATAGTGTATTGAGTTTCACAGTCAGTGAACTTCTTGCTTAAGTAGTAAATGGCAGACTCTTTTCTTTTTGTTTCGTCTTGTTGGCCAAGTACATAACCATAGAGTCTTCCAAGACTGTTAGGTAGATGATCAGTGGTCTTCCTTTCACTAGAGGAGATAAAATAGGTGGATTCAACAGATATTCCTTGATACTGTCGAAAGCTTTTTAGCAATCTTCTGTCCATACACAGTTTTGATTCTTTCTGAGTAGTTTGAAGATTGGCGCGTATGTCGCAGTCATAAGGGATATGAACCTTGAGATGTAATTCAGACGTCCCAAAAATCCACTGACCTATTTTTCAGTCTTTGGAGAAGGCATTCCTTGACCTTGTCGGGATCAACCTCAATTCCTTTTTGGCTAACGATGAATCCCAAAAGTTTCCTTGAGCGGACACCGAATGTGCACTTATTGGGATTCAAACGGAGTTTATACTTTCTCAGACGCTCGAATAGCTTTGATAGGTGTTCTATATGCTCTTCTTCTGTTTTAGATTTGGCAATCATGTCATCGACGTACACTTCGATCTCTTTGTGCATCAAGCCTTCTCTGACAGTCGGGAGATCTCCTGAACCTATATTGACCATTTCCAACGGCTATTTGTGAGGCTCAACAAACCTTTCCTCTTGCCTGAGTAGTCGGGAGATCTCTTCTGGAATTTTTTCATCCTCTTCTTCTTCAGCCTCAAATACTGGGAATTTAAAGTTGGGAGAAGGCATTGGATCGTAAGTTTCAATGGGGTTTAAAACAAGCAATCTGCATGACGTGATGATTCGTTTTTTTAGCAAAGACAGAGAGAATGCAAGAGTGTGTGCAGTGTATTTTTTTGAAAAATGCTTGTTTTTTTAGTTGTTTTAGGATTACCATTTTCTGAAAAACGAAAAGTGAAAACAGCAATAAATGAGGGAATTCAGAATGACATTATTTATTTATGATTTGTCGATTCTTGAAACACAGCCCTATAAAACAAAACTCGGCCGATTTGGGTGAAGTGAAGAGGGACATTTACAGAAAAGTAAACCCTACAAAACATCCACTTCACCCGGGCAAGGTGAAAGGTTAAAACAAAGATGGCAATTACTTAGACTTATGGACGACTTTTGGGACATCGACAGCAACCCAGTGGCGACGAACTCCTCTGTGAATCACAAAGTCTGGTACTTTCCTTCTTGGTTTGTCTTAAAAAATGACGCTGATTTCTGGCGGAGTAGGATCGTTGGAGTCTTTCTCCTATGCAGAGTTGTTATAAACGAACTCTTTTGTTGCATCTTCCATAGTGTTTTCACTCTCAAGAGGATCTCCACATCCAGTTGGCTGGATGTCGTCGTATCTGATGCGAGAACTTTCGGGAGCAGTGTATTTAACTAGGAAGTCATACTTGCCACTCGGCTGTCCTAAGGTGTCCCATGTTTCTGTGGGAATAGAGGAGTCATCCTCCTCAATGACGTGACCTCAGGAAATGCATAGTTAATGAATTATTGTCCTGCAACCTTTGCAGATTCATCGCCATGGTGTCGGACATTTTTGGAATGTCCTGAGTAATGATTCCATGACTCGGTGGGAACATGGGTATTCTTTTCTATATTACTCAGCTGATAGGCATCGTCCGTCTGACTCTTTTGCCCCAAGTCTTCTGGGCACGGCTTCCAGATAGGCAAGTCATCCAGGGAATCATAATAATCATAGTTTTCTTTCATTAGATTGTCTTCCTCTAATGAATTGGGCGGAGCACGACATCTTTTAGGATCATAATCTCCATAGATCATCCTGACATTTGACCTCGGTATATATCCTAGTCTCTGCTTGGGAAAGTAAAATGGCGTGTGCGCCTCTCCTCGAGACATATAACCGTCATCGTTAAGGTAAGACTTCCACTCCTCATCCGTATCGGAGGAGTCACTTTCATTGATTGTGTGTACTTCTTGAGACACTGGGTGGAGGAAACCTCCGCTGCGGAAGAGGTCCTGAATGGGACGGAGGCTTTCATCCTTCTTAGTAGTCTGGGTACAAGTTGGAGAGAAACCAAGACCTTTTCTTGTCTTATTATTAGTAGGAATTACAACTTGTCCCCATCCTTTTATGTCATTACTCTTGATCACTTCGAGAGCATCCTTGTATGAGGAAATTGATGTCCCTCTTTCTGGTTGATTCTAATTGCTCACCGAGAGTGCTTGGAACTGGGTTCCAATAACCTCCTCTAGTTCTACACAGGAGAATGATGATAAGTTGGTCACGATTAAGGCTTGCTCTCCACACACTGTGACTAACTTGTCATTCTTGACGAACTTCAGCTTCTGGTGAAGTGTCGAAGGGACTGCCCCAGCTTCGTGTATCCAAGGTCTTCCTAATAAACAGCTGTATGTTTTTCGGATGTCCATGACCTGGAAAGTGACTTGGAAAGTGTGAGGACTGATGGTTATGGGAAGATCGACTTCACCGATAACTGTTTTTCTAGATCCGTCAAAGGCTTTGACGATGATCTCACTGTCTCTCATCGGAGTTCCTTGAAAAGAAAGTCGTATCAGAGTTGATTTTGGCATAACATTCAAAGATGATCATGTGTCCACCAGTACACTGGTTAAAGCATCGTCTTGGCAGTTGACTGTAATGTTGAGCGCCATATTATGATTCTTGCCTTCTTCCGGCAGTTCTTCATCACTGAATCCTAAGTTGTTGTAGGAAGTGATGTTGGATATGATGCTGTCAAATTGTCCTACCGTCACATCTTTTTCCATAAAGGCTTGCTCTAAGACCCTCTGCAAAGCTTCCCTATGAGCTTCTGAACTAAGCAGGAGAGATAGTACAGAGATTCGAGACGGAGTTTGCAACAATTGGCCCACAATGTTGTACTCGCTTTCCTAGATGAGCTTCGGCATCTCATCGTTGTTCTTTACAAGTTCTGGATTATTGGATTGACCGACTCGTTGATTGGGAACTTCTGTTTGAGGTTCCTTTTCTTTGGTAGGTTCTCCAACTCCTCTGTTGAAATCCGACCGCTCCGGGTAACTCGACTGATGTCGGAAATGTTCACGACGGAGGGTAATGGAGTTTCCTTTCCATTTTCGATGGTCGTTGCACCGTATTTGTAAGGGATAGTCTTTTCTGATTTGTACGGTATTGGTCCTGACAGGTAGATAACCACAGGAGCTTTTTTATTTCTCTGACCATCATAGGCAGCCTCAATTGGTTCGAGGTTGAGAATTCTTCTACTGTCGAGAGAGACTTTTGACTCGTCGAGCAGAGGGATTATGGCGTAAATGTCCTTGATTATTCCATGATTGGAGATTACGACAGCGTTTTTGCTTTGACTAGGGAAGTAATCTTATATCATGTTGATCGACCCAGAACTTGAACATGGTCGAATCGCCTTCCGGTTCAACTGATTTTGGAGGGCTGCTCGTACGAGATAACATCCTTGATTATTTTTCGAGCATACTCTACAGCACTCATAATTGTGCGGTGGTACCTGACCATATCCGCTTCGTACGCAGTGCATATTTACTATATCTGTTTCTATTGAGCGGATATCACAACTTTGATGTCTATCTGGATTCCCATCAGTCATGCTAATCCATTGTGTGACTTTATCCAGGTAGATCGGAAGCCACTAGTGGTCCAACAGATGTTGAAGGGTTCTTTGCACAAGCGCACACCCTTGGTTGTTTTCGCAGCATTCTTTACAGTCTAGATAATCATGAGACACCAGAAAACCAAGTCTGACCTGCTTAACATGTAATTTCACTAAACTGGTATTCATCAAGCGTGTTCTGGATTGGACCAATGGCTAGGCACGACCCAATCCACTTCTGCTCCCAGAACGGCCCAATTGCCTAAGTCTAATCCACAAAAGGGCGAAAGTTACCTTTCTGCCCCTCCAATTGGGCAAGGGCTGCATCATTCCTCCCCGGAACCTCTGCCTGTTCCACACGGGCTCCTTCTGTCCCCAAACAGCTAAGGGCATGTACCCGAAACTATGTCTATGCCCGACATAACGGCTAGTTTTGGGCATCCTGCCCGACATAACGGCTAGTTTTGGGCAGTTACCTATTCTTCGGGAAAATAGTTATTTCGCCTCGAAAATAGGACCTTTGGCCATGCGCTGGGGGCACTATATAAATCCTCTCGCTTGAGAGGGCCATGTATCCAATAATCACCCTAAAATCTCACTCTTTGTACTTGCTCCCTTTTCTCTGACCCTTTTTTACTTGAGCGTCGGAGTGCCTTGCAGGTACACCCCCTCCTCCTCATTTCACGTCCAACATCATAGACATTCTTGGTGGCCCATTATAGGATCTGATCAAGCCTTCACGATCAGTGGCGCCGTCTGTGGGAAATTTGTTCTCCCCGTCTTAACATCCACCTCCGATACTAAGACCAAAACACTCTCGTCCCAGATTACCATCATGGCCTCTCAAGATCACGTCAAAGGTGCTCTCTAGTCCGCTGTCCTCCCCGTCGACAAGACTGATATTGACGGTCCCTCTTCTCTCCTCGGAGACCCCCGTTTGTTGAGAGACAGAGCCACAGCCTCTCCTTCCCCTACTCGTGTTGACCGCGACAAGGATCAGCCCCCATTGGCGATCCAGCCCGTCCCTGCTCCACCCAGCGTCGACCCGGCCGTGGTGGCCCTTCTTGAGGCGATCAACAAAACCTACCTCCTGATCCTGCAGCAGAATGAAAAGATCGGTGCACTGGAAAAATCTGCCCGTCCAAGATCCCCCCTCCGAGGAAAGGTCATCGACGATCCAAGAGACCGCAACCCCAGCGAGAAATCGACCGAAGGATGCGCCAAGAACCGGAATCTCATGCCGTCCGAAAACGCTACCAAGTTTCCCTGCAAAGCCATCACTCTCCTGATCACAAAAGAACCTGGAGGTACAAACAGTCACCCCCGATCCGGTCGAAGGGCCGAGCCCGTACACCTTCCCCCCGAAGGAGTCGTCGTCATGAGCGATCCGTCCAGTCCCCGTCACTAACCAGTTCCAGCAGCGATGATGAGCCTCACGACCCATTGTCCCCAGAAATCTTGGCAACACGTCTCCCTAAGGGCCTGGAGAAGCCCCTAGCACTAAGCACGTACGACGGTACAACTGACCCCGACGAGCACATCGAGAACATCGATGCGCTGTTGGATTACCGTGGTGTTCGGGGCGCCATTAAGTGCCGGCTATTTTCGACCACGCTCCAAAAAAGAGCAATGACTTGGTACAAGCAGCTGCCCGAAGAGTCTATCACTTCGTGGAAGCAACTAGGCAGAATGTTCTCCCGGCATTTCACTGCGTCGCGCCGCCACCCCAAGACTGAAGCCTCCCTTGGGGCCATAATCCAAGGTAAGGATGAACCTCTCCGGGCATACATCAAGAGGTTTGACAAAGAAGCGGTGCAGGTCCCTACAACGGACCATATGAAAAAATTTCTGCTCGAACAGGGACTCCGCCCAGGCTCAGAGTTTTCTAAAGCTGTCGGCCTCGCACCTCCGAGGAACCTGGACGCCTTCCTCCTCAAGGCGCAGTCGTACATTCAATACGAGGAAAAAGAAGCGGCCAACTCTGCCCGAGCCTCCCGCCACCAGGAGAACGCCAGGGCCTCCGGAGGCAAAGAGCCCTCGACATCTCATCGAGGAGAAAGGAAGTGCGAAGACCGTCCTCGGGACTCCCGCGATAGCAAGGGACCCTCCGGACGGTTCCACGACTACACCCCCTAACTGTCTCTAGGGAGAAGATACTGTCTGAATGCGCGAATTCGGAATTCAAACAAGCAGGGGTCCACTTCCCCAAACAAATACCGGCCAAGCCCAACGCCGACAAGTCAAAGTACTGTCGTTTCCATAAGAGTCACGACCACATCACCGAAGATTACATCCATTTGAAGGATGCTATCGAAATACTGATCAGGGATGGCCACCTGAAGCAGTTCACAAAAAAGAAAGACGCTCCCCGGCAAGACGCCCAGGAGTCCAAGAAGGTAGAGGAAGAGGTGCCTTCCTCGGAAGAGGCCAACAACATCCAGGTCGCCATGTCCGTATCACGACCAGAGGACTTCTACGTCCCAGATGAGCTCAGCGGTCCTGCCTACTTCACGGCCCACGGCCCGTGGGAAACGACCCCCTCTGCCATGGTCATCTCGGGCGGAGGCTTCAATAAAGTCACGCTAGGCTCCGTAAAAAGGAAATTCGAGCACCTAATTAGCACGAGCTCCAGCAAGGTAACCACGCTCGACCAAGCCCAGAAGGGCTTCATCCCCATCTCCTTCTACAGAGAAGAGCTCCTCAGGGGATCTCCAAACTCGAGCATTCCCCTGCTCGTCAGAGCTCAGATGGCGAACTTCGACGTTCGTAGGATTCTCGTCGACCAAGGTAGCTCGGTCGACATTATGTACTCCCATCTATTTTCAACGCTCCAACTGGATGAATCACACCTCACTCTTTATGTGGGTTCTGACTTGCAAGGATTCAATGGGTCAGTGACCAAACCTTGGGGATACGTCGAACTGATCGTAACTTTTGGGTCAGCAGAGACGACCACGTCCGTTAAGGTACAATTTCTGGTAATTGATTGTCCGTATCTGTACCAGTGCATCTTCGGAAGACCAACCTTGCCGAGTTGGTAGCTGTGCCTTCAACCATCCATCTCAAGATGAAGTAATACACTTCAAAGGGGATGGTCGCCACCCTCCACAGCGACATCGAAGCTGCACGATGATGTTTCAAATCAGCCACTAAGGGACTCAACGCCATCGCGTCCAAGCCAAAGGTATCCAACAAGCCAACCTTGCCAAGCAGCTCCGAGGAGGCCAAGCCACTACCTCAGTGTCATACCTCAAATTTGTCCTACCTATATATTTTCATGTGTACATCCACCCACTAGAAATTATTCAAAAAATCAAAAATATGTTGCTTTCCTGTTGCCTAAGTTTGTGCTTCATTTGAAGATATTCAGTCAGGAGTGTGTGCAGTTGGATTGAGGGTCGCCTGGTTGACCTAATCTTGGTCGGTTGTAATACAGTTTGTGTTTGCTTATTTGGCTCACGTTCTGGATCATTAGTGCAAGTGGCAAAATTTCAAATTGATTTGAGGATTGATTCATGTTTAACTCGTTCCTCATAAATTTATTCGAGGAGGAAATTCAGGAACGTTTTCAAATGTGGATATGGAGTTAAAATGAAAGCTTGACCTTAGTCATTTTTGTTTTTAAATTAAGAGTCAAAGGATTCAAAGATATTGGGCTTGGTTTTAAGAGTGACTCACGGGTGGCGTATTTCAAGTCAAGATCCAATTTCTTTTTGTTCAATTTAGGGTTCAAAATTGTTGGATTGCAAGCATGATTTATGGAGGGTGCGAATAGTACGTTTGAAGCCCATTACAAGTTTTATGGCCCATGTACAAATTTCAAGCTCATTACTATTAAAAAAAACTCTCATAAAGGTGAGCGTAGAATTACATGGCCCACATTTTGACACAAATTCACAATTTGCTGAGCCATATTCTTTGCCCCATACACTTCACAACATATAACTTGCCAAGCCATATTTCCCCAAGAAATTTTTTCACCAAGCCATCACGTATAACCTGCAATACCCACCAGCCACTATAATTCACAGCCGACCCACACGATTCACACTACATCACCATATTGCTTTGCTCAAATAATAATAACCTGCAAAATGAGACAAGAATGTCCATGAGCCCACATCATTTGTTCCAGCCACAACATTATCACACGGATTGTACAACAACAAAAAAAAGAGAAAGCCGCAAGGTGTTACTCATGGCCCATCACCAAACCCAGCTTAGCAGTAAGTTTCAAAAGAGGAAAATCATTAACTTGCAAAAACTCTCAAGTCATACCGCAATACGCACATGAGCCACAACTCCCAGCCTTCCATATTTCCAGCAACCCACAACCCATATAACACACCAAAACAGCGAAATCCACCTTTTATCACGACCTGCAAAACCGTTTTCAGCAAAGAAATTGTTAGGATACCATTTATCATAAGCCGTACACAATACGGGTCCCGCTTTCCAAAGTTGCTAGTACTGCAAAATTACAAGTGTGAAAAACTAAAATAAGTGGCAATAACAAAATAAATTGAGCAAAAGAAACCGTTACAAAGATTTCACAAACATCACGCAAGTCTCGCTCAGAATATTCGCATAATACCTCACCAATTTCCAGCTCACATTCTTCCATTCTTTCCCATTTCACCCTCGTATCCCTCTATAAAAGCAGCCACAAATCAACCCACATCTCTCCTCTGAATCCTCCTCCAACCTTCAACACTCACCCAACCTCAAATCTCCTCTCGCCCAAACTTTCCTTCCGTAACACAACCTTCGACCTCTGCTCTCACCTCCCCTCATCAACAACCAACACATTTGATACAACCAGAACCAAACAAAATCACAAACCTTCGAAACCAAAACCAGAAATAGAGGTGAAACCGAATCAGTGAGAAGGAGAGAAGATGGTTTGAATCGAGAACGAAAATGAGATCGTGAGAAGACATAAATCGAACCTGTGAAAGAGATTGAAACCTGAGCAAATCCAAATCGAAAGTGTAGTTGAGCGAAGAAGAGCGAGAAGACGAGAGAAGTCGGAAGATTCAAAGGTTGGAACGAGTTGATTTTCTTCTTCGCGTAGCCATTTTTACGTTACCCTGCTCTTCGTAAGGCTGTAGCGCGATGAGGGAGAGAAAGCTTTTTCTCTTCTGAGCGTGTAGTCTGAACCATTAAAGTGACCTAGTTTTTTTTTCAAATTAATTTTAATTAGTTTTTTTAAGATAAAAATTGCTTGCTGATAGGTTTGTGAGCCCATGATTTCTCTTAATCTAATACCCTCCTCTATTCTTTTAAGCCGCATGGAGGTGATGGGCTTTGGGCGCCCATATGATCCTCATTGGGTCAGCCACTATCACACACACTAGATCTGTGTGCTGCAACCCCATATTCTCTGTAGTTTCTTTTATTTTTCTAACAATTGGATTTTTTTTAATGATATTTTAATAACTTTTTTTCTAATCTTGTTTGATTTTACGAGTCCATACCAGATTTCCTTCTGATTTCATCTTGATTATTTATTTTTATTTTAGGGCCAATGATGTCAAAAACATCTTGATATTGGGTGATTTTTTAAAATCGGTACCAAATCTTGATTTATATGAGGCCTACCACCTATTTATTTTTATTTCGATTTATTATTTTCTATTAATTTTGGATCAATGAAAACCAAATATCAAGGATTTATCGATTTTCGATTTTAAATCTTGATAAAGGTGAGACCTTTATTCTTTTTCTTATCATTGTTCGATTTTATTTCATTTTACCATCCTTTCATTATTTTTATTCATTTTTGGGTCAATGAAAACCAAATATCAAGGATTTATCGATTTTCTATTTTAAATCTTGATAAAGGTGAGACCTTTATTCTTTTTCTTATCATTGTTCGATTTTATTTCATTTTATCGTCCTTTCATTATTTTTATTCATTTTTGGGTCAATGAAAATCAAATACTAAAGATTATCGATTTTTTGATTTAAAATCTTAGTAGAGATGAGACCTTTCTATATTTTCGATTTAATTTCTATCTCCATTTAATTTTCATTTTCGTATATTCTTTTAGTTGGTCAATGAAAGTCAAGTATTAAAGATTATCGATTTCTCGATTAAATCTTGATCAAGACGATACCGATTTTATTTCTATTTAGATTTTGTTTTTTATTTATCTTATGTCTTTTCATTTTTGGTCCATAAAAGCCAAAAATCGTTGATTATCAATTTCTCGATTAAATTCGATTAAGACGAGACCAACTTTATTTTTATGTCAATATTATATCTTGTTCATTTTATGTCAATATTATCTTGATTATTATTGTTCATATTCTTATCATATTGTCCATATCATATTCATATCATGTTTATCTAACCATTTCATTTTTTCATATTTTAATCAAACACACTAACAATTATCGAAACGCCTAAGCATTTAATTTTTGATTAAAATACTTAACACACCTATTCAAATCATTTTCATAATTAAATCAAGAAAGAATTGAATTCTTGAGGTCTAGCACTTCTTGGGTTCTTGAATGACCGCTATTGAGGCGCACGCCTTGGGTGGTGTGTCATTCGACCTTTTGTTTCAAAGACACGCTCCTTAATTATTTGGACAAAGGAATGCCATTGGAGTCTAGCATTCCACATGGTACTTTCATCCATTAAACAATATTTCATAAATCAATCGAATGAAAAAGGTGTCGTTGGGATCTAGCATCCAATAATGCCCCGATTAATTGGTTGCGAGGCCGACGTCTCGTTTATCGAATAATCGTCATTCTCCCTAAAACACTTAACAAATCAAACCATTTCCAAACTAATTCTCGACTGGTCGTCGAGCCACTCTTCAAAACATTCTCGTAAGTCTAGTGCCTTTTGCCTCGTCATCAAATGCACACTTGCACATTTCGTAGGTTTTGTTACTAGGAGCACCCCTAGGGACTAGTAGTGATCCTTACCCCTTTTCGCAACCAATCCGATTCGATCTTTTTCAAACGCTTTTTTAATCAACCTACGAAAGCAGGAGATTCTTGGGATCTAGCATTCCTTGGATCTTCGAATGAATGACTCTTAAGGCACGCCCTTGGGTTGTTATTCATTCACCCATTCGTAGGCCCGAGGTTGCGATGATCTTGCCGAGCACCCTATCCTAAAACCACCCCATTTCCCTTAGTAATCGAAATCTTTTACTTTACCTTTTCGCATATATCGTTGAGAAGAAAACAAACTAGCTTAGATAACGTTCATCACAATTCGAACTAAGAGGTTCCTGTTGAGTACAACGGACGTGAGGGGGTGCGCGTACCTTCCTCTCACGTAACCGACTCCCGAACCCATAATGTGGTTGCGACGACCATGTTCTTATCCACTACTTAAAGGTTTTCTCGATATTTTACTTTCCCTCTTTTGGGATAAATAAAGTTTGGTGGCGACTCCGTCGAACCGTTTTCCGCGCCTTTCGCGCGAGGGTTGTGTCTTCGATTAAGCGATGATTTTTCGAGGTGCGACACTCAGGTCGACTCCATCGACCTCGACAGCTGCTTCCCCGAAGAGGACCAGAAGAAGGACCAAGCAGCCTCGGGCAACTCGTCTGCCCCGACCAGTAGCAGCTCCCATCTGATGCGTCCCATCCCGGATGGTGATTTCGAGCTCGTCTTGTTCGGCGACGACCCCCAGCGGGGAGTAAAGATTGGAGCAGATCTCCCCGACATCGCAAGGAAGCAACTCAAAGCCTGCCTCCATGAGAACGCCTATCTGCTCGCCTGGAGCGCCGCCGAGATGCCCGGCTTGGACCCATCTGTCGCTTGCCATCAACTCACGATTGACTCAGCCATCAAAGCAGTAGCACACCGTAGGAGAAAGCAGTCTCTGGAGAAAACGGAGGCTGCAGAAAAAGCTGTAAAGGACCTCCTCGAGGCCAAATTTATCTCGGAAGCCAAGTACACCACTTGGCTGTCCATCGTTGTACTCGTGAAAAAATATAATGGCAAATGGCGAATGTGTATTGACTATACCGATCTTAACAAGGCATGCCCGAAGGATGCCTACCCCCTCCCCAATAATGATAAACTTATTGATAACTCTGCCAGTTTTAAACTATTGTCCTTCATGGACACCTATTCGGGCTATAATCAAATACCAATGGCGATGAGCGATAAAAAATACACGACCTTCATGACCGAATCGGGAAACTATTACTACAACGTAATGCCCTTCGGTCTGAAGAATACCGGCGCGACCTACCAGAAGATGATGAACAAGGTCTTCCAGGGGAGAAATAGGCGACATGCTCGAAGTCTATATGGACGACATGATCGTAAAATCCCACGAGGAAACCGATCACACCGCCCATTTGAGGAAGGTCTTCGAACAGGCCAGAAAGTACCAGATGCGTTTCAACCCGGAGAAGTGCACATTCGGTATCCGGGCAGGCAAATTCCTCAGCTTCTACTTAACAGAATGAGAAATTGAAGCCAACCCCGACAAGTGTCGGGCATTCTCCGAGTTTCCAACTCCCAAGTCGAAGAAATCCATCCAGTCCCTCAACAGGATGCTCGCATCATTATTCTGTTTCGTGGCCAAATCTGCCCAGCACGCCCTACCATTCTTCAAACTCCTCCACAAGGAGGCGTCGTTTGAATGGACCGAGGAATGTGACCAGGCTCTCCTCCACCTGAAATTGGCACTTTCGGAGCCACCAGTCCTCTCACGCCCGGACAACGGTGAGACTCTATACCTGTATCTCGCTGTAGCAACTGAGGCAGTGAGCGCCACTCTTATCCGCGAGACACCTGACGGGTAGAAGCCCATATATTTCACGAGCAAAGCACTGCAGGGACCGGAGCTGATGTACCAGCAGATAGAAAAAGTGGCACTGGCCCTCATCAACACAGCCAGAAGACTGAGACACTTCTTTCTAGCCCACACAATCGTGGTTCGAACAGATCAACCCGTAAAGCAGCTGCTGGGACGACCAGACATGGCCGGTAGAATGCTCAAATGGTCACTAGAGCTGTCCGAATTTGACATCCAGTATGAGAGCAGAAAAGCCCTCAAGGCCCAGGCTCTGGCTGACTTCGTCGCAGAAATGACGTTCGCAGGCTCCCCCACCTGTGGAGCACGCAAATGGACCATTTTCATGGACGGGGCCTCCAGTTCGGAGGGAAGCGGGGCAGGCATCATACTGGAGAGCGACGAGGGAATCATCGTTGAAGTATCACTCACCCTGTCCTTCCCCACCTCTAATAACCAGGCTGAGTACGAAGCCTTCCTCGCCGGTTTACGCCTGGCCGAAGATCTCGGCGCGGAAGAGGTCGTCATCTGCACAGATTCGCAACTAGTAGCCCTCCAAGTTCGAGGAGAATATCAACCCAAAAACGACAACTGATAACACTATTTTAGTGTGTTACTTTAACCCATTTTATGTGACTTTTCTAGTTCATGATTTTACTGATGTGGCATGAGTTTAATATATTTCAACATGTTTTAAGCATTAAGCACTTTAGGTGCCTCTTTTATGTTTTCATTGTGTTTATGTTCTAAAAGGAAGTTAGATGATGATGAGAGGAGGCATGACCCCAGTTGACAGATTCTGGAGCAGAGCGAGGAACTTTTTGAAGAAAAAGCAGTTGATAGTTAAATCAACTATTTCACCAAGAGAGTTGGAAATGGGTGATGAAAAGCCAAGGATGACTAGGGCTCACGTGGCAGCATTTTGAAGAGCATCGGAGCAAAAGGAATGGATAAGATCAAGAAAGCTAGAGGATAAAAGGTAGTACGGTGGGGACCACACAACAAAAAAGAGAACCCAGCACCAACACCACCAGCCGTCTGCGCTGCTCCACCATTCTGCTACAGCCGCCTGCAAAAAGCAGATTTGTCTCCCACCAACATTTGTACCAGATTGCTTGCAACGGAAGGGTTGAGGGACAGCTGGCCCACATGAGGATTTGATTTGGGCCTAACCTTAATTTTGTCAAGAGACCCATGATCCAAGAAAGGAGCAATGACCACTTCCACTCATCACTATATATAGAGAGCTTGCGCATTGAAGAAGAGGGACGGGAGATTTTTACACACACAACAAATAGTTTATTTCAGTTTTAAGTTTTTATTTCAAAGAGTTGAAGCATTGGTAGAGAGTATTCTATTCTCCTTCAGACCTGTATGTTCTGCTGAGAGCTGTCGTGACTAAAAAGAGTTGTTGTCGTTTACCCAACGCAAGAGATCTCTAAGTTATTATTAGGTTGCATTTCTTTACTACACTTTGTAAGATAATGTTTCCTATTATTTTCATTCCAGTAGTTTGTACTCAGCTCACTATGAGCTAAACCTTTGTTTGATGAGACTAATGAAGTTATTATAAAAGTTGTTTTTATGTTGATATGATGTGTTGGCTAGTGTCTTATTTTGTTATGTGTTTTTAAGCTATAAACTTGGTTCTTAGAGTGATCAACTAGGAAAAAAGTAAAAGCTTGTTGTTGAGATAGGTCCAATAAACAAGCGGATTTCATAACAAAAGTTGTTAATAAAGTAGGATAGAGATATTCACTTAATTCAACTTGCTTAGAGATAAGAAGTTGAGACCATAAAGACTTTCAGAATTAAAACCAGACGCATTTTAGGGTTACAAGTGAAACTTAGAGATTTGTTTCCTTGCCCTAGTTATGCATATTTTTGATGTTGTAGAGATACACCACTATATCACATTCTGACCTTTTGAGGCACGTCACTTCACATAATAAAAGCATTTAAACAACAACTATACTAATGGATTTAGCTCATCAACTACTCTCTCTGATATTTTAACTCCTTTTTAGTATTTTAATTATTTTAGTTCATTGTGTGTTGCTTCTGTTCTTTACTCTCATATTTCTGTTACCTTGCTCATACTTCTCTTAAACAAAGAAAATTAATAATAGTAGTTCAAGTACTTTACACTTCCTTGTGGGTTCTACCTTTACTTTATCACTTTCTACATTACCAAGCATGTGTACTTGCATGTGACAATAGTGCTCTATTATTCAAAAGAAAAGCATTATATATAAGGTTTTGACAAGTTTTTGGCGCCATTGCCGGGGAAGTTTATAAAGTTTGAAATACTATATTTATTTATTTTTGTTTAAGATTGTATTTGAGATTTTAACGTTTGCTGTGATTTGGTGATACGACAAGCTTAAGCTATTGCATGCGCAGGTCGTTACAACCAGTTTACAGTGGTTATCCTGAACCTGAAAGAATTCTCAAAGCACGAAGAAGATTTGTATGAGCTCAGCAAATATCTGGAGATTCCTCAACCTCAGCTGTGGCTGAACCTGAAGAAGTAGTGTACGAGGAAGACACGGAAGAAGAGAGTTCATCGTCTTCTTCAGACGAGTCACTGCACGAGACAAACATGGCAGAGCCAGATATCATTGGCATTGCCAATGACCGCGCGCGCAACATCAGGGACTATGCTATATTTGATCCGAATGCTATGAATACTGGCATTGCTAGACCAGCCATCACAGCACCATAGTCCGAGTTCAAGCCTATGATGTTCCAAATGTTGCAAGCTGCTGGTCAATATTCAGGATCTCCTCATGAAGATCCTCATCTACACTTAAAACAATTTCTGGATGTTGCTGACAACTTCAAGATCCTTGACGTGCCAGTGGATACCTTTAGGTTGAGACTGTTTCCATATTCTCTAAGGGATCGAGCCAAGAGCTGGCTTAATTCTTTGGAACCAAATTCCATTACTACATGGAATGCCTTGGCAGAAAAGTTTCTGGCCAAGTATTTTCCTCCTTCCAAGAATGCAAAAATGAGAAATGAAATCACATCATTTAGGCAAGGAGATGACGAGACGTTGTTTAACGCATGGGAAAGATTTAAGGAGCTGCTGAGACAATGTCCACATCATGGGATACCCATCTGCATACAACTTGAGACTTTCTATAATGGATTAATTCCATCCTCAAGGAATATGTTAGATGCATCCAGTGGTGGAGCTCTTTTGTCTAAATCCTATGATGATGGTTACAAGTTGATTGAGAGCATTACGACCAACACTTATCAATGTCCAGTCACAAAGGCCACTTCAAGTTCAACTCAAAAGAAACCTGCTGGAGTTCATGAAGTCACTGAGACCACAGCACTTGCTGCTCAAGTGGTTCAGATCCACCAAATGATGAAGAATTTGATGAATCCTGAAGTGACAAAGCCTAACCCTGTTAAGGTGGTTACTGACGCTTCTGAGGTTGCCTCTGTTTACTGTGGAGGAACACATCTATTTGAAGAATGTTCTACAAATACTGTGTCAGTTAATTATGTTGGCAATCCCAACAACAACATCATATACAATAATCCTTACAGCAACACTTACAACCCACGATGGCGCAACCATCCTAATTTTTCTTGGAGTAACAATCAAGGTCAACCTAAACCGCAAGCATCTACACCACAAGTTCCACCTGGTTTTTCTAACCCTAACTATGTTGGGGGTAATCAAGGAAACAACCATTTGGAAAATGTTTTTAAGTCCTTTATTCAAGAAGCAAAGAATCAATTTCAAGCACAAGGAGTGAGCATCAAAAACTTGGAGAACCAAGTGGGCCAAATCGCCACGGCTCTAAGTTCAAGAAACTTGGGAAATCTTCCTAGCTCTACTGAGACTCCCAATACACAAGCTGGAGTGAAGAATATTGAAACTTGTCAAGATCTTAAACTCAGAAGTGGAAAATAAATTGAAGAAACCGCTGCAAAGAGTATAGAGTCAAGTACTGAAGTGTCTAAACCTGACATTCCTGGAGCAAAAGACAATGATGGAGAACCGTATTCATCTAAACAGTAAAAGCACAAAGATGATGTACTCACTGAAGATTACATTCCTCCAGAAAATCAAGAAGTCATCACTAAAGCCAACAAGAAGCAAAAGTTTGTGCAAGAAAGACCACCGCCCCCTTTTCCACAAAGAATAAAAAAGGCGAAAGAAGAGCAACAATTTTCAAAGTTCATGGAGATCTTGAAGCATCTTCACATCAACATACCATTGATTGAAGCCATTCAACAAATGCTAAATTACTCAAAGTTCATGAAGGATGTGCTCACTAAGCGAAAAAGGGTGGGAGAATTTGCTACGGTTGCACTCACATAAGAGTGTAGTCAATTGGTTCAAGGCAAACTCCCTCCCAAGTTGAAGGATCCTGGAAGTTTTACTATTCCATGCACTATTGGAGAAACCTTTTGTGGAAAGGCGTTATGTGATTTAGGGGCCAGCATTAATCTCATGCCCTTATCCATTTTCAAGAAGCTGGGGATAGGTGTTGCCAAGCCTACAACCATCACCTTGCAGCTGGCAGATAGGAGTATTTGCTACCCACAAGGGAAGATAGAAGATTTGCTGGTAAGGGTTGACAAATTTGTCTTCCCTTATGATTTTATCATTATGGATTTTGAGGCTGATGAAGAGACACCCATTTTGTTGGGAAGGCCATTCCTAGCAACGGGTAGAACTCTAATTGATGTGGAAAGAGGAGAACTCACTATGAGAGTAAACGGGCAGCAAGTAGTGTTCAACATACTTAATGCCTTGCAATACCCAGAAGAAGAGGTTGCTGAGTGTTCTATGATATCTAGCTAGGAAGGTTTAATTCATAAAAACCTTCTAAAGGCTAATGATATGTTGAAAATTGAGTTGGGAAAAGTGGAAGATGAGGGACTAAAAGATGGAATCATCTATGGTCCAATGCAAAAGCAAGAGAAATAATCTATGGAAGTGATAGAATCCACCACTGTTACTCATAAGCAGCAGCTGCCTTCCATAGAAGAACCCCCTGAATTGGAGCTCAAGCAACTGCCAGCGCATTTACAGTATGCATATCTGGAGGCGGGACAGAAGCTGTCAGTTATCATTGCTACAGATCTGCAAGAGGAGCAAAAAGAGCAGCTTATTTCATTACTGAAGAAACACAAGAAGGAAATTGCATGGAAGATTTCTGACATCAAGGGAATCAGCCCAGCAATTTGCACGCACAAAATTCTGTTGGAAGAAAATGCTAAGAATAGCATTGAGAGTCAAAGAAGGCTGAACCCTATCATGAAGGAGGTTGTAAAAAAGGAGATTATCAAGTGGCTGGACGCAGGGATTATTTATCTTGTCTCTGATAGTGTGTGGGTAAGTCCAATTCAGTGCGTACCAAAGAAGGGAGGCATGACAGTAATTACCAATGAAAAGAATGAGCTCATTCCTACTAGAATAGTTTCTGGTTGGAGAATCTGCATGGACTATAGGAAGCTGAACAAGACAACTAGGAAGGATAATTTTCCTTTTCCTTTCATTGATCAGATGTTGGATAGATTGGTTGGAAATGAGTATTATTGCTTCTTAGATGGATATTCGGGCTACAACCAAATAGCAATAGCTCCGGAAGATCAAGAAAAAACCACATTCACGTTCCCCTATGGCACCTTTGCCTTCAGAAGGATGTCGTTTGGACTGTGCAATGCACCAGCCAATTTCCAACGTTGCATGATGACTATCTTCTCGGATATCATAGAGAATTCCATGGAAGTGTTCATGGATGATTTTTCAGCTTTTGGTGAGTCATTCAATGATTGTCTAAATAATTTGGAGATGGTGTTGGCCAGGTGTGAAGAGAACAACTTAACCCTTAATTGGGAGAAATGCCATTTTATGGTAAAAGAAGGAGTTGTTCTTGGTTATAGAATTTCAAGAGAAGGATTAGAGGTAGATCAAGCAAAGGTGGAGGTAATTGAAAAGCTACCCCCACCAGTCAACATCAAGGGCATTAGGAGTTTCCTGGGGCATGCTGGATTTTATAGGAGGTTTATAAAAGATTTTTCAAAAATAACTAAACCCCTATGCCAGCTGCTGCAACATGACATGCCTTTTGTCTTCAGTGAAGAGTGCCTTGAATCTTTCAATCTTTTGAAGAAGGCTCTTATTTCTGCACCTGTAGTCAAAAATTCAGATTGGTCCAAACCATTTGAGTTAATATGTGATGTCAGTGACTTTGCCATTTGTGTTGTGTTAGGCCAAAGGCATATCAAGGTGTTTCACACTATTTACTATGCGAGTAAGACTTTGATAGAAGCACAAATCAACTACACAACAGCGGAAAAGGAGCTGCTGGCAGTAGTGTTTGCTTTTGATAAGTTCTGACCTTATTTTGTAGGAACCAAAGCTATTGTGTACACGGATCATGCAGTAATCAAGTATTTGATTGCCAAAAAAGATGCAAAGCCACGACTCATACGATGGGTGCTTCTCCTACAAGAGTTTGACCTAGAGATAAGAGACAAGAAAGGGGTAGAAAACTCAGTTGTTGATCATCTTTCAAGACTACCAGAATAAGTTCAATCTCAAAGCAGTGGAGAGATTAAAGAAAGTTTTTCGGATGAAAAGCTGTTGGTGATTACTGATGGCATGACTCCCTGGTACGCTGACATTGTTAACTACTTAGTCAGCAGAGTCGTGCCACCAGAATTCAACTTCCAACAAAGAAAGAGGTTCTTTCACACTGTCAAGAACTATTTCTGGGATGAGCCATACCTATATAAGAAGTGTGCATATCAGTTACTAAGGAGATGTGTTGACTATGAAGAGGCGCGACAGATCTTATCATCCTGCCACAAAGCCCCCTATGGTGGACACTTTGGTGGAGTCAGAACTACAGCAAAAGTGCTGCAATCAGGTTATTTCTGGCCTTCCATTTTTAAGGATGCTCATGAATTTACAAAAAGGTGTGATAAATGCCAGAGGGTTAGAAATGTATCCATGAGACAAGAGATGCCGCTCACTAGTATTCTTGAAGTGGAAATTTTTGACGTTTGGGGCATTGACTTCATGGGACCTTTCCCTCCCTCTTTTGGCAATCTTTACATCCTTGTAGCAGTAGACTACGTGTCCAAGTGGATTGAGGCAGTAGCAACACCGTCCAATGATGCTAAGGTTGTGACCAAGTTCTTTCTCAAGAACATCTTGACAAGACATGGCACGCCTAGAGCTATCATCAGTGATGAGGGATCCCATTTTTGCAACAAACTTTTTGAAAATTTAATGGCAAAATATGGGATTAAACATAAGGTTGCTACAGCTTGTCATCCACAAACTAGTGGACAAGTGGAGCTTTCCAATAGAGAAATCAAGAGAATTCTGGAAAAAGTGGTTAATCCCACAAGAAAGGATTGGTCCAAGCACTTGGACGAAGCACTATGGGCGTATAGGACTGCCTATAAAACTCCCTTAGACATGTCTCCATATAGACTTGTCTATGGGAAGACTTGTCATCTAACCATTGAATTGGAGCATAAGGCATTTTGGGCTGTGAAGCAATTAAATTTTAATATTCAAAATGTTGGCCAAGCTAGAATGCTCCAATTAAATGAGTTAGATGAGCATAGGTTGTTCTCATACGAGAATGCTGAATTGTACACGGAGAAGACCAAGAGGTGGCATGACAGGAAATGCCAGAAGAGGGAATTAGTGAAAGGCCAAAAAGTTTTACTTTTTAACTCAAGGCTGAAATTATTCCCTGGAAAATTAAAATCAAGATGGTCTGGACCCTTTATCTTGAAAGAGATTTATCCCCATGGATTTTGTGGAATTGTTGAATGAGAAAAATGGAGAAAAGTTTAAGGTTAATGGCCAAAGGGTCAAAACTTACCTTGGCAAGTCCTCAAATAACACAAGGGGTTCTCTCCATTTCATTGATTGATAGATTTTTGTGTTGGTCAGGTGATAAGACCTTAAAATAGCGCTACTGGGAGGCAACCCAACTTTATGCACTTTTCTTTTGTTTTATTTTGTACAAGATCATGATGTGTTCTAATGGCATCAGCTCATGATAAGACGTGACATGTCAGCACGAGACACAAGGACAGTGGAGTTGGAATATTGGAAAAGTTGAAGAAATTAATTTTTGCTAAGTCCAAAGAGAATTATATTAATGCTGAGCTGGCGTTAAATATTTTTTTTCTTTTGGACAATCAGAAAGACAATGAAACGTTGTGTTTAAGGAGGAAGAGAGAGAGAGAGAGAGAGTAAAACGCAACATGGGATGGGGATTGAGTGTCTTGGGCCGTGTGTGATAGCTGAGTCATGATGGCCATGTATGCCACGTCAGACACTTCAGCCACCTAAACACGCAAACCCACTAAAAGAGTCTTTTCAGCTGTCAGACCTAAGCCCTCTCACTCCTTGCCCTACTAATCACAAAAACAGAAAATTTCTCTCTCCATCTTTCAAAGACGTTTTATTTTATTATTTTCCCAAAACTTTTTCCAAACACCTTTCCAACTTCCCTCCACATCTCTCTATTCTCAAACATTCAAACAAAACCTCTTCACTTTTCATTTTCATCATCCTTTCTGTACAATGATAATCTAGTCAAGGAGTTTTATGCCAATTTGACTGATCCTGGACACAAGAGGTCAGAGGTCATCATCAGAGGAACAAAAGTCAACTACACTGAATCCAACATCAACTACTACTTCAAACTGGAAGGTGTGTAAGACGAGTACCAGAACTTGGTGCTCAGTTCTCAAGAAGATGAATATGACACTTATATGGCGTCTTTATGTGTTACTGGTGCAAAGTGGGTTGACAAGGCTGTAAAAAGGATGGATCTAAGGCCAGAATTCAAGGTTTGGTATCAGTTCCTGAAGCACTCAATCAAGCCGACCGCTTATAACGAGACGGTCTCTAGGGCGAGTATGGTACTTTTACACTGCATCACTGGTTTGAGGCCTGTCAATGTTGGAAAGATCATCGTGCAAGAGATTCATGCTTGTTCGAAAAAGAAAGAAGGGATGCTCTATTTTCCTTGTTTGATTACAACACTCTGTAGGAGACATGGCGTGCCTGAGTACGACTCAAACAACTTTGGCTCCCCACAACAACCATTGGACAAAACCCTAATCATGACCCTAATGAAACCAAAGGGAGATAGGAAAAGAACAGCAGCAGCGAGTCAAACTTCCTCTGGGACAGCTGAGCAGCAAGATCCAGCCATGGAGATTTTAATACAAATGCAGAAAGACCAACAAGAATACTTTACTTACCAAAAGGCCAGGGCGGAATGGCTAGAGAAAATGTGGGCCATGCAAGCCCCATCCAACTCGCTGGAGGCTCCAAAGTTCCCGGATCACATTCTAGGGAATGTTGAACCAACTTTTGCTGGTGATGAAGGGAAGGAAAAGAAGCCCACCAAAAAGGAGAAGGCTAAAAAGAAGAAGAAAGATAAGGAGTTGAAGAAGAAGGAGGTTGAAGAGACCAGTAAATGTGTGTCAGTGGAGACCAGCTAAAGCCAGGTTAAAAAGAAGAAGAAGCTGAGGAAGGCATATTCTTCTTCACCTCCAGAAATGGAGGAAAGCCCAAAGAAAAAGAAGCTGAAGGCTGAATGGAGAAAGAAAGAGACAGATGCAGTCATAACACCACCCACCAGTCCTGTAACTAATGCAAACAAATTTGACTTGAACAAATCTGATTAGGAGGAGGAAGGTTCATGAAAAGATGAGGTCTTGAAAACCCTATTGACAGAGGTAGACAAAGATGCTGAAGATTTGGAAATGGAAAAGGAGGACGTGGTTGAAAAGGAAGAAGAGAGTGATAAGAAGAAAAATCTGGTGGAAGAGATGGTGCAATCAGAAGGAACTGAAGAAGACAAAGTAGCAGAACAACTGAGGAAATATTATTCCTCAACAATGACAAAGAAAGAAGAAGTTGCTAAAGGAGATGAGGAGGAGGATAGCGAGGAGACAGAAAAGATCATAGCTGAACCAGAACCCCAACCTGTCAAGGAACCTACCGTGAATGAAGAAAATATTGTTGCGGAGGAGCAGCGGGAGAATGTGGAAGAACAGCCTCAAA
The DNA here is from genome assembly GCA_022829125.1 of Lathyrus tuberosus. Taxonomy (NCBI): domain Eukaryota; kingdom Viridiplantae; phylum Streptophyta; class Magnoliopsida; order Fabales; family Fabaceae; genus Lathyrus; species Lathyrus tuberosus. The sequence goes on from JALAZF010000063.1 coordinate 17,407,644, forward strand.
AGAAGGCAAAAAGTCCAAGTAAAGCTGCTAGGAAGGAGGTTACTGGTGACATAGCTGGAAAGGGCATTGAAAAGAAAGACTTGGGAGTGCAGGGGGAGAAGAAAAAGAAAAAGAAACAAACTGTGCAAGCACCGAGAAAGAACTCCAGGCTTAGGGCCTAAGTGGTAAGGTGAAATAGGAGAGCGCTGACTTGCCACCTCTCATCACTGAACAGTGAGGACACTGTCCTTACTTTAAGTTTGGGGGAGGGTAACAGTGTTCAACCTATATTCACCAATTCTAACCCTCTGCAATCAAATGTTTTTGTCTGTTGTTGCTATCTTACTTATCTCAGCATTTGGATTTTGAATATTGTGTTTGGATGGCCGTGTTTGAGCCAGATGTTTTTAATCTTTTTGTGGGAAAGCTACAATGCCCCCAGAACATGATGACCTGTTGTTTTATGTTTGTTTTAATGACATGTGTGTGGCATTTGTGTGATTAATTTTTTTGCTAAATTTGTGCATATCATAACTTAGAGTAAGGAAAATTAGGGAATGTTTGGATCCAACTAAGTCAGGAGCATAATTTTTTTTTTGGCTCAAGAATGAAAAAGGGGAATGACGCTGTTAGGTGTTAGAAAAGCAAGGTGTGGGAATGTCGCCAAATGAGTTTGACAGGGGAGACTGATGCTCTTTGTCACGACAACACTAGTCTATTAAACCAGCCAGAAATTTTTTTCCAAAAGATAACCGAATTGTGAAAATAAAAAGAAGGGTTGAAATCCTAGGAATCACGAAGGGAAGGATAAGAAGATTTAAATAATGGTTGATTAAATTACAGAAGGGGCACACTCCATATAAAAACACACAAAAGTGTGCGAAATGTGGCAAAGACCACCAATAAAGTTCCTGTGCCTGAAACTGGAGGAACAGCAAGCGTTCATCATAATATCCAGTTGAACTCACATGAGATGATTCTGAGATGAAACGTTTTGCCAAAAAAAAAAGAAGAAAAGAAAAAGAAAAGAAAAAGAACAAAAAAATAAATAAGTGGAGAAGTGTGGTCCCAAGTGTGCTAGTAAAAAATATCATTTGAGAATCAGGACATAATTCCTTAAGTGAAACCAAAAGAGAAGAGACCCCACTCGCGAAAGTACACAAGAAGGGGATCAAAAAGAGAAAATTGTAGCTTGTTTCCTAGAAGAGTAGGGTCGTGACAGAAGACGTCAGTTCTCCCTTGAGCTAACAAAACTTGGGCCAATTGCAAAGCTGGGCAACTTACACCAGTTACCGCTTCCTGACCCTTCCAATTCTTAAGCCTCAGGCCCTTGACAAACCTGACTGAAACTATTGAGAGCCAAATTCACTTTCCTATGTCTTTCACTGTCATATCACCTGATGACAGGTGACCATTCAAGTTTGGGGGAGTGATAACATTGTTTTAGTGTGTTACTTTAACCCATTTTATGTGACATTTCTAGTTCATAATTTTACTGATGTGGCATGAATTTAATATATTTCAGCATGTTTTAAGCATTAATCACTTTAGGTGCTTCTTTTATATTTTTATTGTGTTTATGCTCTAAAAGGAAGTTAGATGATGATGAGAGTGTGAGAACAAGATTTGGTTCTGCAATATTATCTCTAAAAGTTTTGATGATAACAGATGAATATTTGTATGAACAATTTTGTGCAACTAATGTTGTTATGTGTGAGAACCTAGCAAACAGGTTCTGCTTCCGTAATTTAGCGCAATGCTTAATGTAAGATGCTTCGAAGAACAGAACTCAATTCGAAGATGAGACAAGGGTCTGATGGAACAAAGTCAAATTGCTGAAGCCTCACAATTTTCAAACAAGGAGTTCTGAAGACTTCGAAGACAGGCTCTGAAGATTCGGAAGACTTAAAGCAGAAAAGGATAACGCTCTTAAAGACCAAGTGCTGAAGTTCTGAAGACTGATTCCTAATGGACTTCTTCGATCAACGGAAGACTTGAAGCATCAGATATTCTGCTATGAAGATTCCACTCATGCTTCATCAAATTAACATCAGAAGCCTCTGGATATGAAGAAAGTGGATTTAGAGAACAAGGTTCAAAAGACAAGTTCTGATGATTCGAAGACTTGATAATCACAAGAACCATACAATGTTTTCCCTTCTTACTCACGCTCACAAAAAGCCTCTGAAGTTGAGAAGCCAAGAATAACTGCCACACTGTACAGCTGTACCACATTACAACGTTAAAATTCTCGAAGACTGTGCGAAATACAAACAAGACAATCTGACACAGACAGGATGCGCTGTATGCAGAAGATTTTGTACCTGTCCTCACGCTTCCAAGCCGTAAGCCTACTTAGCTATCATGATTTCATTTCAACGGCTCTTTTCACTCGGCTATAAAAGGAAGCTCAAAGACTTGAAGAAAGACGCACATGCGAACAACGACAATATTTTCTAACTCCACTCTTTCTTAAGTCATTTCTGGTCTAAAAGCTTGTTTACATTATCAGCTTGATAAGAAGCAATTCTTTGTAAACTCATTGTGTTAAAACTTAAAGTTGTATTCCTTAAGAGAGTCTTAGTGATTAGATCTCTTGAGAAGTCTAGGACGAGTGTCTTAGAGGTTGTGCCTTGAGTAAGACCTGGGTGGTTGGATTACTTGAGAAGTCTAGAACGTGTAAGTTTTAGAGGTTGTTGTTAGTCACCAGCTGTGTAGCTCGTGCAGTGTATTATTTTATTGAATAGTGGATTAAGACCTCGTTGAGAGAGGCAAAATCACCTTGGCGGGTGGACTAGACTAACTTGAGAGATTCTCAAGTGAACTAGTATAAACATAACGTGTTTATATTTTTGTTTAACTAAGCCGTTGTTCTTTAGAAAAAGGGAAAAGTTTTTAACAAGAAAGTTACTCAAAAGAAACAATTATTTTTTTAAAAACCAATTCAAACCCCCATTTCTTGCATTTTTCACACCTTCAATTGGCATCAGAGCTCTGGTTCTGAAGTGATAAAAAGATAGAATTTTTATCAAACACTTAATAGTGTTCAGTACCGATCCAAGTGTGAAAAACAATGACTACACCACCACCAACAACTTCTGAAACAAATGTCATTGAAAGAGAATCTTACATTGCAAAACCTCCTATCTTTGGTGGTGAAAAGTTTGACTATTGGAAAGATAGAATTGAAAGTTATTTCTTATCATTTGATCTAGATCTATGGGATCTAGTACTTAATGGCTACAGTCATCCAGTAGATTCTGTAGGTAAAAAGACTGAAAGAAGTGAGTTTACAGATGCTCAGAAGAAAACCTACAAAAATCATCACAAAGCAAGAACCATTCTATTGAACGCAATTTCTTATACCGAGTATGAGAAAATCACAAACAAAGAAACTGCAAAATCCATCTTTGACTCTCTTCGTATGACTCACGAAGGAAATGCTCAAGTCAAGGAGACAAAGGCTCTTGCGCTAATCCAGAAATACGAAGTCTTTAAAATGGAAGAAGATGAGTCTGTTGAAACCATGTTCTCAAGGTTTCAAATGCTTGTTGCCGGACCCAGAGTTCTAAACAAAGGTTATTCTACTGCTGATCATGTCAAGAAAATCATCAGAAGTCTTCCAGCAAATGGAGACCAATGGTGACTGCCTTGAAAGTTGCAAAGGATTTGAATAATATCAGTCTTGAAGAACTTATCAGTTCTTTAAGAAGTCATGAAATAGAGCTTCAAGGAGATGAACCTCAGAAGAAAAACAAATCCATTGCACTAAAAGCAAAGCCAGAAAAGAAGAAGGCGTATCAGGCAGAAGAAGAGATGGAAGAATCTGAAGAAGATTTAGAAGAAGACGATATATCACTCATATCAAGGAAGATAAGTCAACTTTGGAAGTACAGAAGGAACAAGTTCAAAGGACCAAGGAGAAGATTCGAATCTACATCTGGTCAAAGAAGAAACTATGGAAAAGATGTTACGTGTTTTGAATGCAAAGAACATGGACATCTCAAATATGACTGTCCAAAGGCCAAGAAAGAAGAAAGACCTAGGAAAACCAAAAAGGGTCTCATGGCAACCTGGGATGACTCAGAATCTGAAGATGATGCTGATGAAAGTCGGATCAACATGGCATTCATGGCAGAAACCAGAAGCAACTCGTCAGAGGAAGAACTATCAGACTCCGATAATGAAAGAGAGGTACTTTCTTCCTTATCACGTTCTGAACTTGAATTAGGATTAACTGAACTTATCAAAAGATATCAAAACCTTCAAAGCAAATTCAAAATCCTGAAAAAGAGTTTTATAGTTTCTTCAGAAGATCTTACTAAAAATAAGAAAATCATCTCTGAGCAAAATGAGAAAATATTTGTCTTAGAAAACTCAAATTCTGTCCTGAAATGTAAATTATCTAAGGTAGAAGAAGAAATGGTCTCAAACTCAGCTAACACTAGTAAAGAAGACAAATATGATAACGCATTTAAAAACTTTCTTGCCAAAAGCGTAGATAGAAGCAAAATGGCTTCACTGATCTATGGAGTCAGTAGAAATGGTAGTTGAGGTCTAGGATATTCAGGACCATCTCAACCATATGATGAAACCAAAAACATCAAAATAATACCTCTGTCCAAACAGTTTATTCCCTCTGGTACTAATCTTAAGCATTCAGAACCAAAAGGTTCAAACTCTAGGATTACACGAACACATCCACTAAAGAAGTACTCTAAACACAAATACTATGCACAAACTCCACACCGTTTTGCTAACGTAAGGAAATCTAAAGGGGTCAGAACCTTTAGAAAAATTAATGTGAAAGGACCCACAAAATGGGTACCTAAAAACAAGATAATTTATGTTGCAGATATCCTTAATAGCTCCATTGAGACACCAGTCATGGTACCTGGACAGTGGGTGCTCGCGACACATGACGGGAGAAAGGCTTATGTTCCAAGATCTGAAACTTAAACCTGGAGGTGTTGTTGGTTTCGGAGGAAATCAGAAAGGAAGAATCATTGGCTCTGGAACCGTTGGAAATGGTAAGCTTCCTTCCATTAAAAATGTTCTGTTAGTAGAAGGTCTAATGCATAATCTGTTGTCAATAAGCCAACTTAGCGACAGTGGTTATGATCTCATTTTTAATCAAACATCTTGTAAAGCTGTAAGTCAGAAGGATGGATCTGTCCTATTCAACGGAAAGAGGAAAAACAACACTTACAAAATTAAGTTATCTGATTTAAAACATCAAAATGTAAAATGTCTTCTTTCTGTAAACGAAGAGCAATGGGTCTGGCACAGACGTCTTGGCCATGTCAGTCTAAGAAGAATCTCTCAGCTTAACAAGCTTGGTCTTGTTAGAGGCTTGCCAAATCTGAAATATTCTTCAGACGCTCTTTGTGAAGCATGTCAGAAAGGAAAGTTTTCAAAAACCTCTTTCAAAGCTAAAAATGTTGTTTCCACCTCCAGACCGTTGGAACTTCTTCACATTGATCTGTTTGGTCATGTAAAAACGGCCTCTCTCAATGGTAAGAAATATGGACTAGTCATCATTGATGATTACAGCAGATGGACATGGGTAAAATTCTTAAAACACAAGGATGAATCACATTCTGTGTTTGCTTCCTTCTGCACTCAAGTAGAAAATGAGAAATATTGTAAAATAGTCAGAGTGAGGAGTGATCATGGTGGAGAATTTGAAAATAAAAACTTTGAGGAACTTTTTGATTCGCATGGAATATCTCACGATTTTCTTGCCCTAGAACTCCACAACAAAACGGAGTTGTAGATAAAAAGAATCGAACTTTGCAAGAAATGGCTCGCACCATGATCCAAGAAACTGACATAGCTAAACATTTCTGGGCAGAAGCAATCAACACAGCATGCTATATTCAAAATAGAATCTCTATAAGACCTATCTTGAATAAAACTCCATATGAAATGTGGAAGAATAAATTACCCAACATTTCTTATTTTCATCCGTTTGGATGTGTCTGTTTTATGCTTAACACTAAAGCGAATCTTAGCAAATTTGATTCCAAAGCACAGAAGTGTCTGTTGTTGGGATACTCTGAACGCTCGAAAGGCTACAGAGTTTACAACACAGAATCAAGAATTATGGAGGAATCCATTCATGTTAGATTCAATAACAAGCCTGACTCAGAAAAGTCAGAGCTAGTTGAGAAACTTGCATATTTAGAAATCAGATTCTCTGAATCTAAGGAAAAGGTAGAGGAAGTCAAAGAACAGGAAGATCCTACACCAGAAACCACTAAAGTAACTCCAAATACCCCATCTCAACGAAGAAGAAGACTGTCCACATCACATCCTGAGGAACTAATTCTGGGTAACAAAGATGCTCCTATCAGGACCAGATCAGCCTTTAGACCATCAGAAGAAACACTTGTAGGACTAGTATCATTGATAGAACCAGCTACAATTGAAGAAGCTCTCATGGACAAAGACTGGGTTCTGGCTATGGAAGAAGAACTCAACTAGTTCTCCAAAAACGATGTTTGGGATCTAGTTCCTAAACCCAAGAATGTTCATGTCATAGGAACCAAGTGGGTATTTAGGAACAGGCTAAATGAAAAAGGAGAAGTTGTCAGAAACAAAGCACGACTTGTTGCTCAAGGATACAGTCAACAGGAAGGAATTGACTACAACGAAACATTTGCTCCAGTTGTAAGACTTGAAGCAATACGTTTGCTAATATCCTTTTCAGTAAATCATGACATCACTCTATATCAAATGGATGTTAAGAGCGCATTCTTAAATGGTTATATATCAGAAGAAGTTTATGTCAAATAACCTCCTGGTTTTGAAAATTCAGAAAAATCAGACTTTGTTTTTAAACTTAAAAAATCACTCTATGGTTTAAAACAAGCTCCCAGAGCTTGGTATGAAAGATTGAGCAAGTTTTTACTAGAAAACAAATACACCAGAGGAAAGGTTGACATAACACTTTTCTGCAAGACATATAAGAATGACATTCTCATTGTTCAAATCTATGTTGATGACATTATTTTTGGTTCCGCTAACTCTTCTTTATGTCAAGAATTTTCAAACTTAATGCAGGTCGAATTTGAAATGAGCCTCATGGGAGAACTAAAGTTCTTCCTTGGAATTCATATTGATCAAAGATCAGAGGCCACTTACATTCATCAAACCAAATACACAAAAGAACTTCTGAAGAAGTTCAATATGACGGATTGCAACATTGCTAAAACACCAATACATCCAATGTGTGTCATGGGAAAGGAAGAAACGAGAGTTAAGGTTTGTAAAAACTCTATCGTTGTATGATAGGTTCTCTCTTATATCTAACTGCTTCTAGACCTGATATATTATTCAGTGTACATCTATGTGCTAGATTCTAATCAGATCCAAGAGAATCACATTTAACCGCTGTCAAGAAAATTCTAAGGTATCTGAAAGGAACAACTAACCTTGGCCTGATGTATAAGAAAACATCAGAGTATACTCTTTCTGGTTACTGCGATGCAGACTATGCCGGAGACAGATTAGAAAGAAAGAGCACATCAGGGAACTGTCAGTTCTTAGGAAGCAATTTAATCTCATGGTCAAGCAAGAGACAATCTACAATTGCTCCCTCAACAGTTGAAGCAGAATACATATCGGCTTCCCTATGCAGTACTCAAATGCTATGGATGAAAAATCAGCTGGAAGACTATCAGATATATGAGAGTAACATTCCTATCTTCTGTGATAATACTGCTGCTATCTGCTTAAGTAAAAATCCAATTTTGCATTCTAGGGCTAAAACACATTGAAATAAAACATCACTTTATTAGGGACTATGTTCATAAGGGAATTCTATACTTAAAATTCATTGATATAGACCATCAGTGGGCTGACATTTTCACAAAACCCTTAACTGAAGATAGATTTCTAATCATTTTAAAACACCTGAATATGAAATACTGTTCAGAATAAAACATTTTCAGAACCTCGTGAGAAAAGCATTTTTCATCAAACCACTCTCTTAACGCATCTCAAGTTCTGATAATTTTGTCACATGTCATATTTTCGAAAAATATCTTTGCACGTGATTTAAATAAAATTAAGTCACTTTAACTATTCGAATTAAATTAACAACATTTCTTTCGAGATTGACTCAACTTTATCACATTTATTCGCCTATTTCCTTACGTGTCTGTCCACTCAAGTACCTCACAATCTCATAAATACCAGAACCCCTCAATCTATTAGAAAATAGACGTAACTTAGATTACCTCTAATTTTTCTTGGGAACATTCCAAAAAATTTCATTCTTCTTCCTTCGTGTTCTTCAACTCCTCAAAACACTCTATCACTCTCGCTCATCACCAAAACCCTAAATCTCTACTCTTCCTCTCAATCACTCAAAATGATGACCCCAATGCAAGAAGAAGCCGTCAAGTTCTCACAAGAATTTGAAGAATCACCAAGAAGAATGTCAGCTCTCTCAACCGGGCCATCCTCAACAACATCTCTAACAAATCAAATGGTCGCTTCATCTTCATCTCATTCTTCTCAAATAAGCGAAGAACACATTACCCAAAGAGAAGCTTTTGTCACCTGCAATCTTGAAAACCTAACTGTACTCAAGGAAATGCATGTAGATTTCCAAAATCTTGCCGAAAATGGATTCAATCTAATCGAAGAAGTAGAAGCTCAGGAATGGACCAATTACTTTGAAAGGCTCAAAGGACTAGTTTTTGAAGCACTTGTAAAAGATTTCTGGAGACAAGCTGTTTGTGACAAGATCCATGTTGTCTCCTATGTCCTGGGAAGAAAGATCGTCATCACTGAAAAATCCATTGCCGATCTTTACAATCTAGAGTTTATGAAGAACAAGAGAGTATATGGGATGAACAATAAATCTTCATTTGTGAAAAAGAGGATCAACCTAATCATCTACGCCAACTATCAACTGAGCAAAAAGGAGTACAAGAGAGAAGATTTGCATGCATACTTAAAAATCTGGCACAAAATCATTCTTGGCTGCATCAATCCTAGGCCCTCATCACATGCTGCGGATTTCTTCAACGCCAACATAAAATACATGTTGTACTATTTGATCACCAAAGAGAGAATGTGCCTACCCTCTATCCTATTTTACTATCTGAGAGACATGGTAACAAAAACGATGACAACTGGTGGATACAGAAATGATATACCAAGATACATTCCTTTTGGAAGAATGCTCTCAGACATTTTCTATGAAAGTGGTATAATAGACACTCTGGTTACAGAAGTCAAATACACAGAAGATCCGACCACAACCCTTGGAGAACCAGTAAATTCCACAACTCTTAAGAAAATGAGAATAATCAATAAAGTAAAGGTAAAACCTTTCACCATCTCTGATGATTTAAGTAAACGAAGGGTCACGGTGCTGGGTTATCCTACCTATCACAGAAGTTACCAACGTGAGGAATTAGCTGTATACATAGATGGAGTAAAGGCACGAGGATATGATGTCTGTGAAATCAAGCATGAAGAAGAAGAGTGGGAACAAACAGAGCAGAATGAGCAGACTAATCAATCAAACTCCAAACCAACTCTCATGGAGTCTCCTAAAAGAAAAAGAAAGCATACTACCATCATTTCTAAGCCTCAGAAACGGAAAAGAAGTAAAAGATCAAAATTCCACGAGAGTACAAGTTCAAGATCAAATCCTGATTCATCAGTCTATGCCAAACCATCTAACCTACAATCATCATGGTCTCATTCAAAAACCCCACAAATTCCTTCGTTAACAACCTTACAAGACATACCTGTATCACCAATGGCCTATGCTTTTCATCATAAAATCATAACTGAACCCTTAACCCAGCCGTCTAATTTTCCTTCTTCTAAAATTCATAACAATCTGGAAACACTAGAAGTCACCTCTCCTAACAATCAATAACAACCACCTGAACCTGCTGCTACTGAGACTAACTTATCTCAGCAACCACCGACTGAAACCAACTCTGATAAATCCAACCTCGCTCTGGTTGTCTACAATACTCCACCTCCAACTTCCTTTGAAGAATGTACAAGTCAATTTCATGACAAAGCACTTGAGAAGTTTGCTAGGTTAAGAGGGGAACTTTATACAAGCACAAAGCTCATGGAACTTGAGAGTGCATGTCAAAGTTTTCAAACATGGCTAGACATGGAACTTACAAGAATTGTAAGTTTCTCAAACACAACCATAACTGTTGAACTAGCAAAAGCTAAGGAGAGAGCAGAAGCTGAAGCAAGAGTCAGAGTACTCAAGTTCTTAGCTGCTAAGCAGAAAGAAGCTGAAGAAAAAGCTGCTAAAGAAGCAGAAGAGCAAGCTGCTAGAAAGGCACAAGAAGCTGCAGAGGCTGAAAGAGCTAAAGAAAGTGCTATGATTGCTTCCACCTCTGATCCTGTTATCAAGCGTCTGGGAGAAGCCGTTGATGAAATCAGAATAGAACAGAAGAACTTCAGAGAAAGGTTTGACAAGCAAGATACTGTCAATGAAAATCTTCAGATCATGATGAAGAAAATCTGGGACAAACTGTCCTCTGACAACAAATAAACCTCTGTTTTTCTTTTTAAGCTTTAGTTCTGTGTTTTTCACCTTTGGACATCACTGTTTTAATCTTTTTTATTTATGACAAAAAGGGGGGGAGTATGAATGTGATAATTTTGATTATAGTCATTCTCTGAAAAACAATGCTGCTTACATGCTAACAGATAAAATCCATCATTTCTATTAGATTGTTTCTCTGTATTTTTTGTGTGCAGATAACTCAGAGTTCTGATGATGAAGAAAAACTCAAAAGGTTAATAAATTCAGGGGGAGCCCTTGCAAGAACCTTAGTCTAATACTCAGGGGGAGCACTTTATAACAAGGACAAGATATCCTAAAAACCTTTTCATCTTCCCTGAGTTATATATATCAAAATTGTGTCATCAGATTATATAGTTTTGTTATCATCAAAAAGGGGGAGATAGTGAGAACAAGATTTGGTTCTGCAATATTATCTCTAAAAGTTTTGATGATAACAGATGAATATTTGTATGACCATTTTTGTGCAACTAATGTTGTTATGTGTGAGAACCTATCAAACAGGTTCTGCTTCCATAATTTAGCGCAATGCTTAATGTAAGATGCTTCGAAGAACAGAACTCAATTCGAAGATGAGACAAGGGTTCTGATGGAACAAAGTCAAATTGCTGAAGCCTCACAATTTTCAAACAAGGAGTTCTGAAGACTCCAAAGACAGGCTCTGAAGATTCGGAAGACTTAAAGCAGAAAAGGATAACACTCTTAAAGACCAAGTGCTGAAGTTCTGAAGACTGATTCCTAATGGACTTCTTCAATCAACGGAAGACTTGAAGCATCAGATATTCTGCTATAAATATTCCACTCATGCTTCATCAAATTAACATCAGAAGCCTCTGGATATGAAGAAAGTGGATTTAGAGAACAAGGTTCAAAAGACAAGTTCTGATGATTCGAAGACTTGATAATCACAAGAACCATACCATGTTTTCCCTTCTTACTCACGCTCACAAAAAGCCTCTGAAGTTGAGAAGCCAAGAATAACTGCCACACTGTATAGCTGAACCACATTACAACGTTAAAATTCTCGAAGACTGTGCGAAATACAAACAAGACAATCTGACACAGACAGGACGCGCTGCATGCAGAAGATTTTGTAACTGTCCTCACGCTTCCAAGCCGTAAGCCTACTTAGCTATCATGATTTCATTTCAATGGCTCTTTTCACTAGGCTATAAAAGGAAGCTCAAAGACTTGAAGAAAGACACACATGCGAACAACGACAATATTTTCTAACTCCATTCTTTCTTAAGTCATTTCTGGTCTAAAAGCTTGTTTACATTATCAGCTTGATAAGAAGCAATTCTCTGTAAACTCATTGTGTTAAAACTTAAAGTTGTATTCCTTAAGAGAGTCTTAGTGATTAGATCTCTTGAGAAGTCTAGGACGAGTGTCTTAGAGGTTGTGCCTTGAGTAAGACCTGGGTGGTTGGATTACTTGAGAAGTCTAGAATGTGTGAGTTCTAGAGGTTGTTGTTAGTCACCAGCTGTGTAGCTCGTGCAGTGTACTATTTTGTTGAATAGTGGATTAAGACCTCGTTGAGAGAGGCAAAATCACCTTGGCGGGTGGACTAGACTAACTTGAGAGATTCTCAAGTGAACTAGTATAAACATAACGTGTTTATATTTTTGTTTAACTAAGTCGTTGTTCTTTAGAAAAAGGGAAAACGTTTTTAACAAGAAATTTACTCAAAAGAAACAATTATTTTTGAAAAACCAATTCAAACCCCCCTTTCTTGCGTTTTTCACACCTTCAGAGAGGAGGCATGACCCCAGTTAACAGATTCTGGAGCAGAGCGAGGAACTTTTTGAAGAAAAAGCAGTTGATAGTTAAATCATTTATTTAACCAAGAGAGTTAGAAATGGGTGATGAAAAGGCAAGGATGAATAGGGCTCATGTGGCAGCATTTTGAAGAGCATCAGAGCAAAAGGAATGGATAAGATCAAGAAAGCTAGAGGACAAAAGGTAGTACGGTGGGGACCACGCAGCAAAAAGAGCACCCAACACCAACACCACCAGTCGTCTGCTCTGCTCCACCATCCTGCTATAGCCGCCTGCAAAAAGCAGATTTATCTCCCACCAACATTTGTACCAGATTGCTTGCAACGGAAGGGTTGAGGGACAACTGGTCCACATGAGGATTTGATTTGGGCCTAACCTTAATTTTGTCAAGAGACCTATGATCCAAGAAAGGAGCAACGACCACTTCCACTCATCACTATATATAGAGAGCTTACGCATTGAAGAAGAGGGACGAGATATTTTTACACACACAACAAATAGTTTATTTCAGTTTTAAGTTTTTATTCCAAAGAGTTGAAGCATTGGTATAGAGTATTATATTCTCCTCCGGACCTGCATGTTCTGCTGAGAGGTGTCGTGACTAAAGAGAGTTGTTGCTGTTTACCCAACGTAAGAGATCTCCAAGTTATTATTAGGTTGCATTTCTTTATTACACTTTGTAAGATAATGTTTCCTATTATTTTCACTCCAGTAGTTTGTACTCAGCTCACTATGAGCTAAACCTTTGTTTGATGAGACTAATGAAGTTATTATAAAAGTTATTTTTATGTTGATATGATGTGTTGGCTAGTGTCTTATTTTGTTATGTGTTTGGTTCTTAGAGTGATCAACTAGGAAAAAAGTAAAAGCTTGTTGTTGAGAGAGATCCAATAAATAAGCGGATTTCATAACAAAAGTGGTTAATAAAGTAGGATAGAGATATTCACTTAATTCAACTTGCGTAGAGATAAGAAGTTGAGACCATAAAGACTTTCAGAATTAAAACCAGACACATTTTAGGGTTACAAGTAAGACTTAGAGATTTGTTCCCTTGCCCTAGTTATGCATGTTTTTGATGTTGTAGAGATACACCACTAGATCACATTCTGACCTTTTGAGGTACGACACTTCACATCATAAAAGCATTTAAACAACAACTATACTAATGGATTTAGCTCATCAACTACTCTCTCTGATATTTAACTCCTTTTTAGTATTTTAGTTATTTTAGTTCATTGTGTGTTGCTTCTATTCTTTACTCTCATATTTCTGTTACCTTGCTCATACTTCTCTTAAACAAAAAAAATTAATAATAGTAGTTCAAGTACTTTACACTTCCTTGTGGGTTCGACCTTTACTTTATCACTTGCTACATTACCAAGCATGTATACTTGCATGTGCCAATAGTGCTCTATTATTCAAAATAAAAGCATTATATATAAGTTTTTGAACAACAACCTGTCCGAATACTTAGCCCTGGTCAAGAAGAAGATGACGAAGTTCGTAGTGGTAGAGTTGAAGCATGTTCCCCGCGAACACAATGTCAGGGCAGACGTTTTGTCCAAACTGGCAAGCATGAAGAAGAAAGGCGGAAACAAGTCCATCATACAGGAGGTACTTCCTCGACTCAGTATCGAGAAGAATTCCCCGACGGTTGACGTACAGATGATCGGCGACAATAACTGTTGGATGACCCCCGTTTACAACTATCTCGCTAAAGATGAACTTCCGTCCGACCCCAAAGAGGCCAGCGTAGTTAGGCGAAGAGCTTGCTCCTACGTCCTAGTCGAAGATAAACTCTACAGGCGAGGGTTCTCCATCCCGCTACTCAAGTGTGTCGAGGAAGAAATGGTCCCCCATATTTTGCGTGAAATTCACGAAGGAATCAACGCCCAACATCTCGGAGGAAGGTCCCTTGCCCGAAAGGCCCTCCGAGCAGGGTACTATTGGCCAACCATGCAGCAAGATGCTAAAGAGCACGCGAAGAAATGCGATAAATGCCAACGGCACGGGGACATGCACCTAGCTCCACCTAACTAGCTCAAGGCTATGTCCTCCCCGTGGCCATTTGCCTGGTGGGGCCTGGACATCTTGGGACCATTCGTAGTGGGATCGAACCAAAATAAATACTTAATAGTAGGCGTAGACTACTTCACAAAATGGATAGAAGCGGAGGCTCTAGCCAAGATAACTGCCCTTAACATACTACGTTTCTACAAAAGAAACATCCTCGCACGTTTTGGCATCCCCTAGGCGATAGTCACGGACAATGGGACACAGTTCATGGATAGGAAGTTCCAGGACTTCGTCGCCCAGCTGGGCACAAAGCAACACTTCGCATCCGTCAAACATCCCCAGACCAACAGGCAAGCCAAAGTGGTGAACCAAGTCGTCCTTCGAGGCATCAAGCGAAGGCTGGACAAAACGAAGAAAACTTGGGTCAAGGAACTGCACAGCGTCTTATGGGCATACCACACAACTCCACACTCATCAACCGGGGAGACACCATTTCGTCTGGCGTACGGGACCGAAGCTGTGATCCCCATCGAAGTTCACGTACCTTCCAGGCGGACAGAATTGCCCTAGACGAGGAGATGAACGATGAAGCATTAAGGGAGGAACTCGACCTCGTCGAGGAAGTCCGATCAGGGGCAGCCCTCCGCGAAGCCTCGTTAAAACAAAAAATTACCATTAGGCACAACGCCAAAGTCATACGACGAGATTTTGACGTGGGCATCCTCGTCCTAAGAAGAAACCATAAGGACTCTCGCGAAGGCAAACTAGCCGCTAACTGGGAAGGACCCTATCGTGTCCGGGAAAAACGGAGAATGGGGCCTATTACCTAGAACATCTCAACGGGGAAGAACTTGCTCGACCATGGAACGCCGAAAAGCTAAAGCAATACTACATCTAAGGCCTTAACTGTCGGTTTAATCCGTCACAATGACGAACATCGCCCACTGACCACGACGCGCGCCTAGGTACAAGCGTCATATGCCAGTAAAGCAGAACCCCGCTCAGGAACGAGCCAGGTCTCTGCTCGATAGCGGTCCCTCAATCGAGCACCTCCGTCATCAAAGTACCACGACAGGCAGAACACCCAGCTCGCGATGAGAGGTTCACGCCGCGAACTCAGGCCTTAAACGCGACCTGAGCTCCGCTCTCTCGCCTGGACATTCCCTGGCCGTTCGACCAGTACCCCTCACTGCCGAACACATCTACAACGAGCAATTCCCTAAAACTTAAAGCAAATCAAAGTAATCCCTATTACGGGCATATATGCATGACGAGCACAAATACAACACTTAGCAGAATTTAAAGTAGATAAAACCATCCAAATCACAAAACCGGTCACGAGGACCAGACACATACATAATTAAAAGTAATAAATGGCCACAAGGACCACAATCGTGCTTGTTACATAAACCGGGGGGCCACGCCCCCATTCAAAATAAGTTACAAAGATACACGGCACGTAGGCCGGACAAATTACAACAAGAATAAAAACCCCATCACTCCTCCTCCATCCGTTCAGGCTGCTCGTGGTTGGGCTCAGGCCCCTGGGTCTCCTCGTTCAAAACTTCGGCATGCTCGTCACCACCAAGGAGGGAGTTTAGACTGACTATCCTGCCATCCTCGACATGAGCCAGGTAGTGGATACCCTCGGTGGAGAACTCAACCCCGGGGTTGACCACCCGCAGTTAGGCCACGACATTCTTAAAAGAATCGTCGCCAATGACAATGTTGTCATCCTCGGCCTTCAGCAGACGAGCAACCAACTCGGCCCTAGTCTTCATTTACCAGACATCCTCAAGTTCATCCTCGCCCGGAGCGCTTGCCAACCTCAGCTGCCTTCTTCTTCGCGGCCAGCGTAAAGTTCTCCCCCTTTAGCCCGGTCACCTCCTCGTCCGCCTTCATTCGGGCATCATCAACACTCTTAGCCTCCTTCTTGACTTTCCTCACCGTCTCTTCAAGAGATGCTATGGTAGCCCAGGCAGCTCTGAGTTCAGACTCAGTTGCAGAGTCCCCTTTAGCATAGATGGCCGCCATCTCCAAAATTCTGACCAGTGCAGAGGCATCTTGGGCCACCAGTGCCCTCTTGCTCGGGCGATCCATGCCCTCCAGCTAGAGAGACTCTTCCCGCGGCACGACAGACGACGTCCCCTCGAAGAACTGTCTGTCAAGAATACATGGAGGAAGTTCGAATTTCCCCTTTTCTGGCCCCCGGGTGAGATCTACCCCTTCAGTGGCCCTGAATCACTTGGACCGTGAGGCCAGAGGCAAGGGAGACCCCTGGGGAGGAGTAGGCGAGGAGGTCCCCGCAGCAGGTTGAGGAGGAGTAGAAGCATGCTGGGCGAATCGAGTCTTGGGAGCAGCCGCCCTGGGCTTGTTCCTCACGATAGCATTCTTTACCATTCTCTCATGAGTGGAAGGCATCTCACCTGCAAAAACAAAACAAACATGTTAGACGAGGAAGAAAACATAATTCAGGAAAGTTAAAATGACTAAAACTACCGAGAAGCTTATGAACTTCGGCGGAAGTCTTGCACTCCAAAAGCGCCTTGGTATTGATGAAACGATACTCCACCCGCTAGCTGCCGTCCTCCTCGAAAATCGGAGATCCCTTCTTCGTCCAGCATTCAGCGAGCCGGAAAGAGTTAACATACTTCACTAGTTTCTCATAACCAACCGCATCCTGCCCGTCTAGCATGTGACGCTGAGCGACATACTCATTGGGCTCCTTGAGGAAATGGTCGGGACCCTAGTGACATGGGAACTTAAATTCTCTATCCCCGATCAGCTTCCCATTCTCATCGCGCATATAATTACCCTCCTCGTCAAGGAAAATCGCCCAGACATGCGTACTATCCTGGGCCCTCTCTGACACAAGCTCTATAATGTAGAACCTTTCCTTGAACGTCCGAATTGACTCTTAAAAGGGCTTGAACAGTTTGCGAGGCTGTTTCAATGAAACCCAGCCATACCTCTTCCTCGTCAACTGCCGCTGAAGATGAAAGACAGTTAAAACAAAGGGAGAGTAGCCCCTATCCTCAAATACTAGCACGTCAACTCGAAGGCACGGATAAACGCCAGTGAGTTGGGATACAGCTGCAATGGAGCCAGGTCCAAGTGCACGAAGACTGACCGCTAAAAATCAGTGAAGGGCAGCCTCAATCCCAGCTCTTTAAACGCGTATTCGTACATGGCAAAACGCTCCCCGAAGTTAGTACAAACCCTATCATCCTCGGAGGGGAAGTGCACCTTCCACTCCCCCTCTGGCCCAACGACCGTGAAGACATCCCCAGATATGTCGCAAAAGTATATACGTGCTCAGCAGGCTCGGCCACCGATCACTCCTCCATTGAGTCTTCAACAACCTCCTCCTCCCCGACTTCGCTAGGGGTAGTGGAAGCTTCCGTACTACTGCTCTCCGAGGAGCTCTCCTCGGACAAGTCTATTACGATCTCCTCGTCAGGCCTCGTCGCTATATCGATCACTTGAAAAGCAAAGAAAAAAGTGAATTCGACGAAGAATCAAATCCACCCTTCCATCGCTAGTCAAGTGAAAGGGCGCGCAAAGGGCCGAGGACGACGTCCCCGGCCTAAGCCCTAACATCAAAAAAAAATCAAGAGCCTCCCACGAGGAGACGCTCGGGACAAACCACTCCCGCACGAGGAACTTCCTCGAGCCACTCCCCAGTTTCCATTTGAAGCTCCACCAGAAACTGTGAAGCTTCACCGGAAACTGCAAACGTTCGTCGGAAACTTCATTAAAGCACCGAAATCTGAGTAACTGCGACGGTTACACATGCATCATCATCGCGACGATGCCGGAAACCGCCCTACTCGCGAGATATCTAAGGGGCTCCAGCAGCTTCGTCGGCGGCAAAAGATGGCTTAGCCATCGTCCACCACCAACAGCCACCGGGAAAAGCAGCAATTCGTCTTCTAACCCTAAACCTAGCCACATGCAATCTACAAACAACCATAAAAAGGGTAAAGGAACACTTGATCAGTGGACTTACTTGGTTGAAAAGGCTGAAAGACGGTTGCTCGGAACTGGTGGCGGTGGTCGGAAAAGCGAACGGCGGTGGCGGGCAAGTGCTCTGAGGAAGACGAAGAAGAGAGAGAAGCGAAAGTTCCAAATGGATTGAGTCTCTCTCCTTTTATACTGAGGGGCACGCGCAGTAGCACACCCTCGTAGGTCATAATGGCTATCAACTAGCCATCATTGCCTAGTAACTGCGGCACAAGGCTCGAGGTACACGTGGCGCCCTAACGTTTCAGTTCTTCCTTACCGTTGGTCTCCCCGTATGACGGACAATCCAGACACGGACATGGATCTTACGAACACCAAGGGTCAAGGGTACCACGATACAACTCCAAACGACGACTCCACGCTAATTCCCCAGAACCACGGGCTACCCTTAAGTCATCACTCCCATGCTCGGGAGCAACGACTTGGGGGGCTCCTGTTCTGGACTAGACCAATGGCTAGGCACGACCCAATCCACTCTTGCTCCCAGAACGGCCCAATTGCCTAAGTCCAATCCACAAAGGGGAGAAAGTTACCTTTCTGCCCCTCCAACCGGGCAAGGGCTGTATCATTCCTCCCCGGAACCTCTACCTGTTCCGCACGGCTCCTTCTGTCCCCGAATAGCTAAGGGAATGTGCCCGAAACTATGTCTATGCCCGACATAACGACTAGTTTTAGGCATCTTGCCCGACATAACGGCTAGTTTTGGGTAGTTACCTATTCTTCGGAAAAATAGTTATTTTGCCCCAAAAATAGAACCGTTGGCCACGCGTTGGGGACACTATATAAACCCTCTCGCTTGAGAGGGCCAGGTATCCAATAATCACCCTAAAAAATCACTCTTTGTACTTGCTCCCTTTTCTATGACCCTTTCTTACTTGAGCGTCGGAGTGCCTTGCAGGTACACCCCCTCCTCCTCATTTCACGCCCATCATCATAGACGTTCTTGGTGGCCCATCACAGGATCTGATCAAGCCTTCACAATCAAAGCGTATGTCAAAGATTTGAACCATATTGACTTGATGATCATTTCTTTTGCAGTAGTCTTGGATCCATCCGAGATCCATCTGACCTTGGAGGGCCTCTTATACAAAAGAGCATCCCCGATTGTCTGTTGAGCAGACTGGACAAGCATTATATTCGTGTCATGGCAGATTATAATACTGACTTTGTCTCGAATGCATCGCCACTAAGTTGACGTTCATTGTACGGATGTCGTGGTTTTGTACAATGTTGGGATGTGTATGGGCCATGTTTACTTCACGGATCTGGTGATCCTGAATCCAGCCCAGATCCAATTGTTCTTGTAGAGCTGCTTGTACTACGGAACACCCTTGATTATCCTTTTAGCATATATCACACCGATGATAGTCGTAAGATGGCACATGACCGTACCCGCTCTGTTTGCAATGCATCTTCACCAGATTGGTTCCTAATAAGAGTACATTGTGAATTTGATAACTGTTGACAGGTTCTCCTTCTATCAAATTCACTGTAGTATTCTCATGTTGCAGTAATGGGTCGTCTGAACATTTAGATTTGTATCTTTGAAGGATAAGATCTCGTTCCTAACAAGCTTCTGTACATCAGACTTGAAGCTGAGACAATTCTCATTGTTATGTCCCGATCCCCCTTGATGGTAAGGGCAAGTTTGATCTGCTTTAAACCAAAAAGGTGGATTTTCTGGTACTGCGAGAGGAGTCCTGGTTTGGATGTGCCCTTTGGCCAGTAGAAGCAGAAATAACTCTGCGTATAACGTCGGAATAGGGTCAAACCCTGATGGTCGTGTCGTACGATTGTTGTTGTTGTACCGTGGACAAGCCTGCTGAAGAGGCTGTTGCAGCCTTTGATGATACTGTTGTTGACTTGGTTGGCTCTGAGCAACCTGAGGTTGATAAGTCGGTGCTGGTGCTGGGTTGATAGCGGGAGTTATCACCGCTACTGGTTAATACCTTGGCATTTGCTTTCTCAGAGAGATATTACTAATATCTTGCTTTTTTTTCTTTTGGCAAGCACTACCGTATCTCTTGGTACTGCTAGATGGCTCTGCATCTTTGACCAATCGTCCTTCTCGGACTGCTTCTTCAAGGCGTACTCCCATGTTCACCATTTCAGTGAAGTCACTAGGCGCACTAGCGACCATTCGGTCGTAATAGAACGAGCTCAAGGTTTTTTGGAAGATCTTTGTCATCTCATTTTCCTCAAGAGGGGGACAGATCTGAGCGGAAATTTCACGCAACCTCTGAGCATACTCTTTGAAAGTTTCTTTGTCCTTTTGTGACATTGCTCAGAGCTGATCCCTATCCGGTGCCATGTCCAAATTGTATTTATACTACTGAACAAAGGCTGCCCCGAGATCTCTGAAAGTACTAATCTTGGTGCAGTTTAAACCTATGTACCATTTGAGTGCGACGCCGGTTAAATTGTCTTGGAATTAATGGATCAGTAGTTGTTGATTTTCTGTCTGAGTTGACATTTTTCGAGCGTACATCACCAGATGACTTTGAGGGCAAGAGTTGCCTTTGTATTTTTCAAAGTCAGGCACCTTGAATTTGTGAGATATCTTTACATTTAGGACCAGACAGAGATCTGTGGCATCCTTTCCGAATAAGTCTTGACCGTAAATGGCATGCAGTTCCTTCTGCATTTCCAAGAATTGTTCCTGGAACTCATTCATCCTTTCGTACATGTCTTCGTTTCCACCAGAAATTGTTTATGGAATCTGTCCTTCCGGGACGGTGTGTACCACTGGTTGTGGTATAGACATTATAGCGGTGACCCTTGGCGCTTCAGGGCCTTGAAGTTTGTAACCTTCAGGAGTTGTTGTCGTAACCTTTACATCTTCACTTTCCCGAAGTTTATAACCTTCAGGTCCAGCGGTTCCTGCTACGGCTTCTGGGTCTTCAGTGACCGATGGGATATATCCTTTAGGTATAAAGTTGAAAGGCATGCCTCAGGGGCGACCCTTAGGCATATTGTACCAAGGATGATTCTCATGTGTCTCCATTATGGGCGTGGATGTAATCTCTGAGATTACAGTCCTTTGATGTTGCTGCTCTTGAGCTGCTGCCAGGGATTGCATGTTGCTGTGAAGTTTTTCCAAACTTTCTTTTAGAGCGTCGATTTATTCTCTCAGCTCTTTGTTCTCTTCCTCGAGATCGTCCACTATCTTTTGTCGATTGGCCAGAG
Organism: Lathyrus tuberosus; assembly: GCA_022829125.1. NCBI lineage: Eukaryota > Viridiplantae > Streptophyta > Magnoliopsida > Fabales > Fabaceae > Lathyrus > Lathyrus tuberosus. Next base: position 17,429,206 of record JALAZF010000063.1, read on the forward strand.
TATTGTATGAGTGAGACAGTTTGACTGTAGAATTGTGACACATACGTGAGACTCAAGGAGAAGAAAAATGCGTTTTGTGAGAATGATGAATGATATGCAAAGATATATTTTTAGTTTTTGTTTTATTCAAAAAGAAACTTCAACAAATAGATTGCAAATATCACACAGTGGGGGAGACCCCTTTTTATTGAATTCGAAAGATTGGAGTATTTTATAAGGAAACGTACAGTATTTAACAAAGATCTGTAAGGAAATGTCTAAGCTCATGGATCCAGAGTCCTCTCTAAAGAGAGCTCAGATGCTGGTTCCTGCATTTTTCTTTTCTTTGATCGGGGCTCTTCAGGTGTTGTCGGGTTGTCAGTCCTTTGCCAAGTGAAAGGAGCGAGTAAATTTCTTCGGTCTTCCTGACTTTCTATAGCATGTTGTTCTAATATCTCAATCAGAGCATCCTTCTCCTTTAACAGTTCCTGAATCTTGGTACATTCCAAATTAAGGATTTAGTATTTGTTCTTCCAAGAGCTCTTCTCACGTTGAACTTTGTTGAGAGCGATCTGGAGTTTTTCCGCATCAGACATGAAATATAGGACAGATTCCTTTAAGGGAAAAACTTCTTGGCAATGGTAAGGCATCCTCAGCTTGAGGGCTCTAGTTTGTACCCAGTGGAGATAAGGTTCCATGGAGGTACAGTTTGGTCTTCCCAGAGACTTTCTGCCTTTCCTGTGAATATGTTGCCAGGCATGCACTATTTCTTTCTTTAGTGCCATGTCATTTTCCCCTTCCTTGAAGAAAAGACCTTCAAGATGAACGTTATGTGGGATATTCTTCATCGGGTATCCGAGTTGACGGTGAGCTAAAATTGGATGATAGTTGATTCCTCCTTTAGTTTTAATGAGGGGTACGTTAGGGAAATTTCCACATTTGTCGATGATCTCTATCCCTTCGTAAATCCTATTGTACCAATCTATGTCAGAGTTGGTAAGGGACATAATCCTTTATGACCAACGTAGAGTACTCTTGGGATCCCGAAAAGCAGCAGACTTGGGCAAATGGGAAATGAACCATTTGTAGAGTAATTGTACACAACATGTGATCATTCCTCCACTGTACAAATTCCTTAAGTGTACAGAATGATAAGCATCTGCGAGCAAGGTTGGTACGGGGTTTTCTATTAATAATATCTTAACAGCATTGGTATCGAGGAAATTGTCGATGTTGGGAAAGAGGAATAACCCATATATGAGCAAAACATAGACGTCTTCGAAGGCAGTTATGTTTCCTATACTAGCAAAGTATAGAGCTTTCTCCATCAGGAATTTAGCCGGTAAACCCTGGATTCCTCCTTTAGTGGTCATGTGAGTCCTAACTTTTGACTCATCCAAAGAGATTGCTCTTGCAATGGCCTGATTCTTTGGAATTTCTTCCAGTCTAGAAAATGGAGCTTGATCAGTGATAGGTAAATCAATCAGGTGCGAGTACTCTTCCAGTGTTGGTGTTAGTTGGTAATCCGGGAAAGTGAAGTAGTGGTAAACCGAATCGTAGAACTGAATCAGCATAGACAGGATTCCTTCAACTACGTTGACCCTTAACAGAGACAATAGTCCTCTGTGTTTAGCTCTGAAAGCCTCTGGATTGGTAATCATTCTTCCCAATTTCCTTAAGTCTTCTAATTTTGGAGCCTTGAAGGTGTACTTGTGTGTTTTTCTTCTACCGAAATCCATAACGCAACCTCTGATATTTGCAATTATTGTTTTAGTTCTTTTAAAAAAAAAGGTTTTTTCTTGTTTGAAAAGAGTTTTTTTTAATGAATGCATGAATGCAGCACATAAAAACATTTGAAAACATGGGTTCAACGGTTCAACGTCACGAGCATGGAGTCATGACTCTACCCATCCCCAAAGGTTGTACTATTTTGGTCAATTTTTGTACCTGTAGAACGGGTTTTAAAAGGTTCCCAAAATCATTGACCCCTCCTAGGGATACCAACAACAAGCTGATTCACTCGAGCAAGTTGTAGTATCCTAGGATGAATCTCATTTGAGTGTAGTATCACGTATCAATTATTCCTGATAGTCACCGCATTACCAAATGGCCATATAGTTAATGTCTACAAAATCCTCAGGGTCATGGGTAACGCACTAGGAAAGACAATGCTTTCACGACAATCGGTCGTTCAACATCGATACTTCCGCACGGGTACCTCGACTGATTCGGTGGACTGCCAAGTTAGCTTGGTCAGGATTCACTCCCTATAAGCGTTTCCTGGATATGCCGCCATTTATCTTAATTTTCTCTCAAACTTTCCACATGCGTATTAATCGCATTCCCAGTTAACAGAAAAAATAAACACGGGTATCAAGTAGTATATATATATATATAGTAGAAAAGTATAGAAAATGCTAAACAAAGCCTAGACCTCTTAGGGCTTTAATCCTAAAGACTCCCCAGCAAAGTCACCATTTTTCTGTAGCGTGCGATTTCTGTCGATGACGCGACCACCTTACCGCAATGGTTGGAATTGGGTGCTACTTTTTGTTTTCTTATTTATCCTATGAAGCTGGAAAGGAAAGGGAAGATATCTAAAACTAACCTTGCACGCAAATGTTTTCTTTAACAAATGCTAAGAGATTGGGGGGTCCGGGGTCAGGTTATACAAAGGGGAGTTGCTAATTACCCAGTGTATATATGGTTATCCATAGACTTTCTTTGGTAGGTTTAAATACTTTCTGGTGTTTACTGTTATGGGTTGGGAAAATTTTCCTTTGGGAGTGTTGAGAGAGTGTTTTGGTTGTTTTTGGTAAGGTACTGGACCTAAAGTTTTTGATTTGTGTGCTCGCTAAGATTTCGCAATCTTATGCCTACGTATTCCCGTAAAGATAACAGAGAAATCAGAGCAATCGTAGTTCCTCATATTCTATGGGAGGACAAAGATGTTTGGTGTCTTGTTCAAAGCCCAAGATTGAAGTTAGATGAGTATTTGTGTCTTGTTTCAAAGCCCAAGATTGAAGCTAAAGGTTATTGGTGTCTTGTTTAAAGCCTGATCAATGCATTTTGATGCACATTCCTCTATGTTTAGACTTAGGCATTTCTATGGTTTAGTTTATTTATTTTTATATTTAATGATGTTTTTATAATTCAATTTATTTTCAACCTTATTTGATTTTCGTTTGTTATTTTCAGCATTAGCAGTTTTCAATAAAAAATTCATAACTAGAGCTACAGGAATCGGATTGAGGCGTTCTACCAGTCGTTGAAAAGCTAGGAAAAAGATCTACAATTTTAATGTTAGACGAAGAATCTGATTCGGAGTGCATGGGTCTCAAATAATTCGTTGAAGTTTCTGACTGTAGAAATTAAGTTGGTTCGGGTCATTTTTATTGGGTCTGGTTTATGTTTCCGACCCGGTTGAGTTTGTAATGCAAAACCTTATTTTGTTTATAAGGTTTGCTGCCGAGCTACATTATCTCTCACCTAGTTTTCACGAATTTTATTTTTGCTTTCACATATCTCATGTCGAACTAATCCAGAGGGGAAATCTGCCAGATTCGAATTTCGTAATTCTTTGAGGTTCTTATCAATTTCAATTTAATTTAGTTCCTTTCTAATTTGTTCTATAATTTTCGTTTGCTTAATTATTTTATTATAGAATAGATTGGATTTAATTCGGTTGATGCATGTCCCTTACGTTAATCGTGTTTAACTTAGCTTTTCGTTATTTCACGCTATCTTTAACCGTTTGCTTAATTCGGTGAACCGTTTGCTTAATTCGGTGATTAGGGACATAACTCGTGTAATATTGTCGACGCTTGTTTGTTCAATATTGCAATCGAATAGGAATTATAACCGCTTAGGGAATTGGAATTGTAATAACCGATGATAAGTTGGTAGTCAAACCGGTAGATTAACCTGTTTTAATCACTTATTTCAATAATCACTTATTTACTCTGTTTATTTTCTTAATCGAATTCTAAAACAAAACAACCCCCCATAATCATTTTCAATTGGTTATTTCATCATCAAGAATCCTCGCGATATGATACTCGAGTCATTGTCGCTTTACTACTGTTTTGAAAACACTCATTTTTGATCCGTGTGCGACAGCGGATCAAAGCCCAAGATTGAAGCGAAAGGTTTGACTGAGAGAGAATTTATCATCTCTAAAGGGAGATATCTCACCTGTTCATCACAGTTTGTTGAAGGATTGGTTATAAAGGGGAATTACTTTAACTGGAATGTATAGAATCCAGCAATGCCATAATTTCCTTTATAAGGGAGATGTCCTGAAGGAAGAAACTTTAACTCAGTGTAGAGCAATGCCATTTTTCCTTAGGAATCTTTCATGCTAAGAGAGGGACATGAGCTTGGATGTAAATAATCCAGAGGCTTGCCACTTACAGCAATTAGATGAAAGAGGAAGTTTACCTGGACAAAAGAGGGACCACAACTTGGATTTTTGAATCAATAAGTGTGCCCCTTACAGTAATTATTTGGAATTAGGGATTTTTTTATTGTCTGTTTTGATGTGTGATGTACTGAGAAATGCCTTCCTACAGAGAGAACTCTTGATTTTTTCTGGGGGGATGTTGATTTTTGTGTGCCTTGATCAAAGCCCAAGGTTGAAGCTAAAAGGTTGACTCTACTAGGGGAATTTTACATCTGTCTTGTACAAAGCCCAAGATTGAGGCTAAAAAAGAATTGACTCTTCCGGGGAAAGTTTTGTCTGTCTTGTACAAAGCCCAAGGTTGAGGCTAAAAGAATTGACTCCACTGGGGAGAGGTTTTATCTGTCTTGTACAAAGCCCAAGATTGATGCTAAAAATCGCTGAACAATACTCATTTAGAATAGAATTCTAAAAGATTTTGACCCTGAAAATCACAAATTCTGCGTTTTTCTATTTTTTTTTATTTTCTATTTTCATATTTTCAAAAAAATCCAAATTTTTTTTGGAGAGATTTATTCTGATTTGATTTGATTTTTAATTATATTTTCATAATTTATAGATTTTATTTTATTCGCTTTTCTATTTTTCCATTATTTTTCTTAATAAGGACATTGTTGATATTTTCCTAATTGTTGCTGCATTGCTGAATTAGTTTTGTGTTTTCTTTTTCTTTGTTGATTTTTTTTTATTAAATTTAATATGGCTGACCAAAGAACGCTTAGAGAACTTGCTGCCCCTGATATGAATTATAATGCTTTATGTATTAAATATCCTGCTGTTACTGTACCTTTCGAATTGAAATCTGGTTTAATACGCTTGTTGCCAAGGTTTAATGGCCTTGCAGGTGAGGATTCGCATAGGCATCTGAAGGAATTCCATGTTGTGTGCTCTACACCTTTGAGACCTGAAGGAATTACAGAGGATCATATCAAGTTCAAAGCATTCCCATTTTCACTACAAGGTGCTGCCAAAGATTGGTTTTACTATCTTGAGCCAAATTTTGTCACAACATGGAATGATTTGAAGAAAGTCTTCCTAGAGAGATACTTTCCTGCCTCCAGAGCTGCATCAATCAGAAAAGATATATGTGGTATTAGACAGCTCGACAATGAATCATTGGATGAATATTGGGGAAGATTCAAGCAGTTAGTGTCCAGTTGCCCCCAACACCAGATTACCGAACAGTTGCTTATCCAGTATTTCTATGAGGGATTGCTACCAATGGATAGAAACATTTTAGATGCTGCTAGTGGTGGAGTACTTTTTGATAAGACCCCAGCTACTGCCAAAGCCTTGATTGAGAATATGTCACTCAACTCCCAACAGTTTATAACTAAAAACAATTATATCCAAACAAAAGGTGTGAATGAGATTCAGGTTTCTTATTACAACAATGCTCTAGAAACCATACTTAATGAGCTTATTTCTTTAGTGAAACAAGAATTGATGTTACCATTACCACCACCACACAACCCTCCACAAGTAACCACCGCTGCATCTTCCAGACCTTCACTAGAGGACCTTGTCAAGCAATTGGCTGTAAATGAGCTCCAATTTCAGCAACGAACAAATTCTTGTATTCAGACCTTGCAGACACAAATTGAACAACTTGCAACTTTAATGAATGTCATACAACAAGCTAAAGGATCAAACCAACTACTTGCTCAAACAGTGGTGAATCCTAAAGGTCCTAATGTGAGTGCAATATTCTTGCGATCCGAAAAAGTTGCAGATTCTGCCCCAAAAAAAAATGAGAAAGTTGTTGAGGTCACACCTAAACCTGAGCCTTCTGTTGTTGTTGAGGAAAAAGAAAAAGAGTATGTACCTAAGATACCTTTCCCACATAGAGTACAGAAAAGTAAGGAGATAGATGAAGAAAAGCATTTGGTTTTTCATATTGAATTAATTTCTGAGTTGGTTGATGATACTTGTATTGAATTGTTTGCAGCTTATTTTCCATCATTGTCTGATTTTAATGATAGTTGCTCATGTGATGACTATACTGACACTAACCTTTGCTCTGTTTGTGCTGAGATTAAGGATGCCTTGCAGGTTGACATTTTTCCTACAGATGGAGTTGTAGATGAAGCTGTTTATATGGATGAAACTCTTGACATCCCTGTTGCCCCAACCTCACCATTCATTGAACAATCTCATCCCTTAGAGCTTAAACCACTTCATAATAATATGAAAGATGCTTATTTAGAGATGGATGAAAATATTCCAGTTATAATTTCTTCTAACCTTGATTTTGACCAAGAAAATAAGCTTTTGTAGGTTTTGAAGAAACATAAGAAGGGAATTAGACGGGCCTCGATGGAAGATGAAAGAAAATTAGTGAGGCAGCCTCTTAATCCTTTGATTCTTGATATTATGGAAAAGGAGATCACTTTCACGTGCCCATTCGAAACTTTTACTTATCGAAGATTCTCCTTTTATCCTGGAATAAAAGGAGAAGGCACTATTAAATATTTTAAGGTCAATAGATGCTACCCAAAGTTACTCTATGAGATCCCACTTTGGAAGAAGACACTGTAGAAGAACTCTCTTTGGGAAAGGCTGCTTATGTGATCACATATCCACCTTGACTACTCGGGTGTCTTTTTTCCTTTCTCTCACTCTTATTTTATATTTTTGTTCTTTCATTGAGGACAATGTGTGTTTTAAGTGTGGGGGAGGGAACCATTTACTTTGTTTTATTTCTTTCAGTTTTCTTTGTTTTGTTCTGTTTTCTTTAAGTGAAAAAAAATTATAATTTTTTTTTAAAAACACAATGCATCTTTTGAAATTTTTAGGCTATAGATTAGTTTGAGGTTAGATTGTGGAGACTTGGGAAAAGTTCACAAGATCGATATCGTTTTAACACCTTAAGTCTCTTGACTTTGGAAACCATTTTGAATACTTGTTATGACATAGCCTTGAGTTCTCATCTTTTAATAGCTCTTGAGTAGTTTATCTTAGCAGACAGCACCATCTAAAAAGTACACACTAAGTAATTAAGTTGATGCAAATAAGTGAATGATCCCGTGCGTAATAAGAAATCTTAATATGAATCCGCCTTTTAAGTTAGGTGACCCTCACCCGGCCACTTAGGCTAACGGTTGTGAAACCTTAAAAAAAAAAGGAAAAAATGATTTATTTTGAATTGTTGAAAAGATATGGATCATAGTCACTAACAAGCTTATTTACCATGTGTGTGAATAGATAACGGGCTTAATGTGATTGCACTAGAATGAAAGAGAGCAAAAAGGAGGATGAGTAAGTTAGGCTTAGGCATAATAACATGATTCAGATTGGTTTGTATAGGAGGGAGGCTTATGACTGCACAATTGTGGATTAGTGTTCTTACGATATCTTTAGTGTGCAAGATTAGTACCTATCGATGCTATCTTAACCGAAGAAGAGTTTGTAGCCTAGAATGAATATCTATATGATGTTGTGTTTCTTCTGTTTTAAATTCTTGATTTTGCTCGAAGTGCAAAAGTTCAAGTGTGGGGAATTTGATCAGTGCATTTTGATACACATTCCTCTATGTTTAGACTTAGGCATTTCTATGGTTTAGTTTATTTATTTTTCTATTTTATGATGTTTTTATAATTCAATTTATTTTCAGCCTTATTTGATTTTCGTTTGTTATTTTCAGCATTAGCCGTTTTCAATAAAAAATTCATAACTAGAGCTACAGGAATCGGATTGAGGCGTTCTACTAGTCGTTGGAAAGCTAAGAAAAAGATCTACAACTTTCATGTTAGACGAAGAATCAAATTCGGAGTGCATGGGTCTCGAATAATTCGTTGAATTTTCTGACTGTAGAAATTAAGTTGGTTCGGGTCATTTTTATTGGGTCTGGTTTATGTTTCCGACCCGGTTGAGTTTGTAATGCAAAACCTTATTTTGTTTATAAGGTTTACTGCCGTGCTACAGTAGCTCTCACCTAGTTTTCACGAATTTTATTTTTGCTTTCACATATCTCATGTCGAACTAATCCAGAGGGGAAACCTGCCGGATTCGAATTCCGTAATTGTTTGAGGTTCTTATCAATTTCAATTTAATTTAGTTCCTTTCTAATTTGTTCTATAATTTTAGTTTGCTTAATTATTTTCTTATAGAATAGATTGGATTTAATTCGGTTGATGCATGTCCCTTACGTTAATCGTGTTTAACTTAGCTTTTTCGTTATTTCCCGCTATCTTTAACCGTTTGCAATCGAATAGGAATTATAACCGCTTAGGGAATTGGAATTGTAATAACCGATGATAAGTTGGTAGTCGAACCGGTAGATTAACCTGTTTTAATCACTTATTTCAATAATCACTTATTTACTCTGTTTATTTTCTTAATCGAATTCTAAAACAAAACAACCCCCCATAATCGTTTTCAATTGGTTATTTCATCATCAAGAATCCTCGCGATACGATACTCGAGTTATTGTCGCTTTACTACTGTTTTGAAAACACTCATTTTTGATCCGTGTGCGACAGCGGATCAAAGCCCAAGATTGAAGCGAAAGGTTTGACTGAGAGAGAATTTATCATCTCTAAAGGGAGATATCTCACCTGTTCATCACAGTTTGTTGAAGGATTGGTTATAAAGGGGAATTACTTTAACTGGAATGTATGGAATCCAGCAATGCCATAATTTCCTTTATAAGGGAGATGTCCTGAAGGAAGAAACTTTAACTCAATGTAGAGCAATGCCATTTTTCCTTAGGATTCTTTCATGCTAAGAGAGGGACATGAGCTTGGATGTAAATAATCCAGAGGTTTGCCACTTACAGCAATTAGATGGAAGAGGAAGTTTACCAGGACAAAAGAGGGACCACAACTTGGATTTTTGAATCAACAAGTGTGCCACTTACAGTAATTATCTGGAATTAGGGTTTTTTTATTGTCTGTTTTGATGTGTGATGTACAGAGAAATGCCTTCCTACAGAGAGAACTCTTGATTTTTTCTGGGGGAATGTTGATTTTTGTGTGCCTTGATCAAAGCCCAAGGTTGAAGCTAAAAGGTTGACTCTACTAGGGGAGTGTTACATATGTCTTGTACAAAGCCCAAGATTGAGGCTGAAAAAGAATTGACTCTTCCGGGGAAAGTTTTGTCTGTCTTGTACAAAGCCCAAGATTGAGGCTAAAAGAATTGACTCCACTGGGGAGAGGTTTTATCTGTCTTGTACAAAGCCTAAGATTGATGCTAAAAGGTTGATTGACTCAGCTGGAGAATATGATATGTCTTGTACAAAGCCCAAGATAGAGGCTAACTCTGCTGAGGGAAAAAATCATTATACAAAGCCTAAGTGGAGGCTAGTTGGAGAATTTCTTATATGAAGCCTAAGAGGAGGCTGGCTTCTGCTGAGGATTATTGAGATCCAGAGACAGGTCCAAATTGGGGTATCAACTCTTGCTGAGGATTGAAGAAGAGTTAAAATATCAGATGCCTTGAGGTTCTGATTTTTCTGAGGGTTTATTGGTTGTAATTTGACCCTAGCTGAGGAATTTAGAATGAAAGTTTAAAGATTGAGTTTTAAAACCTGGAGGTTTCAACTCTGCTGGTGATTGGTGAAGTGATCAGGTTTTTCCTGTGCTTTTAGGAAACTTGAGGTTTCCTTGAGATCCAAGAGGAGGTGAGACTTTCCAAGTCTACTGGTATGAAGAGGTTGACTCTTAACTGGAGGATGACCTTTGTATGATGCCCAAGAGGAGGCTGATGTTTTAAGGGATGATAATCAACCCTAAACTGGTCTGATGTTTTGGAATTCTGACTCACTAGAGGATTAAACTAGTAGAGATGACTAAGTTCTGTCCTATACCTGTAGGAGGTCTTTGGGTCCTTGTACTAAGCCCAAGAGGAGGCTGAGAACTTCTAAGAAGCCTGAGGGTCCTTGTACAAAGCCCAAGAGGAGGCTGGGGATGCTTTTAGGAAGCCTGTGGGTCCAAGCCTAAGAAAAGTTCAAGAAAGGTTTCACCGGGAATAATCCTTTCTTTAGTGAACAGTTCTAGGGTTTCAAGAAATTCAAAAGAAGTTTCACCGGGAATTAGTCCTCTTTGGGGAAATGAATTTCTTGTACACACATTTCTAAGTTGTGACAGTCTTGAGAAAAGTTTCACCGAGAATAATTCCTTTCTCTGTTCCATATTGTATAAGCCCAAGAGGAGGCAAGACTGTATCTGGAATTTCCTATGGGGAACTAGTTTTGACTGTGTTGAAAGAGTAACCACTGGTTTGATCTAAACCTAGACCTAGTTGATGGGGAAAACTCTAAACCAATATGTATAGAAGAAAAAGTAAAACTTACAGTTGTGCAAGCTCCAACATTGTAACCATAGCCGTATGGTTAGTTATTCAAGAAATTGAAGAAAGTTTTGATAACACTTTGAACTTGAATCTAAATCAAAAAAGAAAGTTGTTTTAAAAGGAAGTTTGGGGCTTATACTCAAGGAGAGGCCAAAATGATCTCTTTTGAAAAGACGACGACCGAGTCGTAGTTTTGAAAATCACAGAGGGGCTTATACAATGTTTGAGGCCCAAATTGTTGTATTTACGAAAAGGATGGGTCTTACACTCTATTAGAGGCCCAAAAGTGTTTGGAAAAAGGAATCTCAAGTCTCCTCTAGCCATTGACTTGGGTCAGTGCAGCAGGCCTATGGTCCTCTGCTGCTTGAGTTTATCTTGACTCATTTGGTTAATCAATAACTGATACATGCCAGCTCTATGCACTCCTTGAATGCTTCATGACAAATTTGAAAGTTTTGAATTTGCAACATTGAATTTCACATGCCTACATGATGATCTTTTGTTTTGGGAGGCTTGTGGCTCAGAGATCTTTTGCTTTGGTCTGATCTTCAATGTTTCTAGAAGGATTACAAGACTTGTAATTGCACAAATTAGCCAATTCGAGCAAATGACCTATAATCTGTCTTGGGAAGAAACCAGTTTTTGATGCCATGTTCCAAGGGTTGTAACTCCCTATTCAAATTGAATTTGGAGATGATCTGGTACTTGTTTGAAAGCTCTCATGACATACTTTAACTTTGATGCCCACCAATGGACCTGGTTCAGCTTAGATCAAGGTGAAAAATGGCCTCAAAGTTGGTAAAAAATGAAAGAGATTCTGACTTTTTGAAAATTTCACAAGTGTTGGAAAAAGTGGTCATTTTCACTTTTTATGATTTTGATCAATCCACAACTCAAAATCCATGAGGATTTGGAATCTTTTGTAGTTGACACTTTTGAAGTATGTCATGTGAATTTTTATTTGAGCTTTGGATGGAAGAAAAAGGCATTAGGGTTTAGGAGTTATGACCTTGCAAAGTTGGTACCAAATCCATTTTGTTCCATAACTTAGAAAAATTTAAGTTTCTTGTGGTTGCCCCTTTTGCAAGAAACCTCATTTTTCTTGATTTTCCTTGATGAATAATGATCAAAACCATACATTAACATTTTTGTTTACTTAGGGGAGCCATATTTGTGAAAAAATTCAAAAAGTCAAACTTGATTTTGGGCACAGTTGACTCTTTGTCAGATGAATTCCAAATTGTGTGATCCTCCATGCAATCAAGTTCTTGACCTAATTCAGACCTAATGGATGGATTGTATAGGTGTTTTAGGGTGTCTTGAATCATGTCCCAAGGTTTGGGAGCATGTCTTGGTCCAAAGTCAAAGGTACAGTTGACTTTTTCTTCAAAACCCTAATTATGCTCCAAATGAATTTGAAACTTGTGAATCAAGCTTCTTGGATCAATTAATTGTTGTAAATGGATCAATGTGGTGTGTTTGAGGCCCTCAAATCATGTCTTGAGGTCTTGGCTCATGTCTTGCCTCAAAAGTCAACTTAGGGGTGAATTAGGTCAAGAAACCCTAATTCCTGATTTTTTATGAATGCTTCCCCTGATGCTAATTTGACTTGATGATTGGATCCAAGAGGTCCCTTGGAGCATTTTGGATCATGTTTTGAGGTATTGGTTCATGCCTAGATGAAAATTTTCATCTGGAGGCCTTGGTCGACCAAAACCTTAATTTGGTGACACTGGCGATCTTGAGTCTTGACCCACTTGGAATGTTGCAACCTTGTGCTTGATTCTTGATGTGGGAGACCTCTTGATCCTTTATGGGTGTTTGAGAGGCAAGACAAGTTGAAGATCATGTCATTTCTTGATTGATCCTTTGTCTAAGTGCTCTGAGAGGGCTCAAAACCCTAATTCTTGATTGTAGTGAATGCTCAAAAATCCTTGAGGAGATTGAAGAGGTATAATGGTACATCCATATTGTTGCAATGATCCTCACAATGATGGGAAAACTTATGGTCAAAATCTGGGGTATGACACCATGCAGAACTGGATTCTTCGCCAAATTTATGGCGGACTTGTTGTCGATTTGCAACACAAGAGGTTTCTTCACTTTGACCTCCATTTCTTCAAGTACCGATCTGATCCAAATTGGTTGACATGCAGTATAGAATCCTGCTATATATTCCGCTTCACATGATGATAGTTCCACCACAGGTTGCTTTCTTGAGCACCCTGAAATTGGGGCACCAAATACTTGAAAGAAATATCCAGTATTGCTTCTTCGATCTTCCTTATCTCCGCACCAGTCAGCATTTAAATAACAAGTAACCATAGCTTCTTTGCATTAATAGTCTCGTCAAAATAAAATTCCATAGTTTGTCGATCCTTTTAAGTACCTCAGGATTCTTCTTGCAACCTTCATGTGTGACACCCTTGGTTCACTCGTGTATCTGCTCACTAATCCGACTGAGAAACATATATCTGGTCGACTGTTGTGAACATATCTTAGAGATCTGACAATCTGTTTGAACAAAGTTGCATCGTCTTTGTCTTCCTCTTCATGCTTTTCCAACTTTAAATTTGGTTCGATATGCGAAGATGCAGGAGTCAAATCATCCATTATGAATGTCTTGAGTATCTCTTTGACATACTTTCTTTGATGTAGCACCATGCCTTACTTTGACATTTGAAATTCCATGCCTAGGAAGTATGACAACTTTCCTATATCTGACATTTCAAATTCCTTCTTCATCAGCTCTTTGAACTTCGACAAGTTCTTCAGGTTATCTCCAGTTACTAGTAAGTCATAGACATATAAGCAGATTATTGTTATATCTTGTGCCACAACTTAAACATAGGTACCATACTCAGATTTTCATTTTACGAATCCCAATTCAACCAAGTATGAGTCGATCTTCTTGTTCCATGCCCTAGGTGCCTGCTTGAGACCATTGAGCGCTTTGTACAAATTGTATACTTTACTTGCTTCCTTCTAAATCACAAACCCAGGAGGTTGTGTGACATGCACCTCTTCTTCTAAAGGTCCATTAAAAAATGTTGATTTCATATCTAAGTGAAATGTTGACCAGCCTTGCTAGCATGCCAAGGCCACCACTAGTCGAACAGTTTCCAATCTTATGACAAGTGCAAATACTTTAGAGTAGTCGAGTCCTGCTCTCTGGAGAAATACTTGAGCTGCCAATCTCACCTTATGCCTTGCTATCGACCCATCAGCATTGTGCTTCAACTTGAACATCCACTTTACTTTGATAGCTTTTGTATGAGCTGGCAATTCGAACAACTCCCATTTGTTGTTTCTTTCAATTGTTTATAACTCTTCGACCATAGAAGACTTCCATTGTTTATTTTTGAAGGCTTCGTTATAGTTGATTGGTTCAGCACCTGCAAGTAAAGCAAAATGGACTAGTTCCCCATCTATTGTGACTTCATCATCACCAACCGCTTCATAGTCTTGGAGTCTTGCTGGACGAGCTCTATTTCTTTGAGGTGTCTGACTTGTGCCAGCCATAACCTCTTCGAATTTGACTGTGTCGAGAATGTGAGCAACTGCTTCAACTTCTTCTTCGACTGGAGTATCAACAATATCTTAGACTTCGACATCATTACTTGCTTCGTTGAAATCATAGCTCATCAGTGGCTTGTCAATTAGATTACTAGAATTCCAATCCCAGGCAGAATTTTCATCAATCACAATGTCTTGACTCATCACAATCTTCTGATTAATTGGATTGAACAACCTGTATGCTCCAGTCTTAGGATATCCTACCAAAATCATAGGTTTACTTTTATCATCAAGCTTCCTTATTCTAGCGTCAGGAATATGCTTGTAGCAAATAGAGCCAAACACCTTCAGATGACTCACTGATGGTCGTTTTCCACTCCATACTTCTTCAGGAACCTTGTTCTTCAGCTTCTTGGAAGGGCACCTATTCAGAATATAAACAACTGTCAAAACAGCTTCTCCCCAAAAGGATTTTGGCAAATTCTTCTGCTTCAGCATGCATCTCGCCATGTCCAATATGGTCATGTTTCTTCTTTTTGCTATTCCATTATGTTGAGGAGTATAATGTTTTGCACAGAATGCTTCAAATATCTTGGATGTGTATTCGCCACCTCCATCTGTTCGCAGAACTTTAATTTTCTTTTCACCCTGGTTTTCGACAAGTATCTTAAATCTCTTAAAGATTTCAAATACTTCGTCCTTTAATTTGATGACATAGATCCAGAGCTTTCGACTGTACTCAACGACAAATGAGGCGAAATATAACACCCCATTTTTTATTATTTAATCGTCGTGTTTTATTTTCAATTGTTTGGCCTTGTTTAGGGGGTGTCTGAGTGCGAAGGGGGTAATGTTAATAGTGATAAGGTGTGGGGTGTGTCCATTAATAGTAATATGGAACTTATTATTATTATTATTAATAATAATATTATTAGTAAAATAAAATCTAATGTGAATGATTAGTTAATGGACTGATATGAAATAATAAGGGTAGTTTAGTAATTAAAGGAAGATTAGTGAAAATTAGTGGGGGTTTAGTCATATCAGAACTTTGGAGAGAAAAAAAAAGAGAAAAACTAAGGAGAGGAAGAACAGGGGTGTGCTAGGGCTAACATCTCCATCAGATTTTCACAGGAATTAATCAGGAATTCGAGGTAAGGGGGGAGAACGAGTTTAATATTGGTGAATTAATCATGTGAGGGTAGTGGGGAGTCCTTAACCCCGTAGGAATTCGTTTGAATGTATGCTGTCATATGATTGTAAGATGTATATGTGAATCTGTGATGAATAAGATGTGGAATGAATCACTGAACTTCTGATTTTTGTCTGTCATCTTGATATTGTTATTGTTGTTTGAATGTGAACGTTGCAGAGTGGGTTTTGATTCAGGTTTAGTGGATGAATTTAGACTACAATCTGATTTAGTAATGTTAAGGGAAAGATGTAGGATGAATAATAGAACATAAAATTGATGTAGAACTAATTTTAGGACTGTTTTGGAGTGAAAAAGTGAAGATTCCGTAGCAAGAACTCAGACTGGTGAGGAGAAAACAGGTTTGCGTAATAGATCTGGCCTTACGCATATTGGGGAAGGTGTTACGCGTATGGCTAGGCAGGATTGGAGGCATTACGCGTACGGGAAGGACACAAGGAGGTTTTGGCACGGCCCTCTGCCCATACGCGTATGGAGTAGCTATACGCGTATCCAGATCTGAGAAAGGAATTTGTGAAGGAAAATAGCTCTCTGCCCATACGCGTATGAGGTCAGGCAATACGCGTGTATGGCAGGGCGAGGCAGGAGGCCTTACGCGTCTGGTACGCGTAGGAATGGGCGAGAGAGCTAGGCAATACGCGTATGGCCCAGGGCAATACGCGTATGACCAGCGAGTGTGCTGAATTTTACCGTTTCGCGATTTCTTTCCCGTTTTCACGTCGGAATCAGTTTCTTTTGGTTTGAGAGGTTGGGAACAGATGTCAGAAGTTAAGAAGTATAGAGTTGGTGACGAAAATAATTAATTTAATAATTTTGATGAATTAATTAGTAATTAGCTAATTAGTGGACGAGTACCTTGTGAGGCGTGTAGAATGTGTTTGTGTGGCGCCGTTTGTGTGAGGTGCGAGCGGTCTTGGGGGTAGCAGAGGTAATTCTTGGTGAATTAACGGTGAGTGTATGACGCACTTAGGATCAATGAGGATCGTATATTTTACTTGATGATAGTCTCTTGTGCATAATTTGTGTGTGATGATGCGGTGTTGCAGGTGAGGTAATTCCAGTGTGAATTACGGTAAGCGTATGGCTTACGTGTGATCAGGAGGATCGTGTAAATGCATAACTGATTATTATACATGTGTTTTGTGTGTAATTTTTGTTGTGGTGAATGATTATTTTATGTGTGATCAGGAGGATCGTGAGAATGTGTAATCTTATTATACATGTGTGTTGTATGCATAGTCGTTATTGTGCATTTCATGGTGTTAGTGGGATGAATTATTGCTCAGGAGGAGTGTATGTGATTCATCCGAACTCCCTAGAGGAGTGTGGTCGGATAAATCATTGCCAAGTAGGGGTGTATGTGATTTATCTGGGTTCGATTAAACGAACCATGGTGATGTTGGTACCACATGCATTGTGTCTGTGTCAAGTCGCATTGCATTATTACTTTGTTGATTGACTGGTGATTGGATGTGACAGTAGGTCGTGACTGTATGTTTGTATGATATATGTGAGTAACTACCTTCTAATATGTATTATTCACCGTTTAATATTGAATGTGGTTCTCACCCCTTTGTTGTTGTTGTGTCTGTGCTTCTTCGGAAGTACAAATAATCCAGGTACTTAGGTTGCTTGGAGTGCGTGTTGCTTGTTCGAGTCGTAGGAGTCACTCTGATACGTAACACGGGAATCTTGGGGATTTTATTGATTGTAATTTTGTTTTGAATTTTGTTACGTATCTTTCATTTGTTTGAATTTATGGTGGACAACGAGTTTAAGTGGAGTTTTTCGTAGTTATTGGCATGTGGCCGTGAA
Organism: Lathyrus tuberosus; assembly: GCA_022829125.1. NCBI lineage: Eukaryota > Viridiplantae > Streptophyta > Magnoliopsida > Fabales > Fabaceae > Lathyrus > Lathyrus tuberosus. Next base: position 17,446,479 of record JALAZF010000063.1, read on the forward strand.
ATGAATAAATAAACTATTTTCCGCTGTTTTATTTCATTTAATGAAAAGAGTTTGATGTTGGTTTTATGAATGTGGCATCCTACTTTTAGTGGTAAAACTCTGATTATTTTCATAGAACTTTGTATATTTTCTAAAATGGGAAAGTGGGGTGTTACAATTGGTATCAAAGCAGGTCGGTCCGTCCGGCCAGGTTGTCTAGTATGGTTTGTGTCTTGGTATACGACGCGTGTGTAGAACTCGTTCGGTGTGTGTTTGTCTTCTAACTATCTGTTTGCAGGAGTTGAGGATGAGATAAGCGGGGGAGAAACTGGTGCTTCTCCACGATGCTTTCACTATGGAAGGGTAGATTGGTGAATAATGGAGTGCTATCATAGTTGGTAAGGAAGGGTCTATACTTCATCCAGATGACTGGTTTTCTATGAACAAATTGGGGAACTAATCATCCTCAATCTCTTGTTGATAGTAGTCGGAAATCAAGATGAATGGATAGATGCGCTTGACAGTTAAGATAACATGTGATGTGGAAGTTGATCGTGTTGGATCGGTATAGATCTTTATTATCTGAAGAAGATGTAGAAGAGAAGTACTTGTCGGTCGATCAAGTTGAAGGATGTCTCCGAGGGAGGACAATCAGGTATTGTTGGTGATCGCTTTTCAGTGAGTAGAGGACAAATGATGGCTAGAGACATGCCAGTGTTGGGTAATCCATGATGTCTTTTGAGGGTGGATCCGAGTTGGGTAATGGTAGAGAACTGGTATCGTTGTGTGCTGAGCAAATGGGTGGACATTTATTGGGCGAAGCCTCGGTGTATTACGTTCGCGTTGTGGCGAGTTGGTAGTGAAGTTACATGTGTTGAGTTACCTGTTGGTTGCGAATTTTTGAATTTATTTTTAGGCGAGATAAGTGGATCACGGGTGTATTAATGAGGTAGAGGTTGCTATTGATTCAGCACTTGATATGAGTCTGATGTCAATGACTCCGTACAGAAAGTGAACCTAAATTGGACGAAGGTGAATAGTTGAGGTTTTTATCTGCTAAGTAAGCGGAAGAACTATTAGGAGATGAGACTAAGATATTTGTTATGTCTGCGTTAATAGTGTACTGGAATTGACAGGAAAGCCACGGTGAAGGGCTGCCAGTTGTGCATGATTTCCAGATGTGCTTCCGGATGGAATAACATACATGATGTGTATAAGGGTATGGAGGCTATGGAAAGAAAAACTTAGAGTTTTGATGAGTTTTGGAGTTCTTAGGATTTTAGGGCATTAATGGAAATTTTGAGAAAACCCTTGGGTGTGGATGTAATATTGAGATTGAGAGTTCTTTTTGGTTGATTGTTGATACATGTCGGAATTTGTGGAATTTGGAGTGTCTAGAGAATGAAATTGTGCATGGATTACTGACAGTTGAATAAGGTAACGATTGAGAATAAGTGTCCACTTTCAAGAAAAGATGATTGGAATGGTTTGGGTGAGTTTGTTTAGAATTACAGTTGTTGGGAACGTTTGATAAGAGTGGTGTTCTTTAGGGATATTCGGATCTAATATAAAGTCAGAAGGAGACTATGTAGGGTGTTTGAGAATTGAGTTGCAAGTGTTGAAAAGAAAGAAATTTTTATGCTAAATTATTCAAGTGAGAATTTTGGTTGAAAAGAGATTAGTTTTCTTGGATATGTTAATTCTGATGATGGTATTGTTATGGATCCATCGGAGGTAGATGCAGTTCTACGATGTGAGGCTCCGAAGTCGGTTAAGGTGATTAGAAACTTTTTGGACTTTAGTTGGTTATTACCGGAGGTTATGGACAGCTTTTCCAAGTTAGTATTTTCGTTACTTCAGTTGACTTACAAAGGGTAAGTCGTTTACTTTAGATGTCCATTGTGAGGAAAGTTTGAGAGGACTAAAGTAGAATTTGTCTACGGCTCCAGTTTTGATTCTGCATGATCCTAATAAACCGTTTGTGAGGTACTGGGATGTGTCTATGACGAGTTAGTCAGGGTGGTGATGCAAGATGGTAAGGTCGTGGCTTATGCTTTACGACAATTGAGGATTCATGATTTCAAGATTGCGGTTACTTTTGTGTTGAGAATCTAGAAGTATTATTTTTATGGTTTTGAGATCGAAGTGTTTAGTAATACAAAGATATTAAGTACATGTTTAGTAGCAAATAATAGAGTACGAGACAACGAGGATGGTTGGGATTCCTGATGAGTTATGACTTTAGCTGGAATTATCCTATTGGTGAGATTAATGTCGCGCTGGAAGAGTAAGTCGAAAGTTTTATACATGTCTGTTCTGATTGTCAGCGGATTAGAATTATTTGAGTAGTTCAGAGACGTGTCTGGTGTGTGAGATAACACAGTAGAGTGTGAGGTTGGGTATATTAGAAATGAACTATGATCTTTCTGGTGAATATTAAAGAGAGTCAGAAGTTGGATAGGAAATTGGTAGCGTTGATGGTTGCGAGTAATCAGAGTGCGCATCGAAAGCGTGATGTGGCACATTTTGCTTATGCGTGGGTGACTTGTGAGAGTTCATAGGTTGAACCTTGGAAAAAAGTGGGAACGATGAGACCATTGGACGTTTCAAAAATGGAAGTGTTAGGAGAAAGGTTCAAATATTATTCATGGGCTGCTATGTAGATGGATGTTCGGGTTATATGTTCGATTGGTGAATCGTAGCATTGTTGTAATAGTGTTGTATGACAAGGATGTTGGTGTTATGGTTATGTAGAGGTTGTTGAGACGATGTTGTGTTGTGGAACTTTATGTTCTTGTTTGTGGTGGCCTCGTATCCATCGTGATGGTTCGAGTGCGGGGAGCTAATTCCTATGTGGGGAGGTAGGGGTGTGTTACCTATGGTGAGGGTAACGATCTTGTTGTGTTCTATTTCTAGAGTGAACCTGCGTGTTTGTAACTTGGGTATTCTTTGAGTCGTGAGTTAGTCGTCAAGTGCATTGTATGGGCATTGCATCTTGTCAGTGTGTTATTAGTGGTGTGCCTTTTGTTGGTATGTTGGTGGTTAGTCAGATGCGGGAGTCGTATCCGGAACTGTTTCCATCAGGTACATTTTCGAGGACGAAAATAATTTAAGTGGGGGAGAGTTGTAACATCCCATTTTTAATTATTTAATCGTCGTGTTTTATTTTCAATTGTTTGGCCTTGTTTAGGGGGTGTCTGAGTGCGAAGGGGGTAATGTTAATAGTGATAAGGTGTGGGGTGTGTCCATTAATAGTAATATGGAACTTATTATTATTATTATTATTATTATTAATATTATTAGTAAAATAAAATCTAATGTGAATGATTAGATAATGGACTGATATGAAATAATAAGGGTAGTTTAGTAATTAAAGGAAGATTAGTGAAAATTAGTGGGGGTTTAGTCATATCAGAACTTTGGAGAGAAAAAAAAAAAGAGAAAAACTAAGGAGAGGAAGAACAAGGGTGTGCTAGGGCTAACATCTCCATCAGATTTTCGCAGGAATTAATCAGGAATTCGAGGTAAGGGGGGAGAACGGGTTTAATATTGGTGGATTAATCATGTGAGGGTAATGGGGAGTCCTTAACCCCGTAAGAATTCGTTTGAATGTATGTTGTCATATGATTGTAAGATGTATATGTGAATCTGTGATGAATATGATGTGGAATGAATCACTGAACTTCTGATTTTTGTCTGTCATCTTGATATTGTTATTGTTGTTTGAATGTGAACGTTGCAGAGTGGGTTTTGATTCAGGTTTAGTGGATGAGTTTAGACCATAACCTGATTTAGTAATGTTAAGGGAAAGATGTAGGATGAATAATAGAACATAAAATTGATGTAGAACTAATTTTAGGACTGTTTTGGAGTGAAAAAGTGAAGATCCTGTAGCAAGAACTCAGACTGGTGTGGAGAAAACAGGTTTGCGTAATAGATCTGGCCTTACGCGTATTGGGGAGGGTGTTATGCGTACGGCTAGGCAGGATTGGAGGCATTACGCATACGGGAAGGGCACAAGGAGGTTTTGGCACGACCCTCTGCCCATACGCGTAAGGATACGTGTATGGTGGCTTGGCAATATGCGTATGGAGTAGCTATACGTGTATCCAGATCTGAGAAAGGAATTTGTGAAGGAAAATAGCTCTCTGCCCATACGCGTATAAGGTCAGGCAATACGCGTATGGCAGGGCGAGGCAGGAGGCCTTACGCGTCTGGTACGCGTAGGAATGGGTGAGAGAGTTGGGAAATACGCGTATGGCCCAGGGCAATACGCGTATGACCAGCGAGTGTGCAGAATTTTACCGTTTCGCGATTTCTTTCCTGTTTTCGCGTCGGAATCGGTTTCTTTTGGTTTGAGAGGTTGGGAATAGATTTCAGAAGTTAAGAAGTATAGAGTTGGTGACGAAAATAATTAATTTAATAATTTTGATGAATTAATTAGTAATTAGCTAATTAGTGGACGAGTACCTTGTGAGGCGTGTAGAATGTGTTTGTGTGGCGCCGTTTGTGTGAGGTGCGAGCGGTCTTGGGGTAGCAGAGGTAATTCTTGGTGAACTAACGGTGAGTGTATGACGCATTTGGGATCAATGAGGATCGTATATTTTACTTGATGGTAGTCTCTTGTGCATAATTTGTGTGTGATGATGCGGTGTTGCAGGTGAGGTAATTCCAGTGTGAATTACGGTAAGCGTATGGCTTACGTGTGATCAGGAGGATCGTGTAAATGCATAACTGATTATTATACATGTGTTTTGTGTGTAATTTGTGTTGTGGTGAATGATTATTTTATGTGTGATCAGGAGGATCGTGAGAATGTGTAATTTTATTATACATGTGTGTTGTATGCATAGTCGTTATTGTGCATTTCATGGTGTTGGTGGGATGAATCATTGCTCAGGAGGAGTGTATGTGATTCATCCGAACTCCCTAGAGGAGTGTGGTGGGATAAATCATTGCCAAGTAGGGGTGTATGTGATTTATCCGGGTTTGATTGAATGAACCATGGTGATGTTGGTACCACATGCATTGTGTCTGTGTCGAGTCGCATTGCATTATTACTTTGTTGATTGACTGGTAATTGAATGTGACAGTAGGTCGTGACTGTATGTTTTTATGATATATGTGAGTAACTACCTTCTAATATGTATTATTCACCGTTTAATATTGAATGTGGTTCTCACCCCTTTGTTGTTGTTGTGTTTGTGCTTCTTCGGAAGTACAGATAATCCAGGTACTTAGGTTGCTTGGAGTGCGTGTTGCTTGTTCGAGTCGTAGGAGTCGCTCTGATACGTAACACGGTAATCTTGGGGATTTTATTGATTGTCATTTTGTTTTGAATTTTGTTACGTATCTTTCATTTGTTTGAATTTATGGTGGACCACGAGTTTAAGTGGAGTTTTTCGTAGTTGTTGGCATGTGGCCGTGAAATGAATAAATAAACGATTTTCCGCTGTTTTATTTCATTTAATGAAAAGAGTTTGATGTTGGTTTTATGAATGTGGCATCCTACTTTTAGTGGTAAAACTCTGATTATTTTCATAGAACTTTGTATATTTTCTAAAATGGGAAAGTGGGGTGTTACACGAAATACATGTTTCCACCAATGGTATGCTCTTCAAAAAGACCACATACATCTGAATGTACAACTTCGAGTATGCAGGATGATCTCATTGGCATAGTCGAAACAAAAGACTTCCTGGACTGATTTCCGACTAGACAATCTTCATAGAGTTTGTCGGGCATCTCAAGACTTGGTATACCAGTTACTATATCTTGAGTGATCAGTTAATTTAGCGACTTAAAGTTCAGATGGGCAAACCTCAGATGCCACAACCAACTATTCTTGTGGTCGACAATTGTTTTCAAACATTGTACCTCAGTCGAACTGATCATGGTCTTAAATGTTCTATTCTTCGACAGAGGAGATTTCAAGACCAAGTTAGTTTGGATGTCGAAAAGTTCTAAGGCTCCATATTTCATCATCACTCATAACCCTTTTTCGACCAGTTGTCCAACACTTAACAGATTGCACTTCATTCCAGGGACATAGAGTACATCTTTGATCAAGGCTTTTGCTCCATTACTCATTTGAATAACTATGTTGCCAGTACCTTCCGCTAGCAACTAGCTATTATCAGCAAGTTTCACCTTACTCTTCTTCGACTCATCGAAATCTAGTAACCATGATTTTTTACCAGTCATGTGATTCGAATAGCCTGATTCGAGGAACCAGATCTTGGATTCAACATGGTCATCTGCAACTGCAGCCATAATCACCATATCATCTAAATCATCAGAATCTTGACGTGCAAGATTTGCTTCTTCGTCCTTGCCTTTTGTCGAACCCTTGTCTTTCCTGTACCAACAATTCTTGTCCAAGTGACCATAATTTTCACAGTTATAGCACTGCACACCTCTTTTCTATACTTTGTCTTTCTGATAGGAATTTCCTTCTCCTCTTTTCGAGGATTCTGAATTTCTATCATCGATCTTATTCTTGTGAGGATTTAACCAAAACTTCTTGCCTCGGTTCTTGTCGATTTTACCTTTGAACTTGTTGGAACCACCATTCTTCTTCCACGATTGCGCATGCAGTGCTTGTATCGAGTCTTGAACTCTTTTCCTTTCGAAAATCCTAATCTCATGTCTTCCAACAAACTAACCAAATCTTCTAGTTTTAGGGTTTCAAGATTGTTAGATTCTTGAATAGCTACGATAACGTGATCAAAGTGAGATGTCAACATACGCATTACCTTCTTAACTATCATCTTATCAATTAGGATTTCACCATAACCCTTAATAAGATGGACGAGTTTCTGCACCTTCGACACATAGGATGCAATCTTTTCATCTTCTCCCATTGACAACAATTCATATTGTCGTCGCAAAGTTTGCAACTTGACGACCTTAACTTTCTCGCCTCTTTCATAGTACTTGACAAGAATATCCCACGCCTCTTTTCCCACGCCTCTTTTGCCGATTCAGCATGAACGATTTTGTCAAAGTTATCTACATCAACCGCCGATTGGATGTAGAACGCTGCCTTGCAATCCTTCTTCTTGGCATCCTTGTGAGTGGTTCTCTGTGCTTCGGTTGCATCTTCACCAAGCGCAGGAACGCCATTAGTAACCACTTCTAGGGTTTCATGAAAGCCAAATAGAGATTGCATCTATTTTCTCCATCGAAGCCAACTCTTGTCGTCGAGAGTTGGAGGGAGTTTGGTAAATTTCTGTTACCATTCATCTTTGCAGCGATTGATCAACAATAACCCACGATCCCGGAAACACGATCTCTGACGTGTGATTCTTGAACACACGATCAAGAATCTATCTGGAGCTCTAGATACCAATTTGTTAGTGCGTGAGGCACTTTTAGTGAGGAGAGAAAGAGAGAGAATAAGGAAATAAGGATATATTGAATGAATTGTTACAAATAATGATATATACTATGACTATTTATATACAACCCTAATTATGTTTGGGCTAACACAACTTGCATTTTATTTAAATATTAAATCTAATTTAATCTAATTTAATATTTAAACAATAAGATAGTATTTACATAAACATTGAAAATTAAATAAATAAAATAGCAGCAATTAATGTGCCAAAATAGCTGGTAGTTTTGGAGACATATTGATAAAGAAATAACATATTTGGTGAACCTGAAAAGTAAAATGAAAAACTTGTTAGAAAGTTAATTTTAGAAGCAATATAAGACAATAGTGAAAATATAGTTATAAAACATTAAAATTTTACCTCTCATATGTTATGAAAAACTTCTTTAAATACTACATTTGTAGTTGAAGTAAAACTTTGTTTCTGCTTATCATGAATCAATACTTTGAATCCTTCTTTTGTTTTGACTCTGAAAAATGCAACGTATAGTTGTGCATGGCTAAAAACCTCTTTAGACTAGTATAATCCAATATAATCTAAGTTTTGGCATTGTGATTTGTTAATGGTCATTGCAAAAGAGGCAATATTTGGCAATTGTTGTCTTACAAGTTTGAATGGTCATGGTGATTGTGAAGGAGACATAGACATCCTTGGAATATATGTGATATTCCCTATATTTTTCCCAGAGATGATTTTTCCTCAATAACATTATTTGCTAACCTAGTATAGTCAACCTTGTACCATTACGCAACCCCTCAGGTTGATCTAAATTCCGCAATAACATAATAATTGTGCCTATTTTCAACTTTATTGAATGATTTGGTAAGCCAAAAGTTTGCAAACTAATCAAGAACTTAGGTGTTAAATGTTCAAAAACGTCAAAATCCAAAGCTTCAGATTGGTCAATAGAATCACAACTCAGATATTCCTTTTCATTTCCTAAAAAATACACAATGTCTTAAGAATAATGTAAAATTGTTTACAAGAGTAATGATAGTAAAGTAGTAGTGATATTAGTGAAAAAGTACATGTTATTAGATTTGTGACATACACATTTATATCATCAACTATGTAAATAGTTGAAGCCAAGATTGTCCTGCATTGAACATAATGAAGATTTTTGTGGTTGTTAGTGAAATCTGGATATGTACTTGTAAAAATTGCTTCAATTGGATCGGTAAAATCAGATAATAAGAACTCAATTGGAATTGAGAAAACTTTTTGTTTTCTTCCATTGTTGATGATGTAGAACCACGGGTTAGGCGCATATTCTTTGTAAGCCGTAAGACCTTACAATGATCCCAAATGTATGAAGTATTTAGTGTGGCATGTATAATATCAGCTCTAATACCTCTTGGTAACAGGGAGAATTTGTCAGAAATCACCACCAAACACAAGAACTTTTCCTCCAAATATTTTCATTGAAGCATTTTTGGTTTCACTAATAATATCCTCAAAATTCCAAGTGCTTCAAAACAAAACTTATTTGCCATAGGTGTGTCATCCCATATGATGAGATTTGCTAACTTCAATAGCTTTGCTAGTTTATATTTTTTTCTCAATATTGTAAATATAAGTTTCAATAGTTGGCACCAGGATCTTAATTTATAATGGGCAGTTCGACCTCCTGGTAGTAATAAACTTGCAATTCCACTTGATGCTACATGTAAAACAATTTGCTTTCTAGAGCGGAATAAAGCAGAAAGGGTGTTCCGAATGAATGTTTTATCAGTTCCACCATAACCATATAGGGGGAAAAACACCTCCTTTGTGGGATTGAACAACTGACATAATTTCTGAATACACTCCCATTTGCTCATCTAAAAAAATAAAAATTAGGTACTATTGAATTTATATAAGTGAAAAAATGATAATTGAATGCATGGTTATAAACATAAATATGATAGATACATGTGAGACAGTCAAACAATCTTTTAAATATATGAGTTTGAGTAGTAGTATCATATTGTCTTTATTCATACACTAATCGATTTCCAAGGAAAGTTAGGACATAATTCTTTAGATATGACATTGGTTTGAAATCCTTCAAAGTCCTGTTATTGTTCTGTAACAATGACTTAATATTCATGAGCGTCAAATGTTGTATTTCTTCATCGGTGAGTAATAGTTCTAATATAAATAATATAGTCAAATTAATCAGACAGTGTTATACGAAAGCATGAGAAAGGAAGATGCATAATGCCTTAGAAAAAGTATATGCAAGGAATACACACCATAGTTTGATCAAGTGGAATAGTGGGAACATGTTGTTTATGTGGAGCCTTTGAGGTTTTCTACATGAAATATTAAAAAATAGTTTTGTCATTAAATTTATCAAAACTACAACGTATTAGTTTAAAGTTGAACATGAGAAAATGAAATATGTGAAACCATGTTGCAGTAACATTACCTTATTGGGGTCTAAGAAATCTGTAATAGTTTTGAAGACATTGACATCATCATTAAGTATTACAATCGTGTTTGAAATTCGACACGAAAAGCAAAAAAATTTCTCAAAAGTTTGTCAATGATTTCTGGATAGATTAACAGGTTATCCTTATTGACCTAAATGATCAAGAATGATGTATAACTTGGCTAAATATTATGATGATGAAGACTATATAACATGTTATAATGCAGTCACCATATAATGAATATGTCACAAATTTTTTAGTTACCTCCTTCATGATAGATCTCAATGTCGCAGTTGTCATTCCAAGTATCGGGACACATTCCTTGTCCCAAAACACAAAGCAAAGAACATGATTGTTGTATTTGACCTCAATCTCAATTTTAAATCTAGAGAGTAAACAAAATTTGGTTAGTTATGCAGTCGATTTAACAAAAAAATAGGAAAGAAAAGGTCCAAAGAAAACTTATTTTGTAACACCGACAACATCAATCCCACCACAACTGCAGTGAAAAGTAGTACCAGGATTTTTGTTGGAAAGATTGCAAGTTGAACAACATTCATTGTACCAGCCATATTTACTTGGTTTTAATGTCTTGGTTACTCCTACCGTGGTGGCAGTAACAATCCTACAATTGAAAGGAAATGTGTATTAGTAATGTTCCAGGCTAGTTTCCAACGACAAAGGTAGATGATTTTGAAAAAAACTACCTATTTTTGTTCAATTAATTCTGCAATGCTCTTGAACTCACTGAATGTTGTCCAATACTTATGACCCTCAGGAAGTTGTGAATAAGACTTTTGAGACATAGGTTGTGATGGTGTCTGGGACGGTTTATAGTCTCCTAAGCTACCAGCAGTACAATGTTTTAAGGAAATTCGAAATTATGATATAATAAAAAACAAAAGACAAGACAATATAAATATAAACCCAGTTACTTAGATTTGAAGTGTTCAACTTGAGGGTGTTCTAAGTTGATATGTAATTTAGATCCATGCCAAGAATTGAAAAGACTTGGTTTGCCAGCTGGTGAAAAAAGTAAGCAAAGTAAACATAAAAGTGAATAAATAAGAAACGATAACATAGAAATTATCCATTAATGCTGAATTTGTTATAAAATAACAGCGCTTGGTTTGCACAAACAATGTGCAATGATAATAATATTTGATCCAACAACATTGTTTGGGCGGACGTAATTCATTAGTTGCCAACCATAATCATCCCATAGAAAACAATAAATGGTATTTCCTCCTACATCACTTAGAAAAATGTTTGCAACAACCTTCTTTCCATTCCCAAAATTTTGTGTTCTGATAACTTCATGTAAGCATCCAATCACATCTAAATTGCAACAAAACAAAAAACACGAAATAAGCAAGGAGGAATAAGTGAAACATGTTCAGTTGTAGGATGAGAGTGAATGTATATTAGCATATACATTAGTCATATCTTTGTATTTTGCTTAGTTTTAGTTGGTTATTGATCTGCCACGTGGCATATTTGTTACTTTAATCCTAGCCACACATTTCTTGTACAGCTATTGTATATATATCCTCATTATGGATAATGTAAAGGTATGAAATAGAAAATATTTTCAGTTGAATTTTCTAACTGTTTCCTAACTCCTTTTTTGCTTCTTCTTCTTCTTTGATGAATATGGAATTCATCTTCTTATTTTTACACGATTATGCTTCTGGTTATCTGAACATTGACATGGTATCAAGAGCCTAACAAGCTCTGATTGCCATTTTTCTTCTCTTTCTCATCAACCGTTCTATGTTTTCTCTGGATTGTTCCCCTTTTTCGATCGATTTTCTTTCTCAGTTTTTGCTGCTGATTTCTTCTGATATTTCGATCTTTATTCATGGCTAACCAGAGTTTCAGTGATTTCTCCACCAATTCTTCAAACCCATATTATTTGCATCCAAACGAAAATCCCTCTCTTGTTCTTGTTTCCCCGCTTCTTGATGACAAGAATTATCACACATGGGCGAGATCGATGCACATTGCATTGATATCCAAGAACAAAGAAAAGTTTATAGATGGAACCCTCACGAAGCCTCTTAGTTCCGATCCTTTATATGCTCCTTGGATACGCTGCAACACCATGGTGTTGGCTTGGATTCACAGATCCATTTCAGAGTCCATCGTCAAGTCGGTACTATGGATTGAAAATGCAGCAGGTGTATGGAAGAATTTGCAACTTCGTTTCTCCCAAGGTGACATTTTCCGCATATCAGATATCCAAGAAGATTTATACACTTTCCGCCAAGGTACCCTTGATGTTTCAAATTACTTTACTCCGCTGAAAATCATGTGGGATGAACTTGAAAATTATAGACCCATTCCTGTGTGTTCTTGTGTTGTTGCTTGCTCATGTGGTGCCATTGCATCTGTGAAGAAGTATCGTGAGCAGGACTATGTAATCAGGTTTCTTAAGGGCTTAAATGAAAAATTCGCTCATTCGAAGTCCCAAATTATGATGATGAATCCTCTCCCTGATGTGGACAAAGCCTTTTCAATGGTCATACAACAAGAAAGGAAAATTAATCATGCTGGATCTGTTGTGCCCCCTTCTACATCTTCCAATGAAGAAGTTACTACATTGCAGACCAACAATACTTCAAGCAATTACAATAGTAAAAATGGCCAGAATTAGTCCAGAAACAAGACTCAAGGAAATGGTGGGCCTCGAGGACATAACCGTGTCTGCACTCATTGTGGCAGAACTAATCACACAATAGAGACTTGCTTCCTCAAACATGGTTACCCTCCCGGCTTCAAGGGCAAAGGTAAATCTTCAACTAACAATGCATCTTCTCAATCTGGTGATTCTGTTAATGCAGGAACTGATGCCTCACAACCAAAGTTTGGTTTTACTCAAGATCAGTATAACAGCATTATGGAATTGCTTCAGCAGTCAAAACCTACACCCCAAGCCAATTCCATATCAACCTCTCCCTTTGTCTTTAACTCACATGCTTCCAATAATAATGGTAATAACCCTAACTTATGGATCCTTGATACAGGGGCTACTGATCACATATCTTATGTTTTAGAAGTTTTCCATTCATGTAAAACCATTGTCCCTGTATATGTCAGTCTGCCAGATGGCTCACAAGCCACTGCATCTATGGCTGGTAGTGTTATCATATCTCCCACCTTAACCTTACACAATGTTTTATACATTCCCACATTCCATGTGAATTTGCTTTCCATTGCTAAACTTGTCAGTAACAATGACTGTCATGTTCATTTCACTTCTAATTCGTGCCAAATTCTGCAGAACCTTTCAAAGGAGATGATTGGTACAGCTAGCCTACAAAAAGGGTTATATGTGCTTGATGCTGAAAATCATTCTCAAGCTCACCATTCTAGCTCTCAAGCCTCAAGTAATCTTTGGCATCTTAGGTTAGGCCACATTTCTAATGATGGTTTAAAACAAATTTCCAAAGTTTTCCCTTTCATTCCTTATGTAAATAATACCACACCTTGTAATTCTTGCCACTTTGGTAAGCAAAAGAAATTATCTTTTCCTCATAGTAACACTGCTACCAATGTTCCTTTTGAAATACTACATGCTGACCTTTGGGGTCCTTTTTCTACTACATCTATCTTAGGTCACAGATATTTTTTAACCTTAGTTGATGATTTTTCTAGACATACTTGGGTCATATTTCTTAAATCTAAAGATCAAACTAAGAGTAGACTTATTCAGTTTATAGCCTATATTGAAAACCAATTTAAAACCTCTTTGAAATGCTTAAGATCAGACAATGGAACTGAATTTGTTGTAGTTAAAGAATTTCTTATGTCTAAAGGAATTATTCATCAAACATCTTGTGTTGAAACATCCCAACAAAATGGGGTGGTTGAGAGAAAACATCAACACATTTTAAATGTTGCTAGAACCCTTTTCTTTCAATCTTTCATCCCTTTAAACATGTGGAATTTTTGCATTCAACATGTTGTACACATAATCAATAGACTTCCTTCACCTTTGTTAAAACTAAAATGTCCTTATGAACTTTTATACCAAACACCTCCTATCCTAATTCATTTAAAAGTCTTTGGTTGTTTGGCTTATGCTTCCACTTTGCAAGCTCATAGATCAAAATTTGAGCCTAGAGCTAGAAAATCTGTTTTTCTTGGTTTTCAAGATGGTACAAAAGATTACATATTATATGATTTACAAAGTCATAATCTTTTTGTCTCTAGGCATGTGGTTTTCTATGAAACTCAGTTCCCTTTTAGCCCTTCTGTACCTACACAAAATAACCATCCTGAACCTTCAATTTTTCCTATATATGATGACCCTAATAATATTCATCAATTGACTAGACCTACTGATACATCACATCCTACTGATAATATCAGTACATCTACTAATTCTTCCCTGCAGCCTGACCAAAATATCTCTCCAAATCTGTCATCAGTGGATCCCCTTATACATAGCCCTGTACCACAAACAAACAATAGTCCTATCAATATCAATACTCCTGCCAATACATCTTCTGAATCCCCTTCTTTATCCACTGGTCTATCTTAAAACCTCCATAATGCACCTAACAATACTAATAATGATAATACCTTGAGACACTCTGCTCGTACTTCCCATCCCCCTAGCTACTTAGCAGATTACCACTGCTATAATATCACACACAATATATCTTCATCCAAACCCAATAAACCCAATGTCCCTTATCCCTTATCCTCTGTCATATCCTATCAACATTGCTCACCCTCCTACAAAAACTATTGTTACTCTATATCATCCACCATTGAACCTAAGACCTACAACCAAGCTATTAAACATGACTGCTGGAGGAAAGCCATGGATGCTGAATTACTGGCTCTTGCAGAAAATCACACTTGGGTTGTGGTAGATCTTCCTCATGGCAAATCTCCAATTGGTTGTAGATGGATCTATAAAATCAAACACAAGGCAGATGGTTCTATAGAAAGGTATAAAGCCAGGCTAGTTGCTAAGGGATATACACAAATGGAGGGTATAGATTACTTTGACACATTCTCTCCTGTAGCTAAAATCACTACAGTTCGTGTGCTATTATCTCTAGCAGCCATTAAGGGTTGGCACCTTGAGCAACTTGATGTAAATAATGCCTTTCTTCATGGTGATTTACATGAAGAAGTGTATATGTCTCTTCCCCCTGGCATAACTGGTTTTGATGATTCTAAAGTTTGTAAATTGCAAAAATCCTTGTATGGCCTTAAACAAGCTAGTCGACAGTGGTATGCCAAGTTATCCTATTTTCTCATCTCTGTAGGGTACAAGCAATCTCAAGCAGACCACTCATTGTATGTCAAATCTGCCAACCATGAGTTTACTGCTTTATTGGTTTATGTTGATGATGTAGTGCTAGCAGGAAACTCTATCTCTGAGATTCATAAGGTCAAGCATCTTCTAGACCAGCAGTTTAGAATTAAAGACCTGGGGCAACTGAGATTCTTTCTGGGATTTGAAATAGCCAGGTCTACAACTGGTATTTTACTCAATCAGAGAAAATACACTCTAGAATTGTTAGAAGATGCAGGTATGCTTGCAGCCAAGCCTTCTGCAGTTCTATTTCCTCATACTGTTAAATTATCTATTGATGAAGGCAGTTTGTTGGATGATCCTTCTTCCTACAGAAGACTAATTGGAAGATTGATATATCTTACCAACTCCAGACCTGATATTTCGTATGTTGTACAACACTTAAGTCAATATGTGGCTAAACCTCGTGTCCCTCATTATCAAGCTGCAATGCACATCCTAAAATACTTGAAATCTGCTCCTTCCAAAGGTATTCTATTTTCTTCATCTAGCAAAATGCAGTTATTTGGATTTGCAAATTCAGATTGGGTTTGATGCCCTGATACCAGAAAATCTGTGACTGGTTATTGTGTCACGCTTGGCTCTTCTATTCTGTGTTGGAAGTTCAAGAAGCAGCAAACAGTCTCCAGATCCTCGACAGAAGCTGAATATAGAGCTTTGGCATCCATAACTTGTGAACTTCAATGGTTGAAGTATTTGTTTCATGATCTGCTTGTGGAATTTGACCAGCCTGCTTCAGTATTCTGTGATAGCAAATATGCCATCTATCTAGCTCATAATCCTTCCTTTCATGAACGAAGTAAACACATCGAGTTAGACTGCCATATTGTGAGACAAAAGATCAATTGCAAGCTGATTCATCTTCTGCCAGTTTCCACACATAATCAGCTCGCCGACATGTTCACTAAACCTTTACATTCACCAAGTTTGCAAGACTGTATTGGCAAGTTGGGTCTTTGCAATATCCAATGCCCAACTTGAGGGGGGATATTAGCATATACATTAGTCATATCTTTGTATTTTGCTTAGTTTTAGTTGGTTATTGATCTGCCACGTGGCATATTTGTTACTTTAATCCTAGCCACACATTTCTTGTACAGCTATTGTATATATATCCTCATTATGGATAATGTAAAGGTATGAAATAGAAAATATTTTCAGTTGAATTTTCTAACTGTTTCCTAACTCCTTTTTTGCTTCTTCTTCTTCTTTGATGAATATGGAATTCAGCTTCTTCTTTTTACACGATTATACTTCTGGTTATCTGAACATTGACACAAAGGCTTTCTCAAGGTAAGTGTTACTCTCACATTTGCGTTCAATAACTTGGTGTTTTCTAAATGATTTTTCATTCAAAAACTTGCTTTCCTCTATGTGAAATATTGATGAGATCAAAATGGTCCTTCTTTCTCGAAATGAAGCCGCGATAACTAACAACTATTTCCAACTACCGGATCTCATCAATGTTTAATGTTTTCTTATGTTTTCATTTTACGGTGTTTTATGTTCTGTTTGAGCTTTTTAATGGTTTTAAATTAGACTAAAGCCTTTGTTATTTCATATGTTTTCACACTCATTCTTTAAGCTTTATGAAAATTGTGTTTTGTTTACCGTTTTTCTCTTTTATGGTTTCATTGAAGGCTATGCTTTCATTGAAGTTTCATATGGTTTTTACTTTCATTCATGAGCATCATATCGTTACATACCGTTGTTTTTGCCTGTCTTGATGTTGGCAACTCAGTTATGAGGTTTTCAACATAACTTTATGCTTTGTTTGAGCTTTTTAATGGTTTTATATTTCAATAAAGAATGAGTTGAAAACCTCATAACTGAGTTGCCAACATCAAGACAGGCAAAAACAACAGTATGTAACGATATGATGCTCATGAATGAAAGTAAAAACCATATGAAACTTCAATGAAAGCATAGCCTTCAATGAAACCATAAAAGAGAAAAACGGTAAATAAAAACACAATTTTCATAAAGCTTAAAGAATGAGTGTGAAAACATTTGAAATAACAAAGGCTTTAGTCTAATGTAAAACCATTAAAAAGCTCAAACAGAACATAAAACACCGTAAAATGAAAATATAAGAAAACATTAAACATTGATGAGATCCGGTAGTTGGAATAGTTGTTAGTTATCGCGGCTTTCATTTCAAGAAAGAAAGACCATTTTGATCTCATCAATATTTCACACAGAGGAAAGCAATTTTTTGAATGAAAAATCATTCAGAAAACACCAAGTTATTGAACGCAAATGTGAAAGCAACACATATCTTGAGAAAGCCTTTGCGTTTTGTTGTTGGAAGGGAAATTTACAAGCAGATACAACACTTAAAAAACGGAGGAAGACGTAGATAGAAAAGGTAAGTGAAGTGAATGAGAAGAAGGTTTGGTTGAAGTGGTAAGGAAAAATAAAAGGTTTGACAGAACTTGATATGTAGTGAATGAGATAGGATAGAAAATCTTTTGCTTAAGGAGTGATTTTGTTTATGCTGGATTTACGCGTGGCATCACAGTCACAGGGCTTGTGTGGATGGTCATAAAATTAGGGTGATTATGTAATTACAAAAGTATCCAAAAGATTTAGTGAAAAAGTTAAACGAGAAGGACAAATTAGTAACCTTGGTAGTTTGTTTCAATGATAGCTTGATAGGTTTTTTTTATGAACACACCATTTCATTAAACACAAGAAACAGGGAGAGATACATAATCAAAGTTTGCCTTGGGGATATGATCAACCCAAGTTTTACAACCAACAATTTTACCAAACAATTTTACCAACACCAACCATATGGTGTGCATCAACATTACAATGTCTTCTAATGAACATAAGAGAAATAACATTACAACTCCTAATGATTTCATGACAATCGACCATAATTAATTCAAGGACTGCAGAAAAATCAATGAGATTAATGCAATCCACCATTCCAAGCGCATATGATTGAGCAATGAACTGATTGAGCTTCAGATTCTGCGCAAGTTGAAGTCTCCATCTGATTGCAAACGCCTCTGCCACACTTGGAACAGCCATACTTTGAATCCTATTGCACGCAGAAAGTATAACCTTGATCTCGTGATTCTTGCAGGCACGCATCAACCGGACTCGCAGCTTCAGGATCAACTAGCTTCTTCTGACAAAGATGCGGATTGGCCATGTTAAACTCACCAACCTGCTGCTGAGAGTATGAAATCACATCTTCCAGCCTAGCAGGTTTGTGATTAAACACGCAGTTGTTTCTCACCTTCCACAGATTCCACAAAAGGGTGCAAACAATTTGAACATCATAAGGGTCATTCCACTTTTGACATTTCTCCATCCAAACCAACAGATCAATGTCTGGCTGAATGCGTAAACCAAAAGGAGAAGAAAACCAGACCTTTTTTGGCAAAAAGGCACTTCAAAAACACATAATCTAAGATCTCAGGACAATCAAAACAAAAAGGGAAAGCAGGATCAATTTGAATACCTTTTTTTGACCAGGTTGGCTTTGAGAGGGAGAATATTCCTAAAAAATCTCCATAAGAAATTTCGGATACGCACATGGACTGGAGCCTTCCATAAAACCTTCTACAAAGAATCAGACGTTGGCCTCGAAGGGCCTGCAAGATCAGAGTTCTTGGCAGCCATAATCATGTGATATGCATACCTACTAGAATAATCTCTATTATTTTCCCAATTCCAAATGAGCTTGTCTTCAATCTTGCTTCTAGACAGCGGAATGCTAGCAATACGAGCCACATCCCACAGATCAAAACAGGCCTCAAGAGATGCCATGTTCCACTAAAACAAATCGTGATCAATAAGCTCATAGACCAGCGCCTCAGGGTTCAGAAATCTAGCCACATTATTGATTTTGAAACCTGAGTTACCAGGCACCCAATTATCTTTCCAAATACTCCCTCTAGTTCCATCCCCAATCCTCCAAATGGACCCCTTCAAAACTAAATCCCTCGCACCCAAAATACTCCTCCACACATAGCTTAGAGAAAAACCGGATTTGGCATCTTGGATAGAGTAACTAGGGAAATATCTCTATTTCAGCATATCAGTAAGAAGAGGGTTGTTACCTTGTAAAATTCTTCAGAAATGCTTCCCTAAGAGACTAAGGTTGAATTCCAAGATTTCTCTAAAACTCATCCCTCCACAACTCTTTCCCGTTGCTAATTTTTCCCACCTCAGCCAATGAAGCTTCCTCTCTCCCTCCCTATTTCCCCACCAGAATTTAGCTATAAGAGACTTAATTTCCTTACAAATCCCTTCGAGTAACTTAAAACAGCTCATCACATAAGTGGGGATTGCTTGAGCTACCGCTTTGATGAGGGTTTCCTTCCCCTGTCTAGACAAAAATCCTTCCTTTCAACCTTTTAATTCCTTCCAGACACGATCCATGACAAGCGAAAAAACCTCTCTCTTAGACCTTCCAAAAGGTACAGGTAGTCCTAAGTACCTAGAATGAGTCTGCACAGTCTTTACATCCATCCTGCTCCGGATCATTTCTTTGACATTAGCACGTACATTTCTACTGAAAGAGGCTTCCGACTTATCTAAGTTAACCACATGGACCGAGGATTCCTGGTACCTGTTCAACACCTCCAGAATTTTGTCTGTTTCCTCATAATTAGCTATAGAGAAAAGAAGGCAATCATCAGCAAATAGCAGGTGCGAGATTTTGGGAGCTTTACGGGCCACCTAAATCCCGTGTATGGTATTAGCCTCCTTCTCCCTCCTAAGAAATCCAGAAAGAACATCTGCATAAATAATAAACAGGTAAGGAGAGAGAGGGTCTCCTTGACGGAGGCCCCTCTCTGGTAAAATATTCTTTGTCGGTTGGTCGTTGAGTAAAATTCTGTAAGAAACAGAGGATATACATCTAGAGATCAGTTTCATCATCGGTACAGGAAATCCCATGGAAATCAAGGCGCCCTCCACAAAACTCCACTCCATCCTATCGTAGGCGTTTAACATATCAAGTTTTAACTTCATCACCCCCTTCTTCTCTTTCCTTTTCTTTTTCAATGAGTGGGTTGGGTCAAATAGCATATTCATCCAAATTTCACATTGGCTAGTAGAAAAAAATGAGTATTAATATAAATGTAGATAGTTAATTTTAGTTTTTCAACACAACAACAAAATGTAGTCTTTTGGGTGTTTTGGGGATTTGGGCAGTTGTGTGTTTAGAGAAGGTTTTCTATTTTTCGTTCAAAAATAGTTTGTTGAAAGAGTTTTTTATTTTTCCGTTCAAAAATAGTTTGTTGAGATGATTTTCTATTTTTCTGTCCAAAAATTGCATTTGAGAGAGGATTTGCAATTTTTCCGTCTAAAAATTGCAATTTAGCGAGGGTTTACAATTTTTCCGTTCAAAAATTGTAATTGGTAGGGTTTGCAATTTTCTCCTTAAAATTTGCAATTGTATGGAAGAGCTTGTAATTTTGTCATTATAAAATTACAAGTTGAATTATGATTTTATGATTTTTTGTTGGAATTTTTATTTCTTTTTCTTTTTTGTGGGTATGCTTCCGCATGCGTAGAAATTTTTTGTTGTTGTTGTTATTTTCACAATAACTGGTATCAGAGCTAAGGTTCCGATCACGGGAGGAAGGAAGAGTAACAATTATTCTGATCAAGGGAGGAAGAAGACACAAAGATTGAAGAGTAATAATTTTACAAATATGACTAATCATTATAATTATAACGATCGCTTTGAAGATGAATTTGAAGACAAAGTGAAGATATGTGGGACTTTGGATTAAGGGAGGATTTGTTGGGTCAAATAGCATATTCATCCAAGTCCCACATCGGATAGTAGAAAAAAAATAGAACTTGAGTATTAATATTGATCGTGAAGGCTGGATCAGATCCTGTAGAAGTGGGCCACCAAGTGCGTTTAGGATGCTGGTCGTATGGAGAGGAGGGGGTGTACCTGCAAGGCACTCCGACGCTCAAGTTAGAAAGGGTCAGAGAAAATGAGCAAGTACAAAGTATTAGTTCGTAGGGTGAATATTGGATATCTGACCCTCTCAAGCGAGAGGGTTTATATAGAGCCCCCAACGCATGGCCAACGGTCCTATTTTCGGGGCGAAATAACTGTTTTCCCGAAGAATGGGTAACTACCCAAACTAGCTGTTATGTCGGGCAGGGTGCCCAAAACTAGTCGTTATGTCGGGCATAGGCATAGTTCCGGGCACCTGCCCATAGCTGTTCGGGAAGTGGATGAGTCGTGCGTAACGGGCATCGTTTCCGGGGAGGAGCGATGCAGTCCCTGCCCGGTCGGAGGGGCAGAAAGGTAACTTTTGCCCCTTTGTGGATTGGACTTAGGCAATTTGGGCCGCTTTGGAGTAGAAGCGGATTGGACCATGTCTAGCCATTGGTCCAGTCCAGAACAGGAGCCCCCCAAGTCATTGCTCCCGAGCATGGGAGTGATGACTTAAGGGCAGTTCGTTGCTCCGGGGAGCTAGCAGGGAGTCGTTGTTTGAAGACGAGGAGGATTGTCTCAATGTGCTTGTGACTCCAGGTGTCCGTGAAATTCGTGGTCGTGACCTTGTTGCCCGGTGTTCGGGGAGGCTGTTGAGACGCCATGTGTGCCTAGAGCTCCGTGTAGCAGTTACTAGGCAATGATGGCTAGTGAATAGCCATCATGGCCTACGGGCGCATGTTCGCACGTGCCCCCTTTGTATAAAAAGGGGGAAATCGTTCCATTTGGGACTTTTTGCTCTGATTTCTCTTCGTTTCCTTCAGCATTCCTGCCCGTTGCCACCGTCTGCTTACTCCGACCACCGCTCCAAGCTTCGAGCAGCCACTTTCATATTCTTAAATCAAGTAAGTTTTCTGATCCTGTGCTTGTTTTACTCCTTTTTATCGTCAATGGTAGATTGCATGTGGTTAGGGCTAGGTTTAGAGGACGAAATAGGTGGATTTCCGTTGATTGTTGGTGGTGGACGGTGGTTGTGCCATTTTTCCACTTCTGACATGTCGCCGGATGTGTCAGTATGTTCTAGCGAGGAGGGCGGTTCATGGCGTCGTCGTGACAGCTATGCATGTGTGACCATCGTGTCTGCCCTTCTTCTGAGTGGGTGATGAGTTTTCCGGTAGAACACTCCCAGATTCCGGTGGAGCTTTGCGACTTCCGGCGAAGCTTCGAACGGAAACTGGGTACAAGTGCGAGGAAGCTCCTCGCTTGGGGATGGTTTGTTTCGAGCGTCTCCTCGCGGAGAGGTTTCAGTTTTCCTTTTGATGTTAGGGCTTAGGCCGTGGACGTTGTCCTTATCCCTTTGCACGCCCTTTCACTTGACTTAGCGGTGGAAGGGTGGATTTGATTTGTTGTCGAATTCACTTTCTTCTCTGCTTTTCAGGTGATTGTTATGGTGACTGGGCCAGATAGAGAGGTTATCATAGATACGTCCAAGGAAGAAACAGGCTCCGAGGATAATAGTAATTCGACGGCTTCGAGTTCGACGGCTTCGAGTTCCTCCAGTGATGTTGGGGAGGAAGAGGAGTTGGACGACATGGACGAGGACATCACCGTGGACTCCGCCGAGGAGTGGGAAGTGGCCGAACCCGCTGAGCACGTGTCTACTTTTGCAAAGTATTTAGGGGACGTTTTTACGGAGGTTGGACCGGAGGGAGAGTGGAAGGTGCACTTCCCTTCCATGGGTGAGCGGGTATGCACGAACTTCGGGGACCGTTTCACGATGTATAAATATGCTTTTAAGGAGTTGGGCCTGAGGTTGCCGTTCACTGATTTTTAGCAGTCAGTGTTCGTGCATTTGAAATTGGCCCCCACGCAAATGCATCCTACCTCGTTGGCCTTCATCCGAGCGTTCGAGCTGGTATGTGAGCATCTCTCTATAGGGGCTACTCTCCCTCTGTTCTTCATTGTCTTCCATCTTCAAAGGCAGCTATCGGGGAGGAAGTACGGCTGGGTGTCTTTAAAGCAGCCCCGCAAGTTGTTTAAGCCATTCTCAGAGTCGATGCGGACGTTCAAAGAGAGGTATTATGTCATCGAGCCCTTGTCCGAAGCTGCCCAGGATAGCACATACGTCTGGGAGATCGAAGTTGACGAGGATGGGAATGACCTGCGCGACGAGGACGGGAAGTTTATTGGGCGGAGAATCTATAAGTTCCCCATCCATTCGGCGCCCGATCATTTCGCTAAGAGGCTCAGTGGCTATGTTCTCCAACCGAGCGAACTACGCGGGCAGGACGCCATGGCATACGAGGTGCTGGTGAAGTGGGTCAACTCCTTTCGGCTTGCTGAGTGCTGGACGAGCAAGGGTAATCCGGTCTTCGAGGAGGACAGGAATCAGAGGGTTGAGCGTCGATTTATCAACATTAAGGCACTGTTGGAGTGCAAGACTCCCGAGGATGCCGAGAAGCTGCTTGGTAGTCTTAGTTATTTAGATTTGTTTGCGCTATTTCTTTTCCTCGTATCTAACATGCTCGTATTTTGTTTTTGCAGGTGAGATGCCTCAGGCCCATGACAGGGTTGTGAGGAACGCTCTTGCGAGGAACAAAGCCGGAGCAGTTCCTCTGAAGTCTCGGTTTGCTGGCGCTCGTGTTCCTCCTCCGGTGCAGTCCGCTGCGGGGACCTCTTCCTCTCCTACTCCTGCTCCCTGGGGGTCTCCTCTTCCTTTGACCGGTCGATCCAAGCGGCCAAGGGTTACTGACGTTGTGGACCTCACTCGGGTGGCTGAGAAAGGGAAGTTCGAGCTTCCTCCTTGTATCCTCGATAGGAGGTTTTTCGAGGGAAACTATTTGGTCGTGCCCCGGGCGGAATCTCTTCTCTTGGAAAGTATGGATCGCCCGAGCAAGAGGGCGTTGGTGGCTCAAGACGCTTCTGCCTTGGTCAAGATGTTGGAGATGGCAGCCATTTATGCTGAAGGGGACTCTGCAACTGAGGCCGAACTTAATGTTGCCCGTGCTACCATGTCGTCCCTCAAGGAAGACGTCAAGGGTGTCGATGACGCTCGGAAGAAGTCCGAGGAGGAGGTAGCTCGGTTGAAGAAGAAGAACTCCGCACTGGCGGCGGAGAAGAAAGTTGTTGAGGAGCTGGTCCAGCGGCTGAGGGCGGCCAATGCCCCGGGTGACGATGAGCCGGAAGATGTGAAGGAATTGAAGACGAGATCTGAGTTGGTTGCTCGTTTGCTGACGACCGAGGATGATGGCATTGCCGTCGCGGAGGAGTCTTTCAGGAACGTCGTGGCTCAATTGCGGGTGGTGAACCATGAGCTTGACTTTTCTGTCGAGGGTACCCACTATCTGGCGCACGTTGAGGATGGCCGGATCGTTATGCCCGACGCTCTCCTTGAAGGGAATAACGAGGATCAGCCCGCGGAGGACCAGGGGCCTCATCCCGAGCCTGCCGAGCACGTGGATGAGTGAGGAGTTTGTGTTGTTGTAATCTATGCGGCCTGCGTGCCGAGTAATTGCTTGTAATTTATTTTTTGGGGGGCATGGCACCCGTTTGATGTAACTCAGTACAATCGTGGTCCTTGTGGCCACTTATTATGTTAAATTATTATATGTTTGATTCTGTTATCTGCATGAATTTACTTGCTTTTATTTTTTGCTAAGTGTTGTACTCATGCTCGTTGTGAATGTATGTCTGCCCGTGATTGGGAGTATTTGACTTGTGCAAATATTTAAGGGGGATTGCTCATTGTAGATGTGTTTGGCAGTGAGGGGAACTGGTCGAACGGCCGGGGAATATCCTGGCGGCGGTGCGGAGCTCAGGTCGCGTTTGAGGCCTGAGTTCGCGGCGTGAACGTCCCATCGTGAGCTGGGGTTCTGCCAGTCATGGTACTTTGATGACAGCGATGCTCGATCGAGGACCGCTGTCGAGCAGTTACCCGGCTCGTTACTGAGCGGGGCTCTGCTTTATTAGTATGTGACGCTTGTACCTAGACGTGCATAGTGGTCGGTAGCTGACGTTCGTCGTCGCGACGGGTCGAATCGAGAATTTAGTTGTAGTATTGTTTTAGCTTTTCAGCGTTCCATGGTCGAGCAAGTTCTTCCCCGGTGAGATGTTCTAGGTAGTAGGCCCCATTTTCCGTTTTTGCTCGGACGCGATAGGGTTCTTCCCAGTTGGTTGCTAGTTTGCCTTCACGAGAGTCTTTGTGGTTTCTTCTTAGAACAAGGTTTTCCATGTCGAACTATCGTTGTATCACTTTGGCATTGTGCCTGATGGTAATTTTTTGTTTTAGTGAGGCTTCGCGGAGGGCTGCCCCGGTTCGGATTTCCTCGACGAGGTCGAGTTCTTCTCTCAACGATTCGTCGTTCATCTCCTCGTCTAGGGGCGACTCTGTCAGCCTGGAGGGCACGTGAACTTCGACGGGGATTACAGCCTCGGTCCCGTATACTAGGCAGAAAGGTGTTTCCCCGGTCGTTGAGTGTGGAGTTGTGCGGTATGCCCACAGTACGATGTGCAGTTCCTCGACCCATGCCTTCTTTGTTTCGTCCAGCCTTCGCTTGAGGCCTTGAAGGATGACTCGGTTGGCTGCTTCAGCCTGTCCTTTTGTTTGAGGGTGCTCTACGGATGCGAAGTGTTGCTTCGTGCCCAGTTGGGCGACGAAGTCTTGGAACTTCTCGTCCGTGAATTGCGTCCCATTGTCTGTTACAATCGCTTGGGGGATGTCGAAACGTGCAAGTATGTTTCGTTTGTAGAAACGCAGGATGTTGAGGGCAGTTATCTTGGCTAGAGCCTCCGCTTCTATACATTTTGTGAAGTAGTCTACGCCCACTATTAGGTATTTGTTCTGACTTGATCCTACCACGAAGGGTCCTAGGATGTCTAGGCCCCACCAAGCGAATGGCCACGGGGAGGACATAGCCTTGAGCTGTTAGGCGGAGCTAGGTGCATGTCCCCGTGTCGTTGGCATTTATCGCATTTCTTCACGTGTTATTTTGCATGGTCGACCAGTAGTATCCTGCTCGGAGAGCCTTTCATGCAAGGGATCTTCCGCCGAGATGTTGAGCGTTGATTCCCTCGTGGATTTTGCGCAGGATGTGCGCGACCATTTCCTCCTCAACACATTTGAGCAGCGGAATGGAGAATCCCCGCCTGTAGAGTTTATCTTCGACCAAGACGTAAGAGCAGGCTCTTCGCCTGACTGTGTTGGCCTCCTTTGGATCGGACGGAAGTTCGTCTTTGGCGAGATAGTTGTAGACGGGGGTCATCCAGCAGTTGTTGTCGCCGATCACCTGCACGTCGAGTGTCGGGGAGGCCTTCTCGATGCTGGGTCGAGGAAGTACTTCCTGTATGACAGATTTGTTTCCGCCTTTCTTTTTTGTGCTGGCTAGTTTGGATAGCACGTCTGCTCGCACGTTATGTTCGCGAGGAACATGTTTCACTTCCATTGTTGTGAACTTTGCCATCTCCTTCTTGACCAGGGCCAAGTATTCGGTCAGGTTGTCGTTTTTGGCTTGATATTCTCCCTGAACTTGGAGGGCCACGAGTTGTGAGTCTGTGTAGATGACGACTTCTTCTGCGCCCAGGTCCTCGGCCAGGCGTAGCCCAGCGAGGAAGGCTTTGTATTCAGCCTGGTTGTTGGAGGTTGGGAAGGACAGGGTGAGTGATACTTCAATGATGATTCCTTCGTTGCTTTCCAGTATGATGCCCGCACCGCTTCCTGCCGAGCTGGAGGCACCGTCCACAAAAATGGTCCATTTGCATGCTTCGCTCGCGGGGGAGTCTACGAATGTCATTTCTGCGACGAAGTCTGCCAGAGCCTGGGCTTTGAGAGCTTTCCTGCTTTCGTATTGGATGTCAAATTCAGACAGTTCTAGCGACCATTTGAGCATTAGACCAACCATTTCTGGTCGTCCTAGTAGCTGCTTTATTGGTTGATCTGTTCGAATCACGATCGTGTGAGCTAGGAAGTAGTGTCTTAATCTTCTGGCTGCATTGATGAAGGCCAGTGCGACTTTCTCTATCTGTTGGTATCTTAACTCTGGTCCTTGCAGCATTTTGCTTGTGAAATATATGGGCTTCTGCCCTTCAGGTGTCTCGCGGATGAGAGTGGCGCTCACTGCTTCGGTTGCTATGGCGAGGTACAGGTACAACGTTTCGCCATTTTCAAGGGCGAGAGAGGACCGGTGGCTCTGAGAGTGCTCGTTTCAGATGGAGAAGGGCCTTGTCACACTCCTCGGTCCATTCGAATGCTGCCTCTTTGCGGAGGAGTTTGAAGAATGGAAGGGCGTGCTGGGCGGACTTAGCCACGAAACGAGATAGTGATGCGAGCATCCCGTTGAGGGACTGGATGGATTTTTTGGACTTGGGCGTAGGAAACTCGGAGAATGCTCGGCATTTATCGGGATTGGCTTTGATTCCTCGTTCTGTTAAGTAGAAGCCGAGGAATTTGCCCGCTCGGACACCGAACGTGCACTTCTCCGGGTTAAAACACATTTTGTATTTCCTGGCCTGTTCGAAGACCTTTCTCAAATGGGCAGTATGATCGGTTTCCTCATGGGATTTCACGATCATGTCGTCCATGTAGACTTCAAGCATGTCGCCGATTTCTCCCCGAAATACTTTGTTCATCATTCTTTGGTAGGTTGCCCCGGTGTTCTTCAGGCTGGAAGGCATTACGTTGTAGTAATAGTTGTCCGATTCGGTCATGAAGGCCGTGTATTTTTTGTCGGCCATTGCCATTGGAATTTGATTATAGCCCGAGTAGGCGTCCATGAAAGATAAAAGTTTAAAACCGGCAGAATTATCAACAAGTTTATCAATATTGGGGAGGGGGTAGGCATCCTTCGGGCATGCCTTATTGAGATCGGTGTAATCAATGCACATGCGCCATTTTCCATTAGATTTTTTAACTAGTACAATGTTGGACAGCCAAGTGGTGTACTTGGCCTCCGAAATAAATTTGGCCTCGAGGAGGTCCTTTACAGCTTTTTCAGCAACCTCCGTCTTCTCCGAAGACTGCTTTCTCCTACGTTGTGCTACGACCGGGTCAATTGTCAGCTGGTGGCAGGAGACGGACGGATCCAAGCCAGGCATTTTGGCGGCGCTCCATGCGAAGAGGTCGGCATTCTCACGGACGCAT
The DNA here is from genome assembly GCA_022829125.1 of Lathyrus tuberosus. Classification (NCBI taxonomy): domain Eukaryota; kingdom Viridiplantae; phylum Streptophyta; class Magnoliopsida; order Fabales; family Fabaceae; genus Lathyrus; species Lathyrus tuberosus. Next base: position 17,474,662 of record JALAZF010000063.1, read on the forward strand.
GCTTTGAGCTACTTCCTTGCGATGTCGGGCAGGTCTGCTCCAATCTTCACTCCTCGCTGAGGGTTGTTGCCGAACAGAACGATCTCGAAGTTGCCATATGGGATTGGGCGCATCAGATGGGAGCTGCTGCTGGACGATGTGGATGGGTTGGCTGAAGTTGCTCGTTCCTCCTGCTGGTCTTCTTCTTGGGAGCGACTGTCGAGGTCGATGGAGTCGACCTGGGGAAGAGGCTTGGCCTCCTCGGAGCTGCTTGGCAAGGCTGGCTTGCCCGACGCTTTTGGCTTGGACACAATGGCGTTGAGCCCTTTTGTAGCTATCTCGAAACACCGTCGTGCAGCTTCGATGTCGCCGTGGAGGGTGGCGACCATCCCTCTTGAAGTGTAATACTTCATCTTCAGGTGGACTGTTGAAGGCACTGCTACCAACTCGGTCAAAGTTGGCCTTCCGAATATGCACTGGTAAAGCGACGGGCAGTCGATCACCAGAAATTGTATTTTGACAGATCTGGCCGTCTTAGCTGATCCGAAGGTTACGATCAGTTTGACGTAGCCCCATGGCTTGGTCACTAATCCGTTGAATCCCTGTAAATCAGACCCTACATAAGGGGTAAGGTGTGATTCGTCCAGCTGAAGTGTTGAAAACAGCTGGGAGTACATGATGTCGACCGAGCTGCCCTGGTCGACGAGGATTCTGCGAACGTCGAAGTTCGCCATTCGGGCTCTGACGAGCAAAGGTATGCTCGAGTTCGGGGATCCGCCGAGGAGTTCTTCCCGATAGAAGGAGATGGGGACGGAGCCCTTCTGGGCCTGATCAAGCGTGGTCACTTTATTGGAGTTTGTGTTGATCAGATGCTCGAATTTGCGTTTCACGGAGCCCACAGTGACTTTATTGAGGCTCCCGCTAGAGATGACCATGGCGGAGGGTAAAGTATCCCACGGGCTGTGGGCCGCGAAATAAGCAGGGGCGCTGAGCCCGTCCGGAACGTAGAAGTCCTCAGGTCGCGATATGGACATAGCGACCTGTATGTTAGCGTCTTCTGAGGAGGGTACTTCCTCCTCTATCTTCTTGGACTCATGGGCGTCCTGCCGAGGAGTGTCCTTCTTTTTCGCGAACTATTTCAGGTGGCCGTCCCTGATCAGTATCTCAATGGCATCCTTCAGGTGGATGCAGTCCTCTGTAGTGTGGTCGTGACTCTTGTGGAAATGGCAGTATTTTGATTTGTCCATGTTTGGTCTGGCCGGCAGTTGTTTGGGGAAACGGGCCCCTGCCTGCTTGAACTCCGAATTGGCACATTCGGATAATATTTTCTCCCTAGAGACGGTCAGGGGGGTGTAGTCATGGAAACGCCCGGAGGGTCCCTTGCTTTCACGGGAGTCTCGGGGACGGTCCTCGCGCCTCCATTCACCCCGACGAGATGTCGAGGCTTCCTCTCCTCTGGAGGTCCGAGCGTTTTCCTGATGGCGTGATGCTCGGACGTTGCTGGCCGCAACCTTCTCTTCGTACTGAATGTGCGATTGGGCTTTGAGGAGGAGGGCGTCTAAGTTCCTCGATGGTGCGAGGCCAATGGCTTTAGAAAAATCAGAGCCCCGGCGGAGCCCTTGCTCGAGCAGAAACTTCTTTATTTCGTCCGTTGTAGGGACCTGTACTGCTTCCTTGTTGAACCTCTCGATATATGTGTGGAGAGGCTCATCTTTTCCTTGGATTATGGCCCCAAGGGAGGCCTCGGTCTTAGGGTGACGGCGAGATGCTGTGAAATTCCGCGAGAACATCCTGCCCAGTTGTCTCCACGAGGTAATGGACTCCTCGGGCAGCTGATTGTACCATGTCATTGCTCCCTTTCGAAGCATGGTAGGAAATAGTCGGCATTTGATGGCACCTCGTACGCCGTGGTAGTCCAGCAGCGCATCGATGTTCTCGATGTGCTCGTCGGGGTCAGTGGTCCCGTCGTACGTGCCCAGTGATGGGGGCTTCTCCAGGCCTTTGGGGAGACGGGTAGCCAAGATCTCCTGGGATAACGGGTCGTGAGGCTCGTCGTCGCTGCTAGAACTGGTGAACGATGGGGATCGAAGGGGACGCTCGCGGCGGCGGTTCCTCCGGGGAGAAGGAGAGCGGTTCCTTCGAGGAGAAGGTGAGCGGTTCCTTCGGGGAATAGGCGAACGGTTCCTTCGGGGAGAAGGTGAACGGGCCCGACCTTTAGACTTGACCGGGGGAGATTGCTCGTTCCTTCGAGTCCTCTTGTGGCCGGGAGAGTGCTGGTCATGCGGGGAGATCTGGTCAAGCTTCTGGGCTACGCGAGGGTCAGGCTCTTGGCGCAGTCTTCGGTCGATGTCTCTCCGGGGCTGCGGGCTCCTTGATCGTCGCTGGCTCCTACGCGGAGGAGGGGATCTTGGACGGTTGGACTCTTCTAACGCCCCGATCCTCTCGTTCTGCTGCAAAATCAGGGTGTCGATTTTGTTGATCGCTTCCAAGAGGGCTGCCACGGCCGGGTCGGCATTGGGCGGAACAGGAACAGGTTGGACGTCAAACGAAGACTGATCGTTGTTGCGATCAGCGGGGGTAGGGGAAGGAGAAGCAGTGGCTTCGCCCCTTAGAAAACGGGCATCTCTGAGGAGAGATGGTTGGCCGTCAACGTCAGATTTGTTGACGGGGAGGATGGTGGTTTGGAGAGCATCCTTGGCACGATCTTGAGAGGCCATGATGATGATGATCTTTGAAAATTGTTTTGATCTTTGGTTTCCGGGAAAGAAAGATGGGGAAAACAATGATTCCCGTAGACGGCGCCACTGATCGTGAAGGATGGATTAGATCCTGTAGAAGTGGGCCACCAAGTGCGTCTGGGATGCTGGTCGTATGGAGAAGATGGGGGTGTACCTGCAAGGCACTCCGACGCTCAAGTAAGAAAGGGTCAGAGAAAAGGGGCAAGTACAAAGTATTAGTTCATAGAGTGAATATTGGATACCTGACCCTCTCAAGCGAGAGGGTTTATATAGAGCCCCCAGCGCGTGGCCAACGGTCCTATTTTCGGGGCGAAATAACCGTTTTCCCGAAGAATAGGTAACTACCCAAACTAGTCGTTATGTCGGGCAGGGTGCCCAAAACTAGTCGTTATGTCGGGCATAGACATAGTTCCGGGCACCTGCCAATAGATGTTCGGGGAGTGGATGAGTCGTGCGTAACGAGCATCGTTTCCGGGGAGGAGCGATGCAGTCCCTGCCCGGTCGGAGGGGCAGAAAGGTAACTTTTGCCCCTTTGTGGATTGGACTTAGGCAATTTGGGCCACTTTGGAGTAGAAGCGGATTGGGGCATGTCTAGCCATTGGTCCAGTCCAGAACAAATATAAATATAGATAGTTAGTTTTAGTTTTTCAACACAACAACAAAATGTAGTCTTTTGGGTGTTTTGGGGATTTGGACTGTTGTGTGTTTAGAGAGGGTTTTCCATTTTTCTGTTCAAAAATAGTTTGTTGAGAGAGTTTTGTATTTTTTCGTTCAAAAATAGTTTGTTAAGACGGTTTTCTATTTTTTCATCCAAAAATTGCATTTGACAGAGGGTTTGCAATTTTTCCGTCCAAAAATTGCAATTGAGCGAGGGTTTACAATTTTTCCGTTCAAAAATTGTAATTGGTAGGGTTTGCAATTTTCTCCTTAAAAATTGCAATTGTATGGAAGAGCTTGTAATTTTGTCATTATAAAATTACAAGTTGAATTTTTATGATTTTTTGTTGGAATTTTTACTTCTTTTTCTTTTTTGTGGGTATGCTTCCGCGTGCGTAGAAATTTGTTTTTTTTGTTATTTTCCCAACACAGTGAAAGCATTCCATGGATATTATCGCATTGCCGGTAATTAACCTCCCTTGCACAAATGCCCTTTGCTCAACATCAATTATCTCCAGGAGAATCATCTTTAACCGATTAGCAATAGTCTTGATCACCAATTTCATGATCACATTACAAAGACTTATAGGTCTAAAGTCCTTGGGAGACTTAGGATTTTTACACTTCGGATTCAAAGCGTTGAAGTTTCGTTTATCTTCGATAGATCCTTTTCTTGGTTTAGAACCTCTAGTATCATATGCTTCACTTCATTCACCATGAAATGCCAAAAATTTTGGAAAAACATATTTGGGAGCCCATCAGGCACAGGGGACTTCACCGGGTGCATCTGAAAGAGTGCAGCCTCCACTTCAAGACAAGTGAACCTACCAGCACACAAGCTAACATGGGTTTCACTAAGTTTGTTCTTGACAACCTCACAAGTTCTAGAAATGTTTGAAGGATTTGATGATGAGAACATATCACCAAAGTGATTCAACAGAATTTTCTCACACTTTTCCCACCCCCTCCATCAAACACCCTGATCATCCTTGAGCTTACAAATGGAATTGGTCTTTCTTCTTTGGTTGGCTTTGGCATGGAAAATTTTTGAGTTTTTGTCCCCATCCCTAAGCCAAACATCCCTGCTTCGTTGCCTCCACATCACTTCCTCTGCTTTTAGTAAATTATTTCGTTGGGATTCCAACGCCTTATAGGTCTTCAAGTCATCTTCGTTGGCTTCCCATCTTGAATCTTCCTTAAGTTTTTCTTCAATTTTTTAGATTTCAGCACGAATGGATCCACTTTTAATTTGTTTGAAGTCATCACCTAGCTCAGCCATCAAGTTTAGCATTGAAAAACCTCCCAATAAATTATTTACCCATTTCTATTTAACCATCTGTTCGCAACTCTCTTCTTTGGTCCAAGCATCCTCGAATCTGAACAGATGTTGTCTTGGCCTATTTTCCTCGACCATGTGCTTTTCAAATTCAATTTTAATGACAACATGATCTAATCCAAAGTGAGGCAAGTGATAAACTTTGATAGGAAAGAACCTATATGCATATTCCGAAGAAATTATCGCTCTATCTAGCCTACATTGTATGATGTTATCTTCCCTTCTGCCATTCGACCACATGAAGGGATATCCTTCACATAACCAAGGTTTTGGAGACCACACAGGTCCATGGTTTGTCTCCCCTAATTGAATTGGGAATTCGATCTAGCTGCTCCACCTAACTTCTCATCTTCAGAAATAATGTCGTTAAAATCACCGAAAGAGATTCACTTCCCACTACAAACATTGCTCTACTGGTGAACTAGTAACCACGTGTTTCTTTTAAGATGCTTAGAGGGAAAGCCATAAACCCCTGAAAAAAACCAAGGATGAAGGTCCTCGTCATCGACTACTTCACCACTGATATGATTAAGGGTGAAGGATAGAATCTTAATACTCAGCTTGTCATTCCACATCAAAGCAAACCCGCCTGACCTATCTTTACCAGAACCATTGCAGTCAATGAAAAAACTGAATTTGAAACAACATTTAAACTTAATACTTTGTAACTCCTTCTCTTTAAGACGTGTTTCCATCAAAATGATCAGATTGGGATTTTCAATCCGAATGAGCCTCTTGAAGGCTCGAGCTGCACTAGGGCTCCCAACCCTCTGTAGTCCCAACTCAGGAGTTTCATTATTGTAGGCGGTGTTGGTCATCCAACACCATCTCTGGGTTCAGTTTTCCACCAATTTTCTCAATCTCTACCTGACGACGTTTCTTACTCAAGTAACTAATCTCCTCAGGTGAAGCTTATGAGATTTTAATATCCACAAGATTTCCCTTCCCTTTAGCATTCTTTATCTTCTTAATTATTTCTTTTGTTGCTTTCTTTCCAACCTTCTAACGACACCACTTCCTTTCCTTCGATTTCTCAATTGCTTTGCCCGCCACTGCTTTCCTTTCCTTAGGGGTAATGACCACTGCACTCAAAGATTCAGCAACATTCTCTATCTCTAATTCATTCTTTTTTTTACAACACTTTTCTTCCTTCTTGGGCTCCTGTCTGGATATCCCCCCTCTTCTGAATAACTTCGTTCTCCTCTCTCCCTTCTTTATCCTTTGTTCCACATCTACTATGGCTTGAGGAAGCATTGAAGATACCTTTAATACACGTACTAGAAATTGTTTCTCTCATTCTTTGATCTTCATAATTCTTTGGTAAAGGGGAAGCCATCAACCAAAGGCCATAGGACAAATCCTGTTCTTCCAAATCCTCGAATCCCTCCTTACTCAGTTGCCCAAAGTTTCGCAGTCCTTAACTTGATGCCCAACTCTTCCACAGACAAAGCAGAAAATAGGAAGTCTTTCATACTTGAAAAACACTTTGTAACTTTTGTCTTTAAATCGAACCACCGTCCCCCTCTTTGGAGGTTGCTTCAGATCCACCTCTGCCTTGATACGGAGGAACCGACCACATCTATGCACCTCCTTGTTGTCCATTTCTTCGAAGGTACCCAAAATATTCCTAATCTTCCTCACCATGGCTTCAGAACGAAGGATCAGAGGTAGATCGTAAACCCTAATCCAAAAAGAGCTAAAATGCATATCTAATCCCGACGATTGTTCTTCTCCAAGGACTTTCTTCAACACCAAAAGGTTCCTATCAAAACTCCATGGAGCGTTCCTCGTGACAATTTCAAGGTCCTTCTTTGACGAAAACTTGAAGAGAAAAAGGTTTTTACTAAGCTCCTGGGTCTCGACATGATTCTTCAATCGCCACGCACCAACGATGGTACTAACAAACGCAGGCGCATTCAAAGGATTTTCCGTCCATAATTTTCCAGCTAGGGTTCGTTGAAACACCTCATCTTCACTGATTTCATCTCCCTCCGCCGTCACCCCTTGTTCTTCCTCTTTTGATAGCGAAATGTGTTTCCATTTCTCCATCGAACCCAAAAATGAATCAAACCAACGAATCCAACCACTTAAAGGAACGAAAAGGATAAAAAGACCTCAACCTTAACCAAAAGGAAAAAGAACAGATAAACTGAGAGGACACCCAGAAGAAACTGGAAAAAAACCACACCCTAGGGTATGGGAGGGTCACGAGAAATTTTTAAAGAGAGATGGAACCTTCTCTCGTGGAACATTCTTTTTTATAGCTTAATAGTTGATGTTCATATTAAAGAGTGAAATTCCAATACTAAGATGCAATACTTGTCAATTGTTATACACCGGGTCTTGATTTTTGAACTTCAAAAGCATATGTACCATGTGTAGTTAATTTTATAAATAGCCCCAATAATGATTAACCTGCAACAAATTTTCAATTGGAATAGAAAGTTTAAATTTAATAAAATTATGTTGTCCTTGTAAGTGTGCACATGAAGATTATATAATGGCAAAATACCCAAATTGGTCCCTTAAGTTTACCTCTGGGTCCAATTTGGTCCCTCAATTTTAAAAAGTTCCAAAGTGATCCCTTAAGTTTTTAAATGGTGCCACGTTAGTCCTTACCGTCACCAACGTTAGTCAAAGTCAATGGGTTTGTACAGTTGGCGAACACGTGGGGCTGAAGTGTGATTAGTCATGCCATGTGGATGCCATGTGGAATTAGAATTCCTAAAAAAGAATTGGAAACTGAAACGAATCCATTCTTCAGAAGGAGCAAAAGAAGTAAAGTTGGTGGAACCCTAGCGCAGCCATTATTGCATATTGAAGGCGATTCAGCTGCGTTTTGAAGCAATCTCTATTCTTCAAGTTGATATTGAAGACAACCAGGTATGATTGTCGCATCTGCGAAAATCAACCGGCGGAAAAGAACAGAAGAGTCGCCACCGAACGTTATTTATCCCGACGCAGGGAAAGGAAACGATCGAAGAAAACCTCAACAGAGGGAAAGGAATGGTCATCTTAACCATAGCATGGGTCCGGGAGTCGGTTACGCGAGAGGAAGGTATTAGCACCCCCTCGCGTCCATCGTACTCGATGGGTTCCACGCTTGTTATTATCGATCAAAGGGTGTAGGTTATCTGAAGCTCAACTGCTAAAGGGAACGGAACGGGAGAAAATGGAAGGTGAAAACCAAAATAGGACTCGCAAGGATCATCGCAATCCTATGCCTACGTATCTTCGTGGACGAACAAAGAATCAGAGTCGACGTAGTTCGACGGACTACGAATTTGATGGGGGAAGGATTGCTCGCCAAGACATCGCGTCTTGTGCCTACGTATTCTCAATCTAACGCGAAGGAGAAAGTTAGAGCAGTCGTAGTTCAACCTAACAGGTCTTGTTGCTTTGTGTTTTTTAGCGGAAGACGCCAACGTTCACGTTCCAGCAGTTTAGGCGTTGCTGCTCGTTGTATGGAGTCTTACGTGTTTACCTGTTTGCGGTAGAACGGAAATGACGCATCCTTTACGAATTGAGTGAGGGAGATGAGAAGAGAATCCCGAAGGAAGACGGTTGTTTGTTTTTGTTTTTTAGAAGAAAATGTTTTGATTTATTGTTTGTAACTCATATTGTACTAAAGTCTATGACATAGGAGTGAATGCATCGCATGGTCGCCCCCAATGGGACGTATGCTAAACACTCTAGAAAGGTGAAGGGAGATCCTCCACCCTCCATTTCCCATGTACTTAAGGCTCATGGCATACAATACTCGTTGCTTTTATTACATGTTTTTGACTTTGTTTTGGGATGAGAGAAGAGGAACTCAAAGTTGAAAGAAAAATGCTAAGGGGAGACTAGGTCCTAATGTTATCATATAATGATGGTCCTAAGGTTGAGGTAAGAAGGGGAATTCTACCTAATGTTAGCATACATGGATTGCTATCCTAATGTCTCTCCTACCTCCAACTTAATCGGAAATTAAGTGAAGGTAGGAATCCTAAGGGATCATGTGAATCAACACAAGTAAACATTATTCTAAACAATCACAAAAGAGAGAAGTGAATAAGAAGTGAGAGGAGAATGAATCATGTAAGTGTAAAATAGCATTCAAAGTATCATAAACAACTTACCATCTCCATGCCAAGCTCAACTATCAAGTAGTTGAAAGCAACATACAAAACTATGTCCTAATGCACTAGAAAGTGCTCTAATTCTACTTTAAGAGTAAAATAAAACCATAAGCAATGAAAAGGGAACCCTAGAGGTACACACCATACAAGGGAAAATAGCAAATGATGCGTGGAATGATAAATTGAATGTCAAAACTTTGTACAAACATGACATATTCTAACTCCAAGTGAAAACAATAAAGTTAACTTTCCATTCATGTTCAAACTTATGAAGCATAATGCCAATTAGTGACATACAAATTCATGAGGGCAGGTTATGATTCATGTTAATCCATGTGTTAAATAATGTACAAAAAATATCCTAAAGAGGATAGCACAAATACATCATCAACTAAAACACCTAAGTAAACATCAATCGTAATCGAATAAACAACTTAGGGTTCAAAAAAGAATCATTCAAGTCATGGAAAAAAAACAACATTTAAGGATCAAAAAGGCACCTAAAATGTCATTGTACATAGGCTTAAACATGCTCTCAAAATTGGTTTTAAAGAGCTCACACATTGACATTAAACTTGACCTAGTTCTAACATGTTTACATATAACATGTTCACATGGGAAAATTAGTGAAAAATAGCAAATGACCTTTGAAAATTATGAACAAACAACCAAGTCATGTTAAGTCCAGTAGGTGATCACATGCAAAATATTGGATCCAAATCATGCACCAAAAGTACCCGATTAATTGCAAACATTTGGCATTTTCCACTTAATGATCATACAAACACAAGTCACAAAAAGTACTTAACAAGTGACCTAAAAAATATGATCAAGGCATGAATTTAACATGTAAAGATCCTACAATGAAGGATCAAAATACACACAAAAAATTAGATCACAACTATTAAGAGAAAGTCATTTTTTAAGACTTGTATCACAAGGTGTATCTATATGCACACATATCTTTCAAAATCCCAGAAAAATATCCAAACAGTCCAAAAATGAAATTAAAATTCATCAAAAATTAATTAAGGCGTCCAGGAACATACATGAATTTTTTCAGAATTTTTTAGTAATTTTTAGTATTTTTAATGTTCAATTTTGAAACGTGTAAGAAAAAAGAAATCAAAAAGCAAGTGGAACAGCTTGGGGTGTCACAATAGCAACATTCTAGTTCGCATATCACGTTGGGCTCGAAAAAAAGGTGCGAATAGCATGATGGCTGAGCCCATTTCCAAACAAAACAAAAGAACAAAATGATTATTATTGTCATCATAACTTGTTTCATGTGCAGTAAAGGAACGGATAGCAAAACGTGGCCATGGATGTGCTACTTTCAGCGTGTGGGCCCCATATGGCATTCATCTATGGCTATGCTCATTATTTCTTATCACACTGACATTAAATTAACAAAGAAATATTGCATGTATTTAAATCCTCGCGTGGGCCCGCGTGCCAAAAGTCACTTGCAGCTATTATTGTGCTATTATTATTTCAGCAAGTGCAATTTATTCGTTCCACATGAAGAAAAATGGATTAAAATGTCACACTAGCAATGTTCATCAACGGGTTCATTTTCTTTTGGTGAACACTCCTGTACCTTTGAAATTAATTGAGTATCGGTATTTTCAACTAATTAATCACTATGATTCAATGCTACATCACTTTATTTTTATATTTTATTTTAAAATTAATTAATTTTTTTATAATTTGCACTAAATATAACTTAAAATCATGTGTACCAAAGAATTCACGTGTCGTCTTCCTCCCTCCACCATGCAGCAAACGCGAAACCCCATGGAAGTGAAGAAGATTGCAGCAACACTAATGAAAACTATAAACTTTAACCACATCAAACTCACTCAAATCTTGATCATTTTTTATGAAATAAGAGCCAAAAATGAAGCCACAAAACGTTGATTACAGACATGTGCTTGAAATTCTCATACAAACAACACACATAAAGATTATGAGAGGATAAGTTATGATCTCAAACTTGAATAAGCCTTGTTCACGTACAAGAAACCCGAAAACTTCGTGCAAGTCTTCTAATCAACAAATCCAGGGCAAAATAAATGCCTAATATTGCTTGAATCTTGTTGAAACTTCAAGAATGGAAAAAAATGGAGAATTTGTGTGGTGCAATGGTGGTGGTTACAGCTCCCAAAAAATGCATACAGAAGGGATATCTTGTTGTGGAGATGAAGATGGTGAAGGAATAATGGAAAAACCTCCAAAAATGGCTTGGATTCACAAGCTTCAAGAATTTGCTTCAATGGAGTTTTCTCTAACTTTTTGATCTAATTTTGTGCACAATGATTCTCTCTAACTCTCCCTAACCGAATTTGTTAGGAGTTAGTTACTTATATACACGTGGTTAAATGGATTTAATCATGGTTAGTGAGTTTGGTTGATGGTTGGAACTTTGGTTAAGAGAATGTTGTGAAAAATGGAAATAAAAAGGGTGTTAAAGGTGCACACGGGTTTGGCCATTTAATGGGTTCATGGTGATGATGTTATGGCCATGTTATGATGAGAAGATGAATGGTGATGGCAATGAGAGAACAACAACTTGTTTTTTTTTTAAGTTTTCATTTTTCTCATGCATGGTATATTTTGGTATGGTGTATGTAAGTGGAAATATAGCATGGCTTTTAAATGAAAATGGTGAGAACATGATATAACATGCATGGCAAGGGTTTGGTTCGAAATATAATGAAGGAAAATATGGAGTTGCATGGTTTTGCACGAGTTCTTGAAATGCCACCATGGATGATTTTTTTTGTGACTTTGGAAGGATAGATCTCATTGAATTTTGATTCAAATGATGTGATTCTTGTGCTCATTTTGATGAGGACCTTTGATACTACAACTTCCATGTTGAAGGCAAGTGGATTTGAGGCTTACGACAAAGTGAAATATTGACCTGAATCATGCTACACATAAGCTGAAAAAACCTGAAATTTTTCTAAGTTATTTTCATGGTTAGACAACTTGAATATCTCATTTTCCAACAATCATAACTTTTGATCTAGAAATCCAAATGGAACATCCTTCGTGTGGTTGGAAAGCTTGGAATTCATCCTACAACTTTTATCTCCAAAACAATTTCCAATTGAGGCTTGGATCATAGAGAAAAATGACCATAAAGTTTGTTGCATGGCATGCTAAACTTTCCCAAAATGGAAAGTTCTAAAACCCTTGTTTTTCAAAAATGACAATTTTCCATAATTCTTGATTTTTCTTTATTCATTTGACATTTCTTGACCAAATTCCACTTAAGGGCCATATTTGACATGATGAACATGAGTTTGACCCAAAAATCGAGAGTTGACTTTTTCCTCGATCAGTTGACTTTTTTCCGATTTGTCCGATTTTCAACCATCTGGCCAATTGAAATCTTTCTAATTGAAACCGTGGATCAAATGAGATGTCTTGGCCTTGAGGAACCTCATTCTCTTTGCTTTGAACAATTCATACCATGGAAACCTCTGATCCCATGCCTGGAGAAAATGATGCATGTGCGATGCTTATGACCTAAATGCATATGGAAAGGTGAAACATAAGCCACTTATTGGGAATAAATAAGAGGGCAAATTTTGAGGTGTTACAATGGTTTCTACTGTTTGAAGTGAAAATGTTTCCATTTTGTTCGTTTTAGGGTTTTAGTGATTGAACTGAAATCAAGCTTCTAGTGATTGAACTGAAATATTGCTCTAGTCTGTGCTTTTTTTTAGAACATAGGATATGGTTTGATATGGCTGAGTATTTGAACTTGAAAATCCACCACAGTGGTGAATTTGTTGATGAAGAAATGAATGTGTACGAAGGGGTTCAGGTAGCTGAGTTGAAAATAGATTATGATAGATGGAGTTATTTTGAACTATTAGGTTGTTTTAAGGATTTAGGATACAATTCAATTGAGAAGATATATTATAGGGATCCAACCTTAGGCCATAAGAGCTAGATTTGCTGCTAGCGGCATGGTCGATGGATCTTTCCTAGGGGATTATACATGGATTTATGATTATTGCCATGAGTTATTGAGATCAAATCCAGGATCTGCTGTAAAACTGAATGTCCAACCTGCACAAGAAGGTATTGATGATCAAGGACCCCATTTTAGAAGGCTATACATTTGCTTTGCAACTTGTAAGGAAAGCTTCAAATTATGCAGATATTTCATTGGTCTTGATGGATGTTTTTTGAAAGGGCTGTGTGGAGGTCAAATATTGGCAGCCATAGGTAGAGATCCAAATGATCAAATGCTACCAATAGCATTTGCAGTAGTTGAAAGTGAAAATAAGGATAGTTGGACATGGTTCTTGGAGCTGCTTATTAATGATCTTGGTGGGAGAGAAAAGTACATCACATACACTTTTATATCTGACCAACAAAAGGTATATTACTTGTCTATTTCAGTTACTTGTTCAATACTTGTTATGCTTATACTTGTCTATTTCAGTTACTTGTTCAATACTTGTTATGCTTATACTTGTCTTATGTTCAAAACTGATTGCATAGGGATTATTACCTGCCATGCATGAACTGCCACCTAGAGTTGAGCAAAGATTTTGTGTCAGACATCTATATAACAATTTTAGGAAAAGATATCCTGACAAGATGTTGAAGGAAATCATTTGGAAGGCAGCAAAGTCAAAATACTACCAAGCCTGGGAAAGAGAGATGAAAGGAATGAAGGATGTCAATGTAGAGGCCTACAAGCACATGATGAGCACCCCACCTAGATTCTGGAGTAGATCATATTTCAAGACACATAACAAATGTGATGTTGTTCTGAACAACATGTCTGAGGCATTTAATAGTGTAATCCTGGACTCTAGAGCCAAGCCATTGATTACCATGGTGGAAGAAATAAGGACATACATGATGGAGAGATGGGCAACAAACAGGTTGAGATTTCAGAACATGGCAGATGTTGAAGTGTTACCAAACATAAGAAGGAAAATTGAGAAAACCATCTCATACACAAACCTCTGGCTTGTCAGGTAAGATACATGAACTTAACCTAAGTTTAATATTATGTATGATGAAGTTTTTCAAACAACTATGTCTGATGATCATATGTTCATGTTTTAGGATGTCTGATGAGCATATATTTGAGGAGAGGCACCTTAAAAACCAAGCTGACAAGTTTTTAGTAGATTTGAAGGGGCATAGTTGTTCATGCAGAAGATGGGAACTTACAGGCTTATCTTGTGTTCATGCACTGTCAGCTATGAAGAGTAGGAACTACAGAATTGATGACTACATTCCAGATTATTACAGAAAGGCAAGATATATGGAAGTGTATAAACATGTTATTTTTCTAGTTAATGGGTCTAATCTTTGGGTAAGGACTAAGTATCCTGATGTGCTGCCACCCAAGTATAGGAAGATTCCTGGAAGGCCAAAAAAGAGAAGGAATTTAGAGTAGGGTGAGATAGATGGTTCAGACAAAAAAATGAGAAGGACTGGTTTCAATGTTAGGTGTAGCAGATGTAAGAAACCAGGTTACAACAAGCTTACTTGCAAGGTGATCCCATCTAGCCAGCAGGCCTTACACCAGCCATCTCAGCAGTCATCCCAACACCATCAACACAAGTTTCACATGGAGTCACTCATGAATCTCATCAGCCATCCCAACAACCATCAACACAAGTTTCACAAGTAGTCACTCATGAATCTCAGCAGCCATCCCAAGCATCTCAAGCATCTCATGGAAGGTCAGCAAAACAACCAATTAAGAAGGGCCAATCATCTACTTCAGCATCTCATGGAAGGGCCAAGAAGTTACATATCAGAAGGCCAGCTAAGCCTTTCATACCACCAGGACCTACCACAAGACTGACTGCAGCCAAGACTGATGTTGGGCCAAATACAAGGAGATCCACACCTACTAAGAGATCAACTATTGGGCCAACTTGGAAAATTTAGTTTAAATCTATGGAATTCTGTGTTCACTTTGTTAGTTTAAGTTTGAACCTTTACCACTATGTTAGTTTCTGTCTGTTATCTATCACAAGCTATGACTTGTGTATTTTGGGTATGACTTATGTATTTTGGGTGTCACTTATGTAATCTGACACAAGTATGACTTATGACTTATGACTTATGTATTTTGGGTGTCACTTTATTTTGGGTATGACTTATGATTTATGTATTTTGGGTGTCACTTTATTCATTTCAACTTGAACAAACTGGTACAAACTGATACAAATCAAAGTGTTTCCCTAATTCATTCTAAAAATTACTACAATTATAATCATAAACAACATCAAATTCCAATGTTTTTTCCACTTCATAATGTTCTTCATTTCCCTTTCAAGACTCATCATTTGTTGCCCAAGTTCTTCATTAATCATTTTTCCTTCTGCAACTGCCTTTGATAGCTTTTCAACTCTATCCATCCAAAACTGCTCATTTTCATCTCCAACATCTTCATAAAACCAACCAAAGTAACCACACCCAGCTTGCATAGATCCCTAAAAAATTCATAGGCTACAAATCAATTAGTTGCAGTAACATTTGTTTTCCAAATTATAAACATCAAATTTACATGAAATATACCGTATAATTTGGACAACCCCAGAAATGTTTTCCATAATTCTTAATAGTTGTTGCCCTTCGAAGAACGGCCCGATCCCCACAATAACATAAGGGTTCTCAACCGGAGCTTGTATAAAGATCTGAACCTTCCTTCGAAGAACAACCACCTTCTGCATTTTTCTGTTTCAGCAATGACGAAGATCCGCATGATTTCATGCTTGAATCTCTAGCTCTAGACCTAACTCAAATTTCTGAATCTATTTGGGGAAGAAATGAAGTGCAGCAACGTCTTAAGGAAGAAGACGATACAACAGGCCAACTCATTAGCCACGTTTGCACACATTGACGGACGTTAGAGGGTCACTGACGGAAAGGACCAATTTGGCACCATTTAAAAACTTAAGGAATTACTTTGGAACTTTTTAGAATTAAGGGACCAAATTAGACCCCAAAGTAAACTTAAGGGATCAATTTGCGTATTTTGCCTTATATAATAATAGTGACTTTTGATATTCATTATGCAATGAATATAATATTACTTTTTTTTCAAAATCAGAAAACATTAAAACTTGTCGAAATTATTGTAAGAACTCTAAAATCAATTTTGGATGTAAATTTTGGTTACTTAAAAATGGATTACATACAGATTACGTATCTTTATTTCTAAAAATTGTAAAAACGGAGAATCGTTATTGGTTGCAAAATTTACCGCATCGCCAGCATTTACAATAAGGGCATTTCTTAATGCATCACCCAAGTTTCTTAGGCACCACGTGAAATTATTTTTTTGCCCCTATATTCCGGATGTGCACATTCGGACGCACCAAATTTTGAAAAAACGCTGAAGTGTTCCGGATATGCATATCCGGAAACAATTCTGATGTGCACATCCGGAAGTATTTCTTATTACTTCGCGCCAGACGTTCTTCCCCCCTCATTATTCACCTTTCCATTTCCACTCCTTCTCAAACTCTCTCAAACTCTCAAATTTTCAAACACCACAAATCTCGATTTTTTCCACTCGAGTTCGGCGCAGAGCAACTACTACAACGATCAACACACTCCAAATTCTCCGTATCACATTTAAATCGGTAAGTTTTCAAATTTTAGAGTTTCGGAGTAATTTTCGAGTAATCGATTTAGAGTAGACATTTAGGTGTAGAAATTGTTAGGTTGTATGAATAACATAGGTTAGAGACAATGTAGGTCATTTTTACTGCTTCAAACGGACGATCAGGGCATAAAATTGCCCTTTTGGTTGTTACAGTGGCCATGAGTGGCGTTTTTAAACTTCAAAATACGTACCGGATGTACAGATCCGGAAAGTTTAGTGTTTCCGGATGTGCACATCCGGAAATACCTAACGTTTAAAATTCTGAGTCCTTCCGGATGTGCACATCCGGAAGACCTTTTTTTTTTTCCTTTTTTAATTTTGCTTGTTTGTTTGTTTTTGTTTAATTATTTTTAAACAAAATTTAATTTATTTATTATGCTTTGCAGATTACATGGCTGGCAGAGACGATCATACCATACATGGACGGACAGCTCAGCACGCATCTGTCCGACGTGAGCAGATGCAGTCTACTGCCGAGGCTTCCTCCGCAGAGGGAGTTGGGGTAGCCCCTACAGCTGAGGGACATCCTACACCACATCCTACACCACAGGTTTAGGCCACTTCCACATCACAGGTTCAGGCCACTCCTCTGTCAGCCGCCGATTCTACATCTCGGAGACGTCGGGATTCTACTGCTAGTTCATCAGGGTCCCAGCCCGCACGCAGGCGTCATTGGGAGACTCCAGCTCCATCAGCTGCTCCTCCTCGTTCCTTTGTTCTTGTTCCTGTTCCAGAGGGTGATCACCCAACACATGAGGGTGTTGACGATGATGACGATTTCGATGAGCTGGGCGGTTACCCCGGGGGACCGTCTAATATGTCCCTACTCGCGGGGTACTCTGAGCATACTGCCAGATTTGTCTGGCTAGGACAGGTAACCTTTCTCGGTTTATTTATAGAATTGTATTCGTTGAAAATATGTTCATTTGTAACATTGTTTTATTTGGAAATTTTCAGGATAAGGATTCACAGAAGTTCTATAACCATGGGGGCAAGGTTATGGACACGATTGAGATGCTGCCTACAGCTGAGTGGTTCACGTCTGCAGTTGCGGAGTCTGGTCTTGGAGGCCTGTCTAGGACTGGGTATTCCCAAATCCAGTACGGTATCCTGATGGAATTTGTTGAGAGATGGCACCCTGAGACATCCTCATTCCATCTACCGTACGGCGAGATCACGATCACGCTAGACGACATCTCATGCCTCTTACATCTACCGATCACGGGTACCCTTCTGAGTCACGGTAGGATGACGAAGGCGGACGACATAGAGTTGTTGGTTACAGAGCTTGGGGCTAGCCCAGAGAAGGCACATGCGGAGGTGCACCAGTTGAGGGGCTCACACGTCCAGTTCTTATTTTTGATGGATAGATTTACTGAGGCGCTTGCAGAGGCAGAACGGGCAGATGGTGATCCAGCTGAGGTGGCGATCCACAGGACGCGTGCCCTAAGGTGCTACTACTTGTTTTTGCTAGGCACGCAGGTCTTTGTGGACACCAGCGCCTATTATGTTGATATTGTCTACCTCAGGTACCTTTCGGATCAGACAGAGATCCATCGGTACAACTGGGGGGCTGCTGCGCTGGCATTCACCTATTCCAGGCTCTCTGATGGTTGCCGCTGGGCAGCCAAGACTGTGGCAGGCAGCTGTACGGTATACGTGGTAACAATCTAATATTCTAAGTGATTTTTTCATTTCTTTTCTTTCTGTATTCATTATAATGTTTGACACCCATGTTATGTTTTCCATTTCAGGCGTGGATTTTACAGCACTTTCCCTATATTACTGGTTGGGGGAGTGCCCAGGGGTACACTGAGGATATGCCACGTGCTGCTGCATTTGTCCTGCTCAGAGGGAACCAGGCGCCAGACCCCTTCAGAGTGTATCTAGATCGGATGGCTGCTGAGGACGTTTTGTATTACCCCTATGCCGATCACCGTGTGACGCGCCCGTTCGATGAGGTTTGTTTGTTCTCAGGATGGTTGGCATGCAGTTCGACCGTTACTGCCCGATACCTGCCAGAGCGCGTCTTGCGTCAGTTCGGTTACACGCAGACGATCCCCAGGATGCCTCATGAGTCTGCTCCTCTAGGCTTGACCCGCAAGCAGATAGATGAGCTATATGCTGACTACCAGTCCCACTTGGTACCGGAGGAGGCTCGGGCGACCAGAGCGGAGACAGACTGGAGTGTTGCTGCCGGGTACATCGTGTGGTTCTACACCGTCTCACACCCATGCATGGTGCCCACTGCTGAGGGATCGCCACCCAGACCTGCTCATCAGGAGATATTAGAGGAGCGGCAGTCTCAGCTGGACCACACTCAGGATGTCCTACCACGCTGTCGTGAGATAGAGCAGATAGCGCGGCAGGCCATTGCGGACGGTCACCTCCCTGAGGGCTCTGGTGCCAGACTTGCCGTGGACAGGATTATTGCGATTGCTCAGGGGGCACTTCAGTACCGCAGACATCGATCCAGGATGGCGGGTAGGGGCAGAGGGGGCAGAGGAGCAGGGGAACCAGGAGAGATCCTTCGCCATACGCAGTAGCTTTTTGTTTGATGTATTATATTTATATTAGATGTATGCACTGTATTTTGACAGAGATTTATTTTATATATATATATATATATATATATATATATATATATATATATATATATATATATATCATTTTATTTTATATATGGATGTTGTCAAATGTATATTAAATTGCGACGATTTATTAACATATGCGACCAAGCAAAAAAACCGATTTTTAAAAAAAAAATAATGTTCTGCCTTTTTCCGGATCTGCAGATCAAGAATGTTTCCGGATGTGCACATACGGAAAGAATCTGCGTTTTTAAAAAAATTGGTGCGTCCGGATGTGCACATCCGGAATCAGGGGGCAAAACCGGAAATTCAGATGGTGCCTAAGAAACAATGGTGGTGTGAGAAGAAATGCCCTACAATAATCAATGAAGACACCAAAATTTTGTATAATTTTTTATTGGTAACTTAATTTTTTCCATTGTGGATTTTTTATTGAGAAATTGACTATGTTTCTACAATTTTCAGCAATAAAGATAGGTAACACTTTACAGTAAAATATCACACATTTTACAGCAACATCACAACACTAGGAGTTTCCAATAGTTGACAGTAAAACCATAACTCAGAGAACAATATTATCATATATAAGAATCTATGCATCTTATAAGATACACAAATAAACTTTGGACCATAATATAATTACAATTTTTTTTTTAATATTAATAGGCTCTAATAAACTTTTATCTTCAACACCACACCATGATAATTTGAATGAAATAATAAAAAATAGGCAGTCGCTTGCAAGAAATGAAAATTGAGATTTAAATTCATCATTGTGTTGGTATTATTAAGAAAATTAACTATCAAATAATTTCAGCATTTATGGGTGTTCAAAATCGAATCACCCAATAGAAAGCTACAGACCAAACTGAAACCGCAAAAAATTACATTTGATTCGGATATGTTTGGACTATTTTTTAACAAAACTGTGCGGTTCGGTTTGGTTTTAGGTTTGTATTTTGCAAACCGAACTAAGCAAACCAAATCGCATTATGTTACAATTCAAATTTCACTTATCCCACATCCAACCCAAGCCAAACCTATTAGGCCTTAACTTTATAATTGCGAACAATTTTCTCTTACTAACACTTAGGATTTTAGTCTCAACCTTCTCAAATATCTCCTAGTAGTATCGTGCATTCTTCTCTTTCTCTTTGCCATGTACAACTCGCATTTTCTACTTGTCACTCGCCTCTTCTTTACCAACAAACAATTATACAAGCCCCATCACCAATGTCATTGACAAGTTATGTTTCTGTCTAGTCAGTCTAATATTCATCTAGTCAGTCTAATATTCATCTTTGTCATGTTTCTCTTAGGGTTTTACCCAATGTTTGAACTTGTCACTGGTGATTGGCTTGGTCAACATATCAGTTGCATTCTTTGAAGTGTGAACCTTATGAAGTAATATTTGTCTGGACGCCGACAACTCCCTGATCTTGTGGAACCTAACATCAATATGCTTGGTCCTAGTATGATACACTTCATTGTTCGCCAAATAGACAACACTTTGACTATTACAATGCAACTTAACTTCACCTTGCTCAACACCCAACTCTTTAATTAATCCTGTAAGCCATATTGCTTCCTTGGCGGTTTAAGCTACTGTCGTGTATTCTGCCTCCGTTGTAGACATAGTTATTATGGATTGAACTAATGATTTCCCACATATTATGGATTGAACCCCGTAAGAGTAAATACATACCATGTTGTTGACCTCTTATCATCTAGATCACCTACATATTCAAAATCCACATATCCCACAACTGATGGAACACCCTGCTCCATGTTGAACATGATACCACGATGTGTTGTACCCTTCAAGGACCTTAGGATCCACTTGATTGCTTTCCAATGTTGCTTCTCTGGCTTAGACATGAACTTGCATACTTTCGGTGTAGTGCAAACCATATTGTACATTAAACAACCAACTGCACTGGCATAAGGAATATTAGACAAAATTTCAATCTTTGAGTCTATCTTCAGACATTGTTCCAAACAAAGCTTAAACTAATTATCCAATGGAGTACTCACAGGCTTTTCTTTGCTCATGTCAAATATTCTCAAAACACCTTCAACATAACTTTTCTGAGACAACCATAATTTATTAGCTCTTTTGTCCCTTTAAATTTTCATCCCATGAATCTTCTTTGTAGCACCCATATCCTTCATATCAAACTCCTTACCCAACTTGGTCTTCAACTTATTTACATCATGCAAATGGTTGGCAGCAATTAATGAAAGCTCTGGGGTTTTGAACAAATTTTGGTAAAACATAATTGTTAACTCAACAATGAGATCAAGCTAAGTAATTCTGCTGAAGACGTGATGTCGAACAAGATGTCTTAACATGCATCTTGACATCCTGAACTGAATGGCTTAAGTTAGTTTTTAATCTGCTGCAACACTCAAGGAGAAACTGCTGCATGGATCAAGGACTGAAGATTGAAGCCCAAGACTGCAGAAGACACTATAAATAGAAGACTTAGACCTAGGTTTTGATATGACTTAGTACGCCTTTTGTAACCTTGCTTTCTTGCGTAAGAAACAAGAGTTTAGGGTTTTGAGAGTCGTTGGCTCTCTAGGTTGTAAGTCTCCCTTTGTATCAGTTGATACACTGTGGTAGATATAGGTGTCGCGCAGATCCATAAGCCTTGAGGTATTGGATTATGTATTGTTCTTGGATGAAGCTTTTAAGCAAATCTGAGTTAGATTGTTTGTCAAGTATGCTTGACAGATTTCTGTATTGACAGGGATGATGTAGAAATCACAGTTGGTGATTAAGGGAAGTGAGTGGGGTATCTCATATCAGGGTTGTAAACGTTTGAGTTTAGCCTTGGTAAAGATGTTCATTGGGTAGATGTTAGCTATGAAGTTGTAAACGGGGGAGTTTAACTTTGTAACAGTCTACAGATAGTGGAGTCTTCTTCCTGAATTGGTATCCCCCAGATGTAGGTGAGTTGCACCGAACTGGGTTAACAATTACTGTGTTCTTTATCATTCTGCAGATTTACGTTCTCTGTTAAGGTTCATGATAAACATGTTGGATCATATGTCGTGACATCTGTGATGGAGCAGTTCTGATATTCAAGGTATCAGTCTGCTGTTGTGCCTCTGAGTTTAAAAGATTATGTAGCACAATGTCTTGACATGTGTTAGGACATATGTTATCTGCATAGGCCAAAATTTCGATTAACATATCAACAACATAAAATAACAGGAAAATAAAAGAGTTGTCATCAAGGTTTCTCACATAAACACAACAATCATAATCACACTTTCTATGGCCAATCTAGAGCATGTATGAATCAAAGCATTTGTACCACTGCCTTGAAGATTGCTTCAAACCATATAAATACCACTTTAATATGCAAACAAGTCTGCCATGTCCAATATCACTGAATCCCTCTAGCTGCTCCATGTAGATTTGATCCTCTAGATTACCATGGATGAAAGTTGTTTTCACATCCATCTGCTCTAAATGCATATTCTTGTTAACTACCAGAGCCAATACTGCTTTAATAGAAGTGTGTCTAATGACCGAACAAAAAATTTCATTATAATCAATTCCCTTATACTGTGAATACCCCTTTACAACTAGGCGAGCCTTGATTTTTTTTCCTTCTTTTTTTGTTACTGTTGGCCTTTTCTTGTACACTCACTTGCAACCAATAACTTTCTTTCCTTGTGGCAGTTGAACAAGATCTCGTGTTTTATTCTTTTTCAAGGACTCCATATCATCCACCATAGCACCCATAAACTTATCTTTCTCATGGCTAGACACAGCCTCTTGAATGGTAGAAGGGTTTCCTAAACTGGTGAAAAGAGTATATGTTGCTAAGTTTTTAAACCCATATCTCATTGGAGGTGTAATATGACAAGGCTCTTTATCACGCATAAGTGTATAATATTGTACTCCATCTGAATCTTGCACTACACCTGAATTTGAGCCAGGTTCTTCCTGCTGTTGGGCTAAAATTTGTCGTGGACTCACTAGTGGCTCCTCAATGTCCAATTGAATCTTGTCCTGAGTGTAATTTTCTACCTCATCATCTGGCACAACTGTCACTTCTGACTGTTTCAACATTGAATGCTCATCAAATATAACATCTCTGCTGACAACCACTTTTCTCTTAACCGGATCCCACAACTTTTACCCCTTCACACCTTTATTGTATCCAATAAAGATGCATTGTTTTGACTTGGGCTCAAGTTTAAACCGATCCTCACTGGAAATATGCAAATATGCTTGAAATCCAAAAACCCTCAAATTACTCAGATCAATGGGGTTACCTATCCAGACTTCCTCTGAAAATTTTCCATCCAATGAAGCTTATGGTTATCTGTTGACTAGATAGAATGCCATATTGAGTGATGCTGCCCAGAAAACTTTTGAAAGACCAGCGTTCAACCGAAGGCACCTTGCCTTATCTGTCAAAGTCATGTTCATCCTCTCTGCAACACCATTCTATTGTGGTGTCTTCCTAGCAGAAAAGTTCCTCTGGATTCCATTCTTCTCATAGATATGCATGAACTTCTTGTTAGTGTATTTAGTTTCATTATCAGATTGCAAATACTTTTTTTCTCCCTGTCTAGTTTTCAACATCTTCTTTACATAGTTTGAACTTGTCAAATACCTCAGATTTATATTTCATGAAATAAATGCAGATCTTACGAGAAAAATCATCATTGAATGTCACAAAGTACCTGGAATCTCCAACGGATGACTATTTTGCAGGCCCCCAGAGTTCGGAATGGACATAGTCTAAGATTCCATTGGTTTTGTGTTACTCGGTCTTTAAAGGAACTCTACTTTGTTTCCCAAGAACACAATACTTGCACAATCCATGTGTGCAACTACGAACACCCTTCAGCAAATTCCTCTTATGTAGTTCCATCATCTCATGTAGGAGTGTAAACGGATCATAAGAAACAAATTAAACCGACAATCCAAACCAAAAACAAAACCACTTTTTTTGGTTTGGTTCAAAAACTGAATCAAAACATTGAAAACCATAGTTGCTCGATTTGGTTTTCAATTTTAGTTTTTAGAAACTGCCATACCGGTGAACCAAACCGATGGCTATAATTACTAGCTTTTATAATACTAGCTTTTAGTTTATCTAAAATCCTAACATCTAGTTTCCCTCAACAAACCATTATCTATACTCATAATTATCTCAACAATATGAGTTATACTCTCAACAACTTATATATATATATATATATATATATATATATATATATATATATATATATATATATAAAATTTATCTAAAATCCTAACATCTAGTTTCCCTCAACAAACCATTATCTCTATCCATAATTATCTCAACAATATGAGTTATACTCTCAACAACTTTATATATATATATATATATATATATATATATATATATATATATATATATATATACACACATAACAATCGACCCCATGATATGTGACAAAAAAATCATGGAAAGCCCACAAACACAACTAACATTATAGGTATGACCTTGATTTTTTTATGACACTTAAGGTCTCTAAAGACATCACATGTGTACTCTAAAACATGGGGTTCGCGTGGAGGACTTTCACTGTGAAATGTTTTAATTACAAGGCAAGTATTTAATGTGCATATTCCTGATTTCATCTGCTTCCACTCATCTCTAAGGTAAAGACCTGCTCTACTATTTTGAAACAACGAAGAAGATGAGTCTTAAGGTCGAATCTCAAAGCTTTCAACACAATCCTAACTTCATACATGGTAGCAAGGACTTTGGGGAAAATGTTTTGGCCCAGCCAAACGACTCAGCAAGACCTACCCAACACTAAAGGTTTAATCCAAAATATCTTCATATGAGAATGATGGACTAGTGGACCTTCGTCAGAAGGTCACACACCAGATCTGGGTTACTTCCTCATGTCTCTCGCATTCCCCGCAACACCAATTGAAAGCAGTTTTAACTGGACATCATATATAAGCTCGTATACGCACCATAGCAGATATCTTTCATTCACTCTTGCAGAGTTTTATCTTTATGGTCTTACTAACTTGAGTGTTGGAGTGTTAACCTTATAGACACGCCACTGACTTGAGTGTTGGAGTGTTAACCTTATAGACACACTAATGCTCCACCATATCGGAGATAAGCATTACCACATCGAAGAACTTTACATCCACACATCATCAATCTTCTAAAATAATACTACCTCCGTTCCTTTTTATAAGAGACAAGTCACTTTTTAGATTCATTGAATAATCAATGTATCTAGTCTATAAACTGACCAAATACATTAATTATTTAATGAATCTAAAAAATGAGTTGTCTCTTATATATAGGAACGGAGGTAGTAATATATTAATTTTTTTTATAGAAAATAATAGTATTAGTACATAATATTCGTCCATGGTCATAGTTATAATGTTTCTAAAGAAAATGAGGATATTTGTCCTTAGTCCTTAGAAGACCAAAATGTTTTTTTCAAAAAACAAACAAAACATAAAAGATCAAAGTGACACTTTAAAATAAAGAATTAACTTGAACTTCAAAAATGAGTTTGAAAACCAAGATAATTAAATACATTTTAAATTATCATTGAATAATTATTTTTATTATGATTCTTACATAATACGTTAGATTGTTATGTCACATTTTTTAAGCATGGCCTAACAATATGAAAACGTTGAATTTTAAGGGAGTAATAAATTTCACATTTATTAAGAATAGGCTAAGATAAGAGATATATGTAAGAGAAAGTATATATGATCTTAAAATTTTAAATTATATTATGTGCAGAAATTTTATGTGGGATACTAGCAAGAAGACCTTTGTTATTTGGGATAAATTTTGCAACACCGAATTCTGGAGGGTTGAACATCATCTTTTTACAATAGTGGAACCAAGCAACCATAACTAAAATGTTATGGAACCTTCAAGTTAAAGCTGACAAACTTTGGATTAAGTGGATTGATGCGTATTATCTTAAGGGACAAGATATCATGAGGTGGCAGCAGGTCACCAATTGCTCTTGGATCTTTACAAAAATCCTAAAATACAGGGACAAAACTATGCAAATTGACTACTGGAGAACTGTAAATCAACAATAAAAGTACAACATTTCCCACGTCTACCAAGCTTTGTGTGGAGAAAGAGAACATGTTGATTAAAAAAAGCTCTTCTATACAAACTATGTTGGACCACGAACTACTTTCAATTTATGGCTTGCTCTCTAAAATAGGTTAGCAACAAAAGATAGATTAGTTAAGATTGGAATTATAAATGGTAGTTTATGTAATTTCTGTCCCCATATGGAAATTTTGGAGCATTTGTTTTTTTGAGTGCAATGTTATGAATAACATTTGGCATGGCATTCTTGAATGGCTCGGCTGGAGAAGAAAACCTAAAGGTTAGGCTAATGAAACAAAATAGATCATTCAAGAAACCAAGAAAAAATGTTGGAGAATAATTATGTTGAAAGCAGCAAGAGCATAAACAACTTATGACAAAATTTTCTCTAAAAAACCTATAGACATTAGGCTAAAAGAAAGTATAATACATAATATTGTCATTAGAAGTACATTGCATAGAAATCATAATAGCCATGTAAATGCTTCTACATTAAGCACAATCTAGCCTTGTTGAGTTTGTTATTTTTTCCTGGATCCCTTAAGATCGGTTGTATTGATTGGTTTTAGAAATAAAAATTTATCTTTGTTCAGAAGAAAAAAAAATTAAATTAGAGAATTTCGTAATGCACCCTATAAATTACTTAGGCACCACATGAAAACACTTAAATGCCCCCAACTTTCGGAGATGCATCTCTGAACGCACCTCGAAACGTTAAATTAACCAGAGATGCATCTCCGTAATAATTTAAAACATATACCATGTATCACACTCAGTCCTCATTTTATATGTTTATTGTACCGGAGATGCATCTCCATTTATTTTACGGAATTACATCTTTGTAACCTACCAGAACAGTATAGTATGTGTTATGTTTTGTTTATGTGTATTTAGGTGAAGATTTATAAGCGTTATGTACCAGGTTATGTGACGAGATTTAAACCATGCAATCAAAATGCAAAAAAAATAACGTATATAAATCCAGATGGTCCAAAAAAGTCATATATAAATAAAGTCAAAATACGCGATAAAGTAGCATGAGGTGAAAATAAAATGCAATCCATAATGAATCCAAAGTAAAACTACTATATACTACTGCACTACTGCGTATGTCAAACTACATCTCCTCTGCCTCATTTGGCTCCTCGACCATCAATACCCCCGCCCTCCGGCGTTGTCTCTGGTACATCAATTCCCCGCGTGCCTCTTTCATGATGGCATCTAGAACCTACCTCACATCAGACCCATCAGAAAAAATACCTTTGTTAATGCCTGTCTGGGCAATCTCCACTATGCGACAACATCTAGACAATACATCCCCAACATGATCTAATTGTGTTTGCTCCTCCTCTAGTATCTCCTGATGATCTGGCCTCATCGAATCTCTCGGAGCACCTTGCACCATATACTGATGTGACACCCTGAAGAACCACCTAATGTACACGTCGACGTAGCTCCAGTCGCTCTCAGCTAAGGTACTTTGTGCCTCCTCCAGTACCAGAGACTCTCATAATCATCAAACATGTCATCCATCTGTTTACGTGTCAAAACAGGACGAACAAATACGACAGAGTGTCTGGGAATGGTCTGAGTGTAGCTGAACTGCCGCATGACGCATTTGTGAAGATGAGGAGCAGTGAGACGTGATCTGCATGCCAACCATCATAAGTATAACACTATCTCGTCAAATGGTCATTATCATACCCGAAAATTTGCCCTAATTTTATCTAATATCATCTGCATATTCTTACCCTGGTCATCTATCATAAGACATTCATCTGCATTTGCATTTTACAAGTAGCATCATTGATTCAAAAGGTTTTTAATATTTGTGATACAAGGCACAAAATTATGACAAAGAGACTATCAATCTTCATGAGCTAGGGTTTTCATGATATGCACTTATGAATCAAGCTTATGGGATCATTGTGTTACACTTGACTTGGGATGTTCACCTTCCTTGGATTAAGCCTTTGGGGATCCCTAATATTGGTCTAGACTTTTTGATTATGTTGAATCACATCATGGACAGAAGATTGGAAATCATTTTCAAGCTTGACTTTGGTCAACAAACTCAACCATGGAAGTTTGAGTTTTTGTTGACCAATTTTCTTATGAGGTTTTTCCTGTTGGTTGTAGGTCCTTTTGTTTATTTCATTCAATGATTCAAAAGATTTCAAATTTCAAAGATTTCAAATGCATAAAAATGGAGGGAAAAGTACATAGCTTGGAAAATAAGTTACAAACTACCATTCAAGGTCCAAAACTCATTTCAAATACCAAAAAAATTACATTACAAAAGGAAAGGTACATATTACACGAAAAATCAAATTTTTGACCTAAGGTTGACTTTTCGTCAACTGTTGACTTTTGGTCAAATAGTTGACCAAAGTCAAACTGACCCTAATGCTACTTTTTCTCTTCGTCCTTAAGGTCTTCCATCTTCAATGGTCCATACTCCAAGTTTCATTTTTCCAAGCTCCATGTTATTTCAAGTCTCCAAGCATACCATGGCCAAGGCTTCATACTCTCATCACATCAAGGTTGCAGCAATCTTGCAAATAGACTAAGCCACATTTTCATACACACACTCAAATATGCCATAAACCAAGTATATCATGCATACTTGATTACACATATCCTAAAAAAACATAGAAACATGATAAGTTCAATTCATCTTGATTCAACACAAAACCTTATGTCATGCCTAATCAAACATCTAGCAGCATACATAAATAAACTATGTCATACACCAACCACCATGGCCAAGCACAAACAATAACTAATAACAGGCCCAATCATTAGACATTCAAATAAAGTTGCAGAACAAACCCTGACACACTACCATTGATCTCTTTAGCATATAGCAGACAAAGTGCATGCCATAATAAACCAACCATCCAATATGGACGCAAACACACATAACCTACATTTTAAAATTCAGAAGGCATACCATAAGCACATAAGTCCAAAACATGTAACGTAATTCACCATCCACCCACTTAATAGACCAACTATCATAGTCAAGAACAACCCCCATTGCCCCATTTCAACTTGTAGAACAAACCTAGCTCTAACACATTATTATCAATCAACATTCCAAATAAGTGCCAAGCTAATTTTGAATAAATACAATTTCTCAATCGGTTTGCATTCCAAGCCAGCTGATCAAACAACTAACATTGCCTTAGCAGTCTTCATCATGCCTCATATTAGCATAGTCAACTAACACTAATTAATTAACATAAGGTCTACTGATTTTCACCATCATATAACAGTTAATAACCCAACTCCTAACCTTTCTCCAGTTTTCTAACATCAAATTCAGTTCTTAATTCTCCTCTGTCATTATAACTTCCTTTTTTCTTCACTACCAATTCAGTTAACTGACAGAGTTATTTAACTAGCAAGTCAAGCAAAATAACTAACTAACATCAACTAATTTCTAAATCCAATTAACTTACTAACTGTCACTAACATTAGCTAATTAACATTTCAACTAACTTCCATCAGATTAACTAACATTTTCTCTTTTATTTGTTTAACCTAACTGATTTTCCTAACTCATAATATCATTTAACTCTTAACTGTTCTATCAACCTGCTAACACCTTCTCATTACCAAGTTTAACTACCTAACTAACAATTTCTCCAAACTAATTCAATTAACCTAGCAGTTCCAACAACTAGCTAATTCCAAAACTCTAACTCGGCTAACAAAAATATCAAGAAGATCATTCGGAAGATGGTTGTAACCTACAAAGATTAGCACGAGATGCTACTCTTTGCTCTTCACAGTTATCGCACATATATTCGCACCTCAACAAGGGCAACCCCGTTTTCTCTAGTATATGGCATGGAAGCAGTACTTCCCATAGAAGTAGAGATCCCCTCAATCCGGGTATTGATGGAAGCTAAGCTGACAGAAGTCGAATGGTGTCAAAGTCGACACGATGAACTGAATCTGATAGAAGAGAAAGGTATAACGGCTCTATGCCATGGTCAGTTATATCAGCAAAGAATGAAGAAAGCGTTCGACAAAAAGGTCCAACTCCGTGTCTTTAGAAAAGGAGACCTCGTGCTCAAGAAGATACAATCATTTCTCACTGATTCCCGGGGCAAATGGACTCCGAATTATGACGGCCCCTATGTGGTCAAGAAAGCCTTTGCAGGCGGCGCCTTGAGGCTCACAACCATGGATGGAGAGGAGTTTACCTACCCCACGAATGTTGATGTAGTTAAGAAATACTTTGCCTAAATAAAAAAAACGTCTCGGTGGATTGAAAACCCGAAAGGGCGGTCCAGGAAAAAATTAGAGACACAAGCAAAAATCGTCCCGATGGATTGGAAACCTCAAAAGACAATCCAGGCAAAAGTTAGGGATTCATGCCAAGTAACTACGTCCGACAAGGTTAAATCCCCAGCGGTAACACCATCCATCGAAGGACTTCAGTCAAGGTCATCTTCGACAAAAGCTCAGGATGTCCTGAATTCAAAGTTGGTAGAAGGATAACGGTCGTTAAGTTTCAATGTAGCTCCTTTTCCCGTAAATTACCATTTTCTAAACTTTGTAAATGCTCTATGGGATCACACGTTTGGCTTATTTCCATTCTATTAATAAAATTTGAGCCATAGTGCTTTTGTTTGCAATTCTCATTAATTTTTTCTTTTCAGAATGACATTTTTTAACATGATCAACGATTCTTGAAACAAAAAAAATGAATTTTTACTTGTCGAATTTTCTTCTGCTTTTAAAATAGAGATGGCAATTCCTTTTGACTACTGAGCTAAAAAAAAAAGGAACATCGATGGCTTCTCTGGAAGTGATCAAACCTCAAATGCAGAATCAAAGTATTCCTTCTAAACCAATACGCCTGAATGAAGGATCAATTGTTTCAGATGTAATACCCCATCTGATATCCCCGACAGAGTTTTTACCTCGACCAATTAATAGTTTTTCTTCCCAGAAGGTCCTACCCCTCCTAAGCAGGAAAGGATCGCTATCTTGAACCAATGATACTTTTTATCCCCCGCAGTGGCCGAGTATCCCTTCGTGTTCATTCACCAGTATGCATGTCGCGCCTGTTTTGTCAGCATAAACATACATACATCATGCATAATTGATTCATATTCATAATCATATTGCATTAATATCACACTGGTCAATCTCATCCCCAAGTGATAACATCCTACTGCCAATAAAGTTGACAGTTCCTTCCTCATCCGGAAATGTATCGTCTGAGCAATTTCTCCCCAGTTTATTTCTGGATTGGAGCCTGTCCTCGACCACTTTGATAACTTGAACCTCTGAAAGGCAAGAAGACATTCGAACACCTCCAGAACATCACTCTTCACCATTGAAGATGTAATTTTTACTTTCCCGGATTAAAGAAAATCCCCGGAGAAGGCTTCTCCGCTAAAAGACTCTTGGCAATACGGCGGTTTCTCCCAGAAAGATTTGCTGTCAAATAAAGTCATCCGCACCTCAAAATTAGATTACATCACATGGCATTTCTCCGAGAAAGATCTCGAAGAAAAGTATAATGTAACCTCACCAAGTGAAAGGCAGTCTCTCAAGAGACTCGTTTTCCCCAGTAGGGTCCGCAAATGGCATCTCCGGCAGAGAAGTTTGCACACCTACAGTTCAGACGAATGGGTTCCCCTAGCAAGTCTGACCTCAAACTTTTTTCCATCAAATGACATCTCCCTAGTAAAAGACTCGGCGAGAAGTTTGATGAAGACCGCTACAAATAGCATTCCTTGTCAAGAAAGAAACTCGACAAGAAGAAACTGAGACCAGTTCCGTGGCTAAAGACCAGGATCGAGGGGAAGTTTATTTCAAAAGAAACTGAGACCAGTTTTGTGGCTAAAGACCAAGTTCGAGGGGAAGTTTATTTCAAAAGAAACTGAGACTAGTTCCGTGGCTAAAGACCAGGATCGAGGGGAAGTTTATTTCAAAAGAAACTGAGACCAGTTCCGTGGCTGAAGACCAGGATCGAGGGGAAGTTTTACACTTTTCTAAGTAACATTGCTTAGCAAAAGAAGATGGATGAGCAAACTGCTATTCATAACCACATTCAAAATTTTGGGTATTCCGATATTTAATCCCTTTGCACCCTGAATGTCCGAATATCTTCGTCATTCACACTTTTGGGTCCAAGAAGATTAAATAGGGGCATCTGTCATACCCGAAATTTTGACCACAATATTTCCCATCATTGTGAGGATCATTACCATAATATAGATGTACCTTCATGCGTCATCAATCCTCTCAAAGATTGTTGAGCATTTACCTCAACCAGGAATTAGGGTTTTTAGCCCTCTCAGAGCATTTAGACAAAGGATCAATCAAGAAATGACATGATCTTCAACTTGTCTAGCCTCTCAAACACCCATAAAGGATTAAGAGGTCTCCCATATCAAGAATCAAGCACAAGATTGCAGCATTCCAAGTGGATCAAGCCTCAAGATCGCCAGTGTCACCAAATTAGGGTTTTGGTCGACCATGGCCTCCAGATGAAAATTTTCACCTGGGAATGAGCCAATACTTCAAAACATGATCCAAAATTTTCCAATGGACCTCATGGATCCAATCATCAAGTCAAATTCGCACCAGGGTAGGCATTCATCAAAAATCAGGAATTAGGGTTTCTTGACCTAATTCACCCCTAAGTTGACTTTTGAGGCAAGACATAAGCCAAGACCACAAGACATGATTTGAGGGCCTCAAACACACCACATTTATCCATTTATAACAATGGATTGATCCAAGAAGTTTGATTCACAAGTTTCAATTTCATCTGGACCACAATTAGGGTTTTGAAGAAAAAGTCAACTGTATCTTTGACTTTTGACCAAGACATATTCCCAAACCTTGGGACATGATTCAATACACTCTAAAACACCTCTGGAATCCATCCATTAGGTTTGAATTAGGTCAAGAACGTGATTGCATAGAGAATCACACAATTTGGAATTCATCTAACAAAACGTCATCTGTGCCTAAAATCAAGTTTGACTTTTTGGATTTTTTCACAAATGTGGCTCCCCTAAGTCAAAAACAATTTTAATTTATGGTTTTAATCATCATTCATCAAGAAAAATAAATAAAAGTGAGGTTTCTTGCAAAAGGGGCAACCATAGAAAACCTAAAATTTTCTAAGTTATGGAACAAAATGGATTTGGTACCCACTTTGCAAGGTCATAACTCCCAAACCCTAAGGCCTTATTCTTCCATCCAAAGCTCAAATGAAAGTTCACATGGAATACTTCAAAAGTGTCAACTACATCAAATTCCAAATCCTCATGTATTTTGAGCTATGGATTGATCAAAATCACAAAAAGTAAAAATGACCACTTTTTCCAACACTTAGTGAAATTTTCAAGAAGTCAGAATCTGTTTCATTTTTTAACAACTTTGAGGTCATTTTTCATCATGATCCAAGCTTAACCAGGTCCATTTGTAAACATCAAATTTAAAGTATGTCATGAGACATTTCCAAAGAATACAAGAACTCCTATTGATTCAACTTAATCAAGGAGTTATGAACCTCACAACATGCCTTGCTCAAACTGATTTCCAAGACAGAATTATGCATTACTTGTGGCACACGATTCTTGAGTCCAATTTTGGTGAGTATGCAAGACTGATCCTCATCCAAATTCAACAAGAATCTCAGTCAATCATGAAAAACCTGCAAGCTTGGACCCTAAGGCAAGAATCCAATCCTTTGGCATGTGATCATTCAAGTTTCAAATCCAAAACTCCAAGTTTGTCATTTGGCATTAATGTGGAGCATAGAGATGTCATGAACCAAGCCATATCAGTCCAATTGAGTCAAGATTGACTCAAAACTCAGAAGACCTAGAGCTACAAAGATCAGCTCTAGTCAATGGCCAATTGAAGACTTGGTACCTTGGCATTTAAGGAAGTGATACATGGGCATATCCATTGGATAATAGAGTGATCCCTCATCCAACACTAATCCTTCAAAAACAAAACTCATCTCCTATAAATAGAGGTCATTTGTGAGGTTTCAAACAACACCAAAACAATATCAAAGTCTTGTTTTCTCACTCTCCCTCTCTTTGTTCAATTCCAAGTCACATTAAAGCAATTTGGGAATTCTTGAAACCAAAGAAAAAACCACTCAAATAACCATCCAAACACATCATAAATCATCCATTGGAGGTGTTCAAACCTTCATCCACATTGTACAACCTCAAAATCAGAAAGTCAACCTCTAAAACCTCAAATTTTGACTTTTCTGCATTTTACAAGCCATGTCATGATTCAGTCACTTTCAAAACCAAACAAAGCTTCAAACACACTCCAAATATCATCCTCAAATTGTCCCAACAGGTTTCCCTCAATTGTAACACCATTTGAGTGAGTTACCATTTTGGTCATTTTTGCCACTTTTGCAAGAAAGAGCCAACTCTTGTTCCTGAGGTTTCCAGCTGGTTTTGATCATCCTAAAAGCTTCTAAGGGATCAATCAAGAGTGTCTAAAGCATTAGATTACTTCTGGCACAAGGATCTTGACAGTTAGCACAAGGAGCTTCAAGAGGTAAGTGCGTCACAACTTGAACTTTTAAAATATGCATTGCTTTGATGTCCATTGATCATAAGCATGTCATATATATCAAATGTGTTGTGTTTGAACCAATTTACCATGCTATTGTTGCTTGTATGATAAGATAGCATAGAACTTGCAAATCTTGGCCTATTTTGAAACCACTGTCGGGTTTTAAAATAGAAGCATCTTTAGAAAATTCTAAAAGCACCATTGGATTCCTCATGAAATTCTAGGCAGGATCCATCTAAATTTCATCCAATTCCATGGAGAATTGAGGAAGTTATGGCCTTCTTGCAAACCCACCAAAACCTGGTTTTTGCCTTGGCCAGGCCTAGAATTTAGGCCACCCATATATGTTTATGTGGTGGTTTTGATACACGGATGTATCACCACCCCAGTGGTACAAGCGCGCTTGTGTTTGGTTGGAGGTCGTGGGTTCAAGACTCACCCAGACCATTTTGCCATTTCTCTCATTTTTCCTATTTTTCTCATTTTTTTGGTTTTTATTAATTAATCTCAAAATTAAATTCTCTCTCAATTTTAATTATTTTTTATTGGTTCTTTTTTTAAAAATTCACAAAAATGTTGAAATAATTTATTCCACAAAAAAATTGAATTTATATTATTTATTTAATATAGTTTAAATTTTTGTAATTACTTTCATTTTATTTATTTTCAAACATTTTAAAATGAGATTTCCACCTTGATCTTTCAAAATCAATTGAATTTCAAACCTTCATGTGATTAACCATGATTTTTCAAAATATTTTTCAAAGCTTACCACTTGTTTTTAAATATATTTGGTATTTTATATTTAATTTCCTTTGAAAATATTATTATATTAATTAAAATTAGGGTTTCCCTCAATTTTAATTTTTCAAACTTCATATGAAACAATTTTGGGCCTCTTGATAGAGTGTAAGTCTCATCCCTTTGTAAATAAACCATTTTTGGGTCTCAGTCATTGTATAAGTCCCGATACGTTTAAAAAAATCTCGGCGCGGTCGTCGTTTTCAAAATAATTTTCATTTGGGCTTCTCCTTGAGTTATAAGCCTCATCTCTTGAAAAAAATAAACTCTTGGGCCTCTAATAGAGTGTAAGACTCATCCTGTTTGTAAATACAACAATTTGGGTCTCAGTCATTGTATAAGTCCCTCTGTGGTTTTCAAAATAACGATGCGATCGTCGCCTTTTTGAAAGAGATCATCTGGGTCTCTCCTTGAGTATAAGCCCCAAACTTATTTTCACAACAAACTTTCTTTTTTATTTAGATTCAAATCTTAAGTTTCATCAAACTTTCTTCAATTTCTTGAATAACTAACCATACAACTGTAATTACAATGCTGGAGCTTGCACACCTGTAAGTTCTACTATTTCCTCTATACATACTGGTTTATATATTCCATCTGTATATGTATGCCTGTATGTATTTGCTAAGAGTTTTCCTCAGCAATTATGTCTACTTCTATATCAAACCAATGCTTACTCTTTCAACACAGTCAAAATTAGTTTCCCCATAGGAAATTCCAAACACAGTCTTGCCTCCTCTTGGGCTTATACAATATGGAACAGAGAAAGGCATTATTCCCGGTGAAACTTTTCTCAAGACTGTTACAACTTAGAAATATATGTACAAGAAATTCATTTCCCCGGAGAGGATTATTCCCGGTGAATACCTCTTTTGAATTTCTTCAAACCCTAGAACTGTTCACTAAGGAAAGGATTATTCCCGGCGAAACCTTTCTTGAACTTTTTTCAGGCTTGGACCCACAGGCTTCCTAAAAGCATCCCCAGTCTCCTCTTGGGCTTTGTACAAGGACCCTCAGGCTTCTTAGAAGTTCTCAGCCTCCTCTTGGGCTTAGTACAAGGACCTGAAGACCTCCTACAGGTATAGGACAGAACTTAGTCATCTCTACTAGTTTAATCCTCCAGAGAGTCAAAAAATCAGACCAGTTTAGGGTTGATTCTCATCCCTTAAAACATCAGTCTCCTCTTGGGCATCATACAAAGATCAATCTCTTCATAACAGTAGACTTGGAAAGTCTCATCTCCTCTTGGATCTCAAAGAAAACCTCAAGTTTCCTAAAAGCACAGGAAAAACCCTGATGACTTAATCAATCTCCAGCAGAGTTAGAACCTCCATAGGTTTGAAAACTCAGTCTTTAAACCTTTCATTCTAAGTTCCCCAGCTAGGGTCAACTTACCACCAATACAACACTAACAGAATCAGAACCTCATGGTCTCTGATTTTTCAACTCTTCTGTTATCCTCAGCAAGAGTTGATTCCCCAATTGGGACCTGTCTTTGGATCTCAATAATCCTCAGCAGAAGCTAGCCTCCTCGTAGGCTTTATATAAGAAATTCCCCAACTAGCCTCAATCTTGGGCTTTGTACAAGACAGATAAAACTTCTCCAGCTGAGTCAATAACTTTTAGCCTCAATCTTGGCCTTTGTACAAGACAGATAAAACCTCTCCCCAGTGGAGTTAATTCTTTTAGCCTCAATCTTGGGCTTTGTACAAGACAGACAAAACTTTTCCCGGAAGAGTCAATCTCTTTTCAGCCTCAATCTTGGGCTTTGTACAAGACATATATAAAATTCCTTTGTAAGTTCCTGGATTGGCTGGAATTTTGGTAAAACAACAAGGTGTTCAATGCTGATGTCATGGTGTTGATGTTGCAGCATTGAGTCTTAGTACTGGGCTGTACTAAGTTGTGAAGGTTAACTATGTTTGATGTCATGGGCTTGATGTCATAACATTGCACTTAACACTGGGCTGTGTTAAGGTTGCTAGTTGCTGAAGTGGATGTCTGATGTCACATAGGTGATGTTGTAACATCAGACCTGCAGAACTGAAGCTAATGACAGCATGGGCTTGTTGTTATTAGGGTCGCATATTAGCTGGAATTGTGGAGAGTGTTGACTCGTTGGATGAGAATATCTTGGGCTAGATATTTTCTGTTACATGGGAGATTTGATTGCAGGTTTGTTGGAGAATTAAAAGGTGGAAGATTTAAAAAGATTTTGGGGATAAAATCTGTTTTAAAAGATTCAGTTTTTAATTAACAAATCTGATCAAATATTGTGACAAATCCAATCCAAATTCAAGGAGCTATATAAAGCGCACAAGACCAAGGAAGAAGGTACAGAAAACAGATTGAAGATCAAGAGCTGGAGGCTTAGAGTCTAGGGTTTGTTTAGAGTACTTGTAATCACACTATTCTAGGTTTGAATAGGTGTTGAATTTTCTGTCCTCTCTAGAAGCTGTGAAGCAATAGAGAGTTGTTGATTGATCGAAGCTAGGAAGCAAGATCAAGGGATCTCAAAGAGGTTGTTCTTTGAGTGTTTTAGGGGATTGAGTAGTGTTCTCATATCTAAGTGGTTTCTTAGGTAGAAAGTCACTAGTAGAGTATAAGTTTAGGAGATTGTCAACTGGTGTGTTGAGTCTGTAAATTATATCTACAAGTAGTGAATTTCATCCCTGGCTTGGTAGCCCCCAGACGTAGGTAGTTAGACCGAACTGGGTGAACAATTCCTTGTGTTTTCCTGTTGCTTATTCTGTCCATTATTGCAGAGTGTGTTATTGTAACATCCCACCTTAACATCACACGTCTGGTACCAGAATTTCAATTGGTATCAGAGCAGGCATCCTGTCTGTCTCTGGGTGAGATCTAGGGAAGTTACTTTCTGGTGAAAGATGGACAAAGAGGTTGGAGGATTCGTCAACAGACCCCCTATCTTGGATGGCTCAAACTATGAGTATTGGAAGCCTAGAATGACTACCTTTTTAAAGTCATTAGACAGCAGAGCTTGGAAGGCTGTCATTAAAGAGTGGGAAGCTCCTGTTGTGTGTGAAAAAGATGATGCTGGCAAGGATAAAGAAGGCACCTCTAAGCGAAAGCTTGAAGAAGAATGGTCCAAGGAAGAAGATGAGCTTGCCCTTGGGAATTCAAAAGCCCTAAATGCTATCTTCAATGGGGTTGACAAGAACATATTCAGGCTGATCAACTCATGTGAAACTGCTAAGGCTGCTTGGGATATTTTGAAGGATACTCATGAAGGTACATCTAGAGTGAAGATGTCAAGACTTCAGCTTTTAACATCTAAGTTTGAAAGCTTGAAGATGAAGGAAGAGGAAACTATTCATGACTTCCACATGAGTGTTCTTGAGCTGTCAAATGCATCCAGTGCTCTTGGTGAGAAGATGACAGAAGAGAAGCTGGTAAGAAAGATTCTTAGGTCCCTCCCTAAGAAGTATAAGATGAAGGTAACAGCCATTGAAGAATCTCAAGACATCAGCAAGATGAGAGTTAATGAGTTTATTGGATCTCTTCAAACATTTGAACTTGGGCTGAATGAGGAATAACCAGAAAAGAAGCCCAAGAGTATAGCCTTAGTCTCCACTCCTGCAGCAGCTAAAGATGATGAGTCCCAGGAGGATCTGCCTCAGGCTATAGTTATGTTGGGAAGGCAATTCAACAAAGTGTTCAAGAAGATGAACTATAACTACAGGCCTAATGTCAAGAACATCTCCTCTAACATCAGCAAGTCAAAAGAGAAAGATGAAGAGAAGACTGTCCAAGATAAAGGTGTTCAGTGCTTTGAATGTGAAGGGTATGGACATGTCAAGAAAGAGTGTCCCACATTCTTGAAGAAGCAGAATAAAGGCTTGACAATTTCCTGGTCTGACACTGATAGCGAAGATGAAAGTGAGTCAGCAAAGCATGTTACAGCTTTGACAGGAATTGTTGAACCTGATGATGATAGTGATGGAGAAGTCACCTATGATGAGCTAGCTTCAACATACAAGGAGTTGTGTTTAAAGAGTGCTGAAGTTTGTCAAGAAAACAAGTGCCACAAGGAACAGATTGCTCAACTTGAGAATGAAAAATCTGATCTGGAATATGAAGTTGTTCTAGTGAGATCCCAACTTGATCAGATGACAAAATCTGTTAGGATGCTGAACAGTGGTACAGCCACTCTTGACAAGATACTCCAGTCAGAACAGGTTGCTGGAAACAAAACTGGGATAGGATATGTGGCCGAAGACAAGGGTACCTTAGAAGCAAGTACTTCAGGACTAAAGAAGGAAGAGTCACAAACTGTGCCTCAACATCAGCCTAA
Source organism: Lathyrus tuberosus (assembly GCA_022829125.1). Lineage (NCBI taxonomy): Eukaryota > Viridiplantae > Streptophyta > Magnoliopsida > Fabales > Fabaceae > Lathyrus > Lathyrus tuberosus. The sequence goes on from JALAZF010000063.1 coordinate 17,514,561, forward strand.
GAGGCAGAATCTTACTCCCAAGGAAGTTGATGTTTCACAACCTAAGAAGATTGAGAAAAAGACTGGTCATAATCAGAAGAGAAAGCAGCCACAAGGAGCAAGCCAGAATATGCCCCCCCAATATCATAGGAGCATGGAAGCTGCAAGGGTCAAGCAGACCAGGTCACATCCGATGTCTCAACATCAGGGGTATGGTTACACTAATGTTGTGTCTCATTATGGAAGGAGAAAGTCCCACCATCATGGGAGACAATCCAGGAAAAAGCATTCTCAGCTTCCTTATGGATACCAGCATAATAGAAGGCAGGCAAGCAATGTTAGGAGAAGACCACATTATGGATGGCAACCTATGCAGTCTCATCAAGGCAGAAGATTCAGAGAAGAAATGGTGAGATGCTTTTATTGTGGAAGGCTTGGACATATGCAATACTCTTGCTACAAGCTGCATGGATACCCTCAGACTCAAAACAAATGGAGAGATTACAGACCCAAAGTCGTTAAACAATTGGTACAGAATGAGAAGATGAAATGCTTATTGGCTCACCTGGCTGACAAAGAAGCTAAAGAAGAAACATGGTATTTTGACAGTGGGTGTTCCAAACACATGTCTGGATGTAGATCCATGTTTGTTGAATGTAGACCGTGTCCTTCTCTTGAAGTGGTGTTTGGTAAAGGGAATAACGAAGTTGTAGAAGGTATTGGAAAAGTAAGAGGACCTGAACTTGACAATGTCTATCTTGTCAATGGTTTGAATGCTAATCTGATAAGCATCAGCCAATTATGTGATGAAGGTTATTTAGTCAGCTACACCAAAGACAAATGTGTTGTAACGAATGAGAAGGGTGAGGCTGTAATGACTGGTGCAAGGTCCAAAGACAATTGTTATCAGTGGATTCCTCAAACTGAAAGCCAGTCTGGTGATGATAAAGAAGATATCAGGTGTAGACATCAGAATGATGAAGGTTCCCTCAAGTTGATGAAGGTCAGAAGAAAAGATGATCTAAAATTAGTCAAGGGCAAATGTTACACATCAGTCCTCACCATTGATGGAAGGATTAAAGGTTCTCAGGAGCTGAATAGAGCAACATCTCTCGAGAGGAAAGATGCTGATGTCTTGACATCTGAACAAATCATCAGTGGTCTGACTGTGAGTAAGTCTAAAAGGCTAGAGATTGAAGAACTCACTGAAGTTATGGGAGATACCAGTGGTAACTATAAAAAATTCTATCATCAAGATCTGAAGAAGATCGATGTCTCAGAAGAAAACCTCCCCTGGATGAATAGCTCTGTGTCGAAAGATACAGATGTCAGAGCAGATGCTGAAACATATCAAGACAAGAAGAGTATTTCTAGCCTCAAGAAGGATGATGAGCAAAGTGCAAAAATGATTCAGAATAGACTAGAGTCTAAGACTGATCCCAATATGAAAATTGACATGCAGAGGACCTCTGATATTGGGTCTATCAGATCCTGGATTAAAATGTCAAGAATAAATACACATCCTCTAGGATGGAATCATGCTGGTCAAAAGATACAAACTGATCTTGGAAGACTAAGAAGAATAAAGAGGGGCAAAATCAGATTAGTTCTCAGATCTAAGAAGAAGAACAGTCGTAGATCAGTGTTATGTGGAAAGAACTCATGCTATCAACTCTTGTGGAAGAAACGACTGGTGGGCAATCACCATGTCAAGAAAGATGTTACAACATTGCAGAATGTTACTCATCAATGGGATGATGAGCAGGTTGATAGAAAAGATCTGGTTAAATACTCAGATTATTTGGTAAATAAAGAGAAATTAGATGATGAGTTCATGTATGCTAACCAATTTGAGAGCTTAAAATTGGGGAGCGTATTACTTCAAAATTAATTGAAAGATGTTTTATGGTGCAGTTGTCCTGTAAGATAATGGTTATTCAACTGCAGATAGTATGGTACATAAAATAGTCTGTTCAAATTTTTAGTGTAGTCTCTCTAAGAAACTTATCTTGGTGCTCTGGTTCTGTTTAATGCAGTACAAATTTCAGCAGTTTAGAAAAGTACTGTAAAGTGTTTGGCATGGCAACTGAAAAATATAAAAATAGGATTTTTATTCAATAGTTGAAAATACAAGATTAGACTACATCCTCATGCCAATCTCCTGCATCCAGAAAAGCCTTCCAATCTGCATCCCATTCATCTTCTGAAGGCTGTTGTTGAGCAGAATGGTTCTTACCAGGCTTCATAGTGGTCACTGAAGTCCTGCCAGTTTTTGTTGCTCCTGTAGAAGGACCTGACGTCGTCTGAGATTTGATCTTCTTCTTCAAAGGGTCTGGTTGTGTATCCTCATGCTTGAGGTTCTTGGTTGGTTCTTTGGAGCTTGATTGACTCGTGCTTTATTGGTGTGTTGTGCTGAGCATAGGAGAAAGAGTGGTTTTATAATGGTTTGTTCAAATGCTTGGGTTGTATCGCCTGACCAGTCAAGGGGTTGGAAGTTGTTTTTGACTATGTCATTAATAATGTCAGAACATTGTGCTTAGAGACTACATAGGTCTTGTTGCTACTGACAGTGGGACCAGTATTATGTCACCTTGTAGGGCATTTGATTTGGGATAGTTGTCTAATTATGGCTAAAAAGGGGGAGAGTTAAAAATTGCCATGAGGAGAAGAGTAGTTGCTGCTAAAAGAATAAAAATAAAAGGTGTTTAGTTGAAAAGTAATGATGCAGCTGTGGAGGGGGAGTATAGACAGCATAGTTATGGAGCTGCTAGTGAAGAATTCATAGCATTGAAGAGTGCAGAGTGCAGCAAAGCAGACATCAAGGGAGAGATGTGCTGCACATTATGAGCTACTGAACAGCTGTGATGCTGGTTCAAGTTTTTGAAGGGGAGCACCAATTGGCTGTTGTCAATAATGAAGATGGTGCTGCAGCAGATCAAGTAATGAAGACTATATGAAGATTGTCAAACTGCTGCAAGTTGAAGTTTCAAAATATTGAAGATATTCCACTGCTGAAGTCTCTGAAGATGCAGAGATTGTTTTAGCCAAAATTAGCCAAAGGGGGAGATTGTAAGTTCCTGGATTGGCTGGAATTTTGGTAAAACAACAAGGTGTTCAATGCTGATGTCATGGTGTTGATGTTGCAGCATTGAGTCTTAGTACTGGGCTGTACTAAGTTGTGAAGGTTAATTATGTTTGATGTCATGGGCTTGATGTCATAACATTGCACTTAACACTGGGCTGTGTTAAGGTTGCTAGTTGCTGAAGTGGATGTCTGATGTCACATAGGTGATGTTGTAACATCAGACCTGCAGAACTGAAGCTAATGACAGCATGGGCTTGTTGTTATTAGGGTCGCATATTAGCTGGAATTGTGGAGAGTGTTGACTCGTTGGATGAGAATATCTTGGGCTAGATATTTTCTGTTACATGGGAGATTTGATTGCAGGTTTGTTGGAGAATTAAAAGGTGGAAGATTTAAAAAGATTTTGGGGATAAAATCTATTTTAAAAGATTCAGTTTTTAATTAACAAATCTGATCAAATATTGTGACAAATCCAATCCAAATTCAAGGAGCTATATAAAGCGCACAAGACCAAGGAAGAAGGTACAGAAAACAGATTGAAGATCAAGAGCTGGAGGCTTAGATTCTAGGGTTTGTTTAGAGTACTTGTAATCACACTATTCTAGGTTTGAATAGGTGTTGAATTTTCTGTCCTCTCTAGAAGCTGTGAAGCAATAGAGAGTTGTTGATTGATCGAAGCTAGGAAGCAAGATCAAGGGATCTCAAAGAGGTTGTTCTTTGAGTGTTTTAGGGGATTGAGTAGTGTTCTCATATCTAAGTGGTTTCTTAGGTAGAAAGTCACTAGTAGAGTATAAGTTTAGGAGATTGTCAACTGGTGTGTTGAGTCTGTAAATTATATCTACAAGTAGTGAATTTCATCCCTGGCTTGGTAGCCCCCAGACGTAGGTAGTTAGACCGAACTGGGTGAACAATTCCTTGTGTTTTCCTGTTGCTTATTCTGTCCATTATTGCAGAGTGTGTTGTTGTAACATCGCACCTTAACATCACACGTCTGGTACCAGAATTTCATCCTTAAGTAGAGTCAACCTTTTAGCTTCAACCTTGGGCTTTGATCAAGGCACATAAAACCATCATCTCCTAAGAGGAAATCAAAATTTCTCTCTGTAGGAAGACATTTCTCTGTACATCACACATCAAAATAGACAATAAAAAACCAATCCCAGATAACTGCTGTAAGTGGCACACTTGTTGATTCAAAAATCCAAGTTGTAGTCCCTCTTTGATCTTGGTAAACTTCCTCTTTCATCTAATTGTTGTAAGTGGCAAGCCTCTGGATTATTTACATCCAAGCCAATGTCCCTCTCTTAGCATGAAAGATTCCTAAGGAAAAATGGCATTGCTCAACACTGAGTTAAAATTTCCTCCTTCAGGACATCTCCCTTATAAAGAAAATTATGGCATTACTGGATTCCATACATTCCAGTTAAAGTCATTTCCCTTTATAATCGATTACCCAACAACTGTGATGAACAGGTGAGATATCTCCCTTTAGAGATGACAAATTCTCTCGCAGTCACCCCTTTAGCTTCAATCTTGGGTTTTGAACAAGACATAAATAACCTCTAGCTTCAATCTTGGGCTTTGAACAAGACACCAAATATCTTTTCCTCCCATAGAATAGGAGGAACTACAATTGCACTGATTTCCCGAGTATCTTTACGGGAATACGTAGGTATAAGATTGTGAAATCTTAGCGAGCACACAAATCAAAAACCTTAGGTCCAGTACCTTTACAAAAACATCAGAAAACCCAAAAATAACAAAAACACTCTCTCAACACTCCCAAAGGAGAAACTTCCTCAACCCATGACAGACAAACACCAGAAAGTATTTAAACCAACAGAAAAATATGCCATAAAAAGTCTATGGATAACCATATATACACTGGGTGATTGACAACTTCCCTTTGTATAATCTGACCCCGACCCCCCAATCTCTTAGCATTTATTAAAGAAAACATTTGCGTGCAAGGTTAGTTTTAGATATCTTCCCTTTCCTTTCCAGCTTCATAGGATAAATAAGAAATCAGAAAGTAGCACCCAATTCCAACCATTGCGGTAAGGTGGTCGCGTCACCGACAAAAATCGCATGCTACACAAACATAATACTCTTTGGACACCCATACAACTCTTGAGGTTAATCACCTTCCCTTGGTTAAACACCTTCTTCATGGGTTAATTGCCTTCTCTTGGTTAAACACCCATCTCTAAACCATACACCTCTCTTTGGGTTAATCACCTTATCATGGTTAAAATCCTTTTCATGCATGTTCGCCTTGTGAGACCTCGTCTTAGGTGAACCCCTCATTTTCATGCATGTCTACCTTGTGAGTCGCAGTGCTTAGGAAGACCCATTTTTCTTTTTCTTTTTGCCTTGTGAGACCCAATGCTAAGGCAAACCCTTTTTCATGCATGTTTGTCTTGTGAGTCGCATTGCTTAGACAGACCATCTCATGCAAGCTTTCCTTGTGAGACTCAGGCTTAGGCAAGCCTCTTTATGCATGTTTTCCTTGTGAGTCTCAGTGCTTAGGAAAACCCATTCTCATGCATATCTACCTTGTGAGTCGCAGTGCTTAGGCATACCCCCTTTCTTGTAGATTTTGATCCCCGGATCTAGGCAAAATCCTACAACTCTGCATTGGCTAATCACCACTTATTGGTTAAATGTCACACTTTTGGTTCAGACGCCACTCTATGGGTTCAAACAATACACTCATGGTCCAAACAACAACTTCACCGTTTCACAAATCTTTTCCAATTCATTCACAAACTTTTTTTCAATTCTATTCAATCATAAACCTTTTCAAAACAACTTTCTTTTCATAAAAAGAATTGTTATAATACATTCCTTAGCAATCATACTAAAAGCTTAAAGCATCCGAACAAGGATCAAAATCAGCTAACGTCAAAATACTTCTAGGATACTATTATAATTGTTCCCTAAAATCAACCACAAATACTTATTTTCTACCATGAACTACGGAGCTCTGATTTTCTCATTATACTATGAGAATACGTAGGCACGAGGGTTTGAATCCTTGGCGAGTACATTAATTAAAAACTTATTTTCCTCTTAATTAAAGACAATCTCAAGTAAACTTTAGATAATAACACTCCTCCGTGCAAAGAACAATCAAAACGGTTCTCGTTGAGTACAATGGATGTGAGAGATGTTAATACCTTCCCCTTGCATAACCGAATTCCTTACCTATTTCGCTTCCCTAAGGGTTTTATTGATATTTTCCCTTTCTCTTTGATTAAATAAAATCTAGTGGCGACTCTATTGTATTTCGTGTGCACGATGTACTCGAGTATTTTTTTGTGTCGCGATAGCCGTGTCTCACGGTGATCCACACAGATGTTGGAGTGTGTGTCCTCAGCAACTAAGCGCTTGAGATACACTTTGAACGACTCTATCGCCTGGTTTCTTCTGAGTGGGGCAAATGCAGTAGCACGCAGCATATCCTCAGTGTAAGTCGATACACTCGCCCAATTGGAGATGCACGGGAAGTGTTGGAGGATCCAAACCTGAAAAATTTGGAACACGCGAATCATCAGTAATGGTGTTGCAAAGATGAAATGAAAATGACACACAAATAGTAAAAGTCAAATAAATATCACCGTCAGTAGTGTGATGTTGCCGGTGACTTGTTTCGTCTTCCACCTACAGCCCTCTGATAGCTTCGAGTACAGGTAGACCAAACAAGCGACCCCCCAGTTGTACTCATAGATCCGCTCGAAGTCCTCAAATTATCGTAGGTAGACGACATTTGTATAAGTGGCACTCTTGTTCACAAAAATCACAGTTCCAACCAAATGAAACAGGTATGATCGCATAGCATATGCTATATGGAGCCCCACCGGCTCATTATCCCCTATAGCCTGGTGTGCTTTAACGATCTCATATGTGTGTACCTTTTTCAGGAATTGAAACCTAGAATGAGTCCCCTGGTTCTATCCATCTCCACCATCGTAGCCTCGGGTCAACTCCTAGATAAACTACCATCATCTTAAGTGCCTCTACTTTGTTAATCCTCATATGATCTAGAAGTTTCCCCTTGATCGGAAGATGCAACAAACACGACTCACCATCGAATGTGATAGACATCTCACCAAGCGGGAGATGAAATGAGGAAGTCTCGGTCTGCCATCTCTCCACGAATGCATTAAACATCTCGTGATTGACCGTAATATAACCGGTCATGCATAAGTCCTTCATCCCAGATATGGACAAAGCTTCCTGAAACCACTCCTTATTCAGCTGAGGCAAGCTAGTAATCTTCTGTCTATGATTAATAATATTCAGTGGATCACGTCCCTACTGAAAAATAAATCAATTTCAAAAACTTGTAAATTAAAATAAACGTAAATTAAAAGAATGAATCCAACTAATGTTACATCTCCGTCCCAAATATGTCTGGCAGTATGGCCTAGATACAGAGGCAGTAGTGACAACTCTATAAGGCCTCCTCCAAATGTCTCTAGCTTAGCATCCTCAACAGCCTCACCATTAGGAGGTGGTATTGGCTCAACACCATCAGAAATAAGAGGTGGCACTGGCTCAGAAGCATCAGCCTTATTAGCAGTATGAGGTGGCATTGGCTCAGCAGCATTATGCGTTGGAGGTGACGGTGGTGCCTCCGGTACCACCGCTGACTCGGGTACCTCTGATGCCTAAATAGGTGAAACCTGGCGCCTGCGGAAGGATGGAAGAAGTGATGCATCGGCAGGTGAAACTCGTCTTTTACGGGCAGAAGAAGATGGAGAAGCATGAGGAGAAGCATGACCGTAAAAGTAGATGGCTCTGCATGACCAAAGTGAACAAGAGCCTCCGAAACCTTACTCTTCTCCTGCTGCACTAATGCATGTTGTGCAAATCTCACGTGCCTCAGCCTGTCATTCTATTAGTCATAATGCTTGTAAGTTAAAGTAAACCAGACAAATAGTGCAAGCAAGCAACACTACAAACAAGAAGAAAAAAAACAGACTGTTATTTTACGGAGATGCATCTCTAGGTAATATGAAACCAAACATTGAAAATTTTCGGAGATGCATCTCCGGGTAATATGAAACCAAACGTTGAAAATTTCTAGAGGATGCATCTCTAGAATTTTCTGCAACTCTTCAGTTCATCAATAGAGGCAATGCAGAAATGCAAACCTCAAAATAAACGGTTTGATCGTGATTTTCAACAAACATGCATGTTTTACAACATGTATAAACTAACATTTTTGCATTTCCTACTCATTTGATACCTAAATCATCATGTTTTACTCATTTACACAAAAACTAAAAAAAAAAAAAAAACATAAAAAACTTACAATGTTTCATTTTGCTTCAATGTTGGATGATGTTTCTGATGTTGATTGATGATCCTTTGAGCTTGGTTGTTTAATTTTGGACTTTAATAGGGAGAAAATTTGAGTTTGAAGAGAGTTTTGAGTATTTTAAGAAATGAGGAAGAAGAATGGTTCTGTCGCGATATAATCTCCAAATCATTTCAAAGATGCATCTCCCGAATAAGTTTAAAGATGCATCTCCGAAATATTTTAACGTTAACTTGAAATATGATGCGTCCGAAGATGCATCTCCAAAATCTAGAGGCATTTAAGTACTTTGACATAATATTTAAACAACATATAGGATGCGTTAAAAAATCCTCTTAAATTCTATATATATAACGTATCATATGAGAATGTCATTTTTATGTGAGAACATGAAAATGAATCAGAACTATTAGATTTTAAAATAAATGGCGGAGATTATGTGTCAGTTTTTTTTCTCTCAGCCATCATTTATTTTAATAATGGAGGAGAGAGAAAAACAAAAACCACATAATTTTTACAATCTATTTGTTTGCTAACGTAGACTCACTTATTTTTCTGAAAGTCTATTTTAGCAAATTTTGCTATAATACACCCAGTTATTTTTATAAATATGTGTTTTAACAAATTTTAACTAAAAATAGAGTTAAAATAGAGCTTTATAAAATAGAACTTCATAAAAACAAGTGGATCCCACGTTAAGAAATCATTTGTGTGCGCGTGTGGTAATCTTAGTTTAGTCGTTGTGATCATTTGTCATTTGTCAATCTCAGTGGTCCCAAGACTTATCATTTGTCAATCTCAGTCGTCCCAAGATTTGTAAATCAAGATCTCATACAATTTCGTTTCATATACTTCAATCATATAAATAAAATTTGATTAAAGAAAATTGATATGTCTAATTTAAGTTTTAAACCAAATACATCAACTTTCTTTGACTAATATTATTTTTTGTTCGATAAATTGTTTAAACCATATTTCTTGTCGCCAACACCAACATTTGAAACAGCAGATAAGGCATGAACCTACAATCCTGGTTGGGTTTTGCTGTCATAAGCAAGATAAATTTAGAATGAGGGATCATATAAGATAAACCGGTCCTAGTATTACATATGATCGATTGACTTTGATATAATTTTAACTAGAAGCTATCCAAAAACAATAACTTGTTGCTATATGGTTAGGTTATCTTCCTGAAAAGCAACATCAAGAAGGAAGCTAGATCCTAATGAACACCCTGCACAGCCTCTGTCTAACTCTAACCACTTTGTTTATCGTCTTCTCCACCCACATGCTGATCATTCTGGCCTGGCACAATATCCTCGTTCCTCGGTATCTCCACCTGTTTCGCCTGTAAAACCAATATATCTTTGTATCAGATAGCAGGTTTAGTATTTGCATAAGTCTTTACAGAATTTGAGAATGCAATGCAACTTGAAAGTGAAATGGCCACTTGGTCCACCAGACCTTGTTGACCCTTATTTGAATCGGGGTTGAAATATTTTTAGGTATCAAATGGTATGCGGAATAGACAATATCGAGATACCAAAACATAACAAGAATTCAAAATCACCTTGAGGGCTGCATTCTCAGCAAGTGCTTTCGCATGCTCACTCTTGATCCGGCTTAGTTCAGCACGGAGAGAGGCATTTTCTTCGCTCAAAACATCAGCACGCTGAGCTAATTCATCACATTCAGCCTGAAAACCACAAACACCAACATTAATTTGATTTATGACTATCGAGGCAGAAGTAGGAAAGGCTAACTCTATTACCTGCTTTCGCAACCTGGATCTACGTGCAGATTCCCTATTAGACTGCTTCCGCCTTTGCCTTTTAAGCTCCCTTTCATCCTAATAGTTAGCCAGAAAAGATGAGAGGTTTAGCAAAGTAATGATGCAGCAAAATAACATAACCTGATGACAAAGTTAACCTGTAGCCAAGGTTGTGACTGAACACCATCTCTAGGCCCAGCATTAACCATCCCTCCAGCAACCGCACTAGAAGGTACCTTTCCATGCATTGCAGGAATGGTGGATGAAGTTGGTGTTCCCCAGTAATCCATTCCTATATTTAAATTAGTAGTGGGACCAGGAACTGCTGCGAGAGGACCAGCAACAGACATAGGCACGACAGACATAGTCTGGTTAACGACTGTATGAGGTGTATTAAGTACCCCATTTTGAGGAGCATGCACTGAACTTCCATTTTGAGACGGCTCATCTGTAATGCAGCAAAACATTTCAGTTGTAACAAGCATAATTGTTTTATATACTCAAATCAACGCACAGTATTACAAATGTAACAATAACAGACCTTCAAAAGAATCCTGCCTCTCCCCGGATTTCAATTGAGAATCCTGCATAACCTATTGAAATAAATACCATGCATGTAAACAGTGAAAAATCAGCAGAAAAAACTAATAATTTTAGGCATTACCCAGAAGATATGCATGCCATCATGTAGAAAACCCCCTTATAATAAGATACAATAGATGTCATTTCGGAAGATCAATCTAAACCTTCTTAAGATTCTAAACAGGGTGGATCACGAACATATTGTACTATATGTGGGTGTAAGCCCCGGCGATTTAAGAATAAAGACGTACCAGATAATGAACATGTACGCTAAGATAAACATTTAAAGCTTTGGTGCATATATCAATTCATATATTAAATTTGTCTGACCAATAGCACTGGCAATCAATTTGAAAACCTTAATTGGTATACTAAGCTAATCCAATAAATAATGAAAAGCTTTGCTGGTCCAAACGATCAATTGGCATATGTTTTCACCAAGTCTTTGAAAGGTCTTTGGATATAAGTTATATATGGAAAAAGCTTGGTGAATGTAAATAGATGTAGCACTAAGTAATTATGGTAGCTAGCTTGATTGTAAATCTTCATATTTATTATTAGTTCATGCCTAAATAAATATAGCTCCACTACGTAGTTTACACCTATAGTCCAAACTACGCATCTTTCAATTATTTTTCTTTCAACATAGACATTCGTATGTTAGCTTAATGATTGAATTACATGTGCAACAGCTTTTGGAAATCAGAGTTATTAATAGCGGATTGCGGAGCGGAGCGGCCGACCTTAAAAATGGGATAGCGGGATAGCGGATAGCGGGATAAGTTTTGTTGACTTTTTAGAATTGACTATTTTTAAATTAAATATATAAATAATCTATACAAATAAATTATTTTGGGTGAATATTAAAAAAAATATTAAATTGGTAACACAATTTTATAAAAATTAAATTAATAAAATAAAAATGAATGAAAATATTAATAAAATAAAAATGAATTAAAATTTTAATTATTTATTCTAATATATGTTAATAGTATTTTTATTATTAAATGTTATTATATGTATTAAGTTTAATGTTATTATATTTATTAAGTTGATTAACAAATAATAAACTAATACTAATGAGTTAATATGAACTTTTTTTATAATAACTGAGATCTCAAACATAGGCCCAGCCCATTGAAATATGTATGTATTCAACAAAACCCTAATCAGTAACTTTTTGCTCTCTTTCTTCTCCGCTACCTTTCTTCTCTCTTTCTTCCACTTTTTTCTCACTTTCTTCTCACCTTTCTTCCACCTTTTTTCTCCTTCACCTTTCTTCTCCGTCGCCGCCACCCGCATCTGAGGGCAAAAAAAGCAAAACCAGATAACCCGCTCCGCCCAGGGAGCGACCCGCGATCGCGTCTTCTGCGCCCGCGACCTGCAACACGCTCCTCGCACCACTGTTTGCGCGCGGCGGAGGCCCGCCCCGGTCCGGTCGCCCGGGATAGCGGCGGGAGCGGCCGCGATTTGTATCTCTGTTGGAAATAACTACTACACCAACTAAAACAAATCACTTGATTTTTTTTGAAGGCTCAATCAGAATCCATGTTGATAATTAGGAAGGTCTGCAATTCTAGATGTACGTAACATTTTCTTGAAGATGTTTCATTTTAAGATTTGACTAACAACTGTGCTAAATCTGTAATTCTTAAACAGACTACAAGAAGATGAGCAGTAGGCGCTATGCACCCTACATTTTCTTTTCCAAATCTTCGAACACATTAGACATTTTTAAAAAATGAACATGTTAGAAAATTATTTTAGGCGATAAAATGTCAAAACATTAATTGGTTCTTGTTGTTTTGCAACAAAATGTTATCCTCATATTGCACAAAGATATTTTCATAAATAAGTGCATGCAAGAGTAAGCATGTATGAAAGGTTGTGTCACTTCTTGTTTGAAGAAATATTGACCAAGCAGTAGCAAACTAACAAGTGGCAGAGAACTTACATTGTGGGAGTTTTCATCGCTTCCTTCACTAGTACCTTCACTTGCACTCTCACCACTGTAAATACAAGTTTTCATATCAGAATAGTAGCAGCTAGTATACAATTTTAAATAGGAAACTAAAGCACTCAAGGGACTTAGATGAAGTGATTAACCACCAATTGTCAACTCTACCAATAACTTTTGTACACTAGACCAGGCAATGATGCAGAAATGTTGATAAATTAGAAAATAAATAAAAAATGAATAAAGTAACTGGTGTTTGAAGGCATTAGAAGTTAAACGTACAATGCTGCTCTATGTAAATAATTGACACATATAACGTCCTTATAAGACATCTTTGAGGCTGTATGCAAAAACCCGCAATGCTAGCTCATCTAAAGAAAGTCCACAGACCACTACTTATATCAATTCATTATTACATTTCTACAAACCATTATTTGACAGGAATTCAGGCAGGGATTACAGGATTACTTTCATTCAACTAGAAGATGGCATTATTCAACAACTCGGTTGATCAATACATTGCATCTTACCTTTTGGAATGAATTCCATTGGCAGATGCCCCTGGTGTTTTACCAAGTTCATTATTTTTTCCTGTAACCATATTCAAACTACCCAAACTTCCTTTTGATCTTTTGATTGGTAATTTTTCCTTCACCTCATGAGGTTTACCATCAGCTTCACTGCTGCCTGGAGTATTTCCCTGCATTTCCATTCATAGATTACTTTCTGCCTACTTGAATAAAGAAAACTCCAGCACAGGAGAGAGAAAAAGGGCAAAGGCAATAAAGAGGAAGTGCAGAAAAAGGTGAAGGCGGGCCAAAGAAACTCACTGAAGCATCCACCATACCATTGGGAGAAGGCATGGCATAAGGACTAAAAGGATAAGATCCCTGAATGAATTCATAGAGAAGTGCAAATATTTGTTAATGAAGTCCAGATTATACAAATCGGTCAATTACAATACAATAACCTCAAGAAAGCATAGTCTACGAAAGAATACCGGAGGCATGGATGGATGAGCATATATGCCACCATGGGGAGGATACATTGCAACATAAGGATGTGGTGGTGTGCCATAGGGAGGCATAATATGCTGCATGAAAGCATTTCATCAATGAAACAAAGGAAGCGTGGAGGAAAATTCATTTCAAAGTAGATATTTTTAAGTATTGGTGTAGCAAGCTATACACAAGTACACTTGGAAAACAACCCAAAAAAATAAATGACAGAAATTACTGGTTGATATTACTCATTTACACTCTACCTTTAGCTTGTTATCAAGGGTTTCTATTTGAACAAATGCATGATTTGTTATGATGTAACTACTATATCTACCTTTAATTTGTTATTTAATGATTGATAATACTCACTTACACTCCAAAGTGAATTGCTCATAGAAATCATCATAGATGAAGAAAATAACCTCAAAATCACAACATTAAACTAAGTTCATAATCATACAAAATAAGATGTCTAAAGAAAATACCATATAAATAATAATATTAAAATAAACTTAAATTATATATATATAATCAATTAATTACGTAAGAAGTAATAAAAATAAAGGCGGGCATCAAAGACTTACGGAAAAATTGTTCACCAATAAAAAGAATCAGGAAACAATTAAACATATTGGTACAGTTAAAGAAAAATATAGTTTAAGTATGGGTCATAGAACGATCATGGTGCCGTTTTCACGATCATGAAATGATCCTACCACTCCCAATCCCATGTGTATTGCTGCAGGGATGGAGCTTCAAAGATAGCGGGATGAATGATGTTACGAGGTGACTCACGATTCCGCAGACACTGGTTTTACTTCATCCCTGTTTCTGTAGTTGTAGAGTTGATATATTTTATGGAGTACTTTTATAAATGACTTGGAAAATTATGGAAATTGTAACCGCATACAATTTAAATTGTAATCACATACAATTTAAATTCTATATGTTAATGTTTTTATATTTCATATGTGATAAATTCTTCTATACTCAATTTTCAAAAATGTTTGTCAACAAAAGCGCACACACTGATATTTATACTGCTATTCATACCTGTATCCTGAAACATAAAAATGAATAAGCTACTTCCGATTTCAGCTTAACAATGATATTATCTTGTCAAGTAAAAGCAAAAAATATCTATATTCACCACTGGTTTACACAGCTGAAGGAATTTGGTTCCCATTAAGTTGTATATTTGATCATTGTAATAGGATAAACTATTGAGAGTAACGGCCGCAGTGATGTTAGTAACAGTATCAAATGTTCACCAAATCGCTTCAGAACTCAGAAACTGAGATTGACTGATAATTATGTATGTAGCAATTACCTGAACACCCCACATATATGGGTGGCCTTGGGGACTTGATGCCATGTATCCAGGTGGAGGTATAGGAGAATATGCCTGTAGAATGAAAGAGTTGTGGATCAAAATCCAAGCTAGACATTAATAAAAAGACATGATTACAGAGACTTTTTCACCAAGAACCTGATAGTTAGCCCATTCAGGATTAACTGCTGGAGTGCCTGTTGCTGTTGAAGACTGCTCCTGGAAAAGGTAACAGGTTGTTGTTGGCATCACACATAAAGTACTCAATCATCAATACCATCAAAAACAAAAAGAAACCACAAAGACCTGTGATGTAGTCACTGGAGGCGTCTTAGGCTCCTTTTCTTTTAACGTTTTATCTACGTCACTGCTACTCATGCTTTTAACAGATAGGTACTTACAAAATTTTATACACTAGACCATTCTGCACCAACAACATAACTTACATCACAAGCCATCTAAAAATACAACATTTCCATTGAAATTGACAAATAAACTACCAATGAAATGCTAACACTTCTAGACACAAAAAACACTACTATGTTAATTTAATCCATCAAGTTGGTTGCATTCCCATTTAAAACAACCAATGTATTCTTTCCTCTCCCCTCCAAAACCCATAATATAAAATCATCAAAAATTCCATTATCAAAGAAAAAAAACACCCAAAATCCAAATATTTATAATTTGTTTTTCTCTGATATTTCCTCAAAATCAGAAATTCAGCATAGTAATTCTCTGCAACACTATTACATTAATTCAGTCCCTATCAAAATTGAGTTGGGATCAATCAATAGCCAATAATTAACAGAGTGAAACAATCACCTCTACAAGACAGCAATGTGAATAATCAAAATCAAAATTATGGAAAAAAATAAAGGTAGAGCTAGTGAGAATGAGTAAAATTACCGTTGAGGAATCGTCAAAGCTGAATAAAAAGAAGCATGGTGTTGAAACTTGATCTACCGGGGGTGTTGAAAACAAATAAAAGAATAGAAGATTAAACAATTACAAGGAAAATAAAAAATCTAAGAAATTGTATATGTGAGACGAGGGGTGAAAGGGGGAAATAATTTTGGGGAATTAGGGTTGCATCTTCGTGAAAGAATGAAAAATTGGGGGAAAATGAGAATTAGGGTTTGGGTTAGTTGGATTGCGTTGGTCACTCACGGCGAGGAATGAATGGGTTGCTGTACGGCGTCGCTGTCCACTTGGCACTGGTAGTCAGATTTTCGTTTGTATTTGATTTTATTTTGTAAAAAGGGGAGTAACAAACCCTTTTTTTTTATTTGTACGACAAACTAACTTTTTTAACCTTTGTGGTGTACTTTTTCTAATTTTTACATGTCTTTTTTGCTCCGAATCGTCGGGTTAAGTGTATTATTGTTTTTTCTTTTTTTTTTTCGGAGAGAAGCTTAGAGTATTTCATTTAGAAAATTAGTTAGGTGTGCATGTTAGATATCAACACAATTATACTACCTCCGTCTCTAAATATAAGACTCCGTTGAGAAAATTATGGGAATTAAGAAAGTTGGTTAGAGTATTAAATTTATTGACTATTTTGTATAATTTTACAAGTTTATCCTTAGAAGAGAGAAATAGTTAATGTGTATGTAACTGTATTTATTACAGAGTGCAAAAAAAGATGTAATATAATTAGGGGTATGTGTGGAAAAAAGTAATTAATACACTTTGAAAGTTGAAGAGGGTCTTATAAAAAGGGACAAGAAAAAAACTCAACAGGGTCTTATAATTAGGGACGGAGGTAGTAGTAATTAGTTAAAAATTGGATCTTCATATATAAAGTTTGAGCAACTTTATTGACTTGTCTCTTAATAAATTCAAGGAAAAATAATTTTTTTCGTCCCTTAACTTTACACCAGGGTCCAATTTGATCCCTTAACTTTAAAAAGTGACGAAGTCGTCCCTTAACTTTTTAAAATGTGTCACGTTTGTCCTTCTGTTAGGTTCCGTTAGTCCTTTTTTGAAATCATTGGCCAGGTGGGCGTCGTATGGATGACGTGGAAACTTGGAAGCATTTAGCAAACTATTTCTGAGTGAGAGAACCACAATACAGCTCTGTTAGGGCAACGAAGCTCAACGACGAATTCTTGCACATTGAATTGCTTATCGTGGCAATCATTCCAGCTAGAGATCTAAGCTTAGAAGAATTAATGTTTTCTACCAATGCATGCCCTTGGTGGTGCTGAAAAGGATGTTCAAACAACTTAAAGAGTTTCTCAATTGAATTTGCATAAGAAATCATAAACGTTTCAAAGCAGTACGGCCAAACTGCTATTCATATGTAGTAAACAAGTTTCATAAAATCATCCAAGTCATAAGCCTTTACACACGACTAAATTATATCAATATAAACAAGGACATGAACATAATCATCATAGATACATGATATCTCTGTTTCTGCCAACCATATAAAACAAACAAAAGGCATCCTCACAATCATGAAAAGCATCCAAAAAAAGCAGCACCCATGACGATCCCGTGCGTCATCATAATCATGTTCGCAAGGATGATGTTGTACCATTTCTCCATCAAAAAGGCAGACCTGAGTGTGGAAGCGGCATTTCCGAAAAAGCCCGAAACAGAAGAATATGGCGGTAATAGAATCTAAGCATGTGATGGTTGCTCATGAGAGGCGCTCTAAAGCTGTCACCAAGGTCGGCACTATAAACACTGAGATTTTACTAGAGCTTTTAGACGATGGACTGCATAAGCCTGTCAAAGATAGAAAAGACAATGTATTACTTCATAAGTAACTGTGGTGTTCATTTAAACAAAACAAGAACGGCGAAGCTATAGCCAAAGTAGTGTTAGCAAAAATCAAGAGCAACAAGATCAAACAATGAGATCAGACAGATATGGCCAGAATCATTGTCATCAAAATGTTTCCAAAACAGTGTTGCGAACCCGATATTTTACAATGGGACAAGGAACTCAATAATAATTCATTACTGAGAATGGATGTTCCTAGCATGCAAGAATTATCGTTTTCAGAACGGTTAAAGATTGATGAGCCTATGGCCGTTTGGTTCAAGGTACATTTATTTATGAGTCTGTTATAATATGTTCATGGATTGTTTTTCAGCTTATTTGAACAAGTATTATAGGCTATTGAATTATTTGTAGAACCTGATAATAATAAGAGCCGACAATGCGAAAGGTTTATCGAAGCCAAGGGAAGGCAAATCAGGAGACAAGCAATTGGTAGTGATAAATATTGTTTTGCTCATTTCTCAAGAAACCTGAAAAACAAGTTAAAGCTCCTACTCCAATGTGTGGAGGTACGACTGTGGCTGGTACTAAATGCAAGCATCATTCACTTCCAAAACAGTGTTGTGACATGTTGAATTGAAAGAGGAAAAATCCCAAACATGTTTCAAACACGTTTAAATGGAAATGGAATATGTCATCACACAAGCAATACAAAAATCTACAGCATTGTTTCACATTGATTTCAAAAATTAAGAGTGTTGAGCCTATAAATTGCAAGGGTCATCAGAGTATCAAGGACAGACATACAGTATTAGAAATTCACACAGAACAAAACTTCACCAGAGGTTTTCACACGCATAATCACACTTTGGTGCTTTTGTTGTTAACATACTATGGTTGTGAACATATTATGCTCTGTGAGTATATCTACTGCAGTTTATGACTGCATTCTGTGAAATTGTGTATTCTGTATTTTGAAGAACTACCCAATTTCATGTTTCCCAAAACCCTAACTTTTAATTTTGAGTGGAATTGTAAATAAAGAAGATGAAATCTATTTGCCCTAACCACTGAAATAGGGGAAACGAGTGGAAACGAAGCCAAGGAAGAAGACGATATTCTATTTTCCATGTCACCTGCCACGTAAGGGTTAATAAACGGACGTTTGACCAAACTAACGGCAAGGACTACTATGAGACCATTTTAAAAGTTAAGGGACGACTTCGCCACTTTTTAAAGTTAAGGGACCAAATTGGACCCTGGTGTAAAGTTAAGGGACCAAAAGGGTTATTTTGCCTAAATTCAACTATGAGATAGAGAGGTTATGCCTTCTCTTTAGAATTATCGGTGGGTTATTTTTTTCGATAATCATGGAGTGGCAGAAACTGAAGAGGCATGGCTTCAAACACATTACGGCGAGGTAGGATGTTTTTCCGGTTGGTAGAAGGAAACTTGCAGGGGAGGAAAATGAACAGGTTCTTTCATCTATTTTCTTCTTCGAAATTCTAAATAGGGTCAAAGCGTGTGATATTTCCGAGTTGTTCGATTGTATTTGGGACGTCATGGAGGTGGGGATTCCGGCTAAGCGAAACAAACTGGGTAAGAAGTTCGATTTTGCTCGTTTTCAAGGGGTTTATGACATTAGACTCCTTGTTGTTAAGTTGGATAATGTGATCATTAACGGGAAAAAGATTCACGCGAACTCCCCTCGTTTTGGGAGGAGTGTTGGTTCTACTGACTTTAACAGAGACAGTGTGAGGCAGTGCGTTTATCAGCCTCCAACATATGTTCCCTCACACAGGTGGAGTAATGGGCAAAATGAAACATTTTGACACAAATCCTTTGCTCAGGCAGTGCGAGCTGGAGATCATCATTCTATTTAGAATCTGTTTCAATCTTGTCTGATTTATTTCGTCGCGGAGGAAGATCATGTCAGACTTAAGAAGTCTTACGTAGGGGTTGTTTTAGTTCCCGAAATGACTTACAACATTCAAAACTCATTCGAGACAGAAGGTTATTTTTCCATTAAAATTACTCCTTATAAGCTAACATATGTCTGTTGGATGAGGTCGAAGAATGAGTTATCAGAGACTTAATTATCGAAGGTAAGAGCTGGTGGAGTCAATGGTTTT
Source organism: Lathyrus tuberosus (assembly GCA_022829125.1). Taxonomy (NCBI): domain Eukaryota; kingdom Viridiplantae; phylum Streptophyta; class Magnoliopsida; order Fabales; family Fabaceae; genus Lathyrus; species Lathyrus tuberosus. The sequence goes on from JALAZF010000063.1 coordinate 17,534,457, forward strand.
CCGACATCAGATAGTGGAAGGAGGACGACGTCGACAAGGAAATGGTCACCTGGGTTAGGGTGCATGGAGTTCCGTGTCACGCGTGGAACTTCAAATTCTTTGAAATGGTAGCTAATCTGGTTGGGTGATATGTTTGTTCTGATGAAAATACCTTAAAGGCGGATTATATGGACATAGCGAGATTAATGGTCAGAACTTCTTGCGTTACTGTTGCAAATAAGGTTTTTAATGTCAAGATTGATGGTGTTGATTTCAAGATCAGGTGCTCTGAAGATTCCTATGGGCCTCTTCGGGTTGCTGATAATAACACCAATGCTTTGTCAAAAACCTTTGTTGCTTCTTCGTCAGATTAAGGAAAGGGCTGGTTTAATTCTGAGGATGACATTACAGATGATGAGGTTCTTGAAGTTTCCTCAAGTGGTGAGATCTTTGGGGAGAAAGGCACAATTGCTTCTCCCATTGCTGAGAAAGTCACATCAGATGGCGTACATAACAAAGAACTAGACATTGGTAAGGAAGTTGACCTTTTAAAAAGTGTTAGAATTGATGTTTTAAGTGGCATCTTTACCGAGGCTTTAGGGGTGGATAGGGTGGTTGCATATCGCATTTTATCCAATGAGGAACCCACTTAAAATGATTTATTGTCTCCTGTTACCTCAGACACCAGAGTTAGGTGTTCATTCGATAAAGTTTTGGGTAAAAGTGGGCAAGAGGGAGGTAAAAGTATTTTTACTGTCAAAAACAAGTTAAGGAGCATTTATGACTTTAGCGGGCCTATGTTTGTAAAGAGAATGAGGCCCAATAAGAGGTCATTGAAGATTGATGATTCTATTGTGTCTTCATCCCTTTCTAATGGACCTTCCAACTCGTCTACCCACACCTCAAATGACAAATTTAAGTTGCTTGCAACTTTACCTTCATTGTCTGGTTCAGGTTCTCGTGAGACGAAAGGTTTTTCAGCAGGGGCCATTATCTGTTGTGATCCAACTGCTGATTCAGACTTGGTTAGGTGCAACAACCGTTTTTGGGAAAACTTTGATTTGAATTTTGGGAACAAGGTATGGTATGTTGTATCTAAATTAGGAGTTGTCTCTTCAAGGTCTGATAAGGACTACCAAAAGAAGATAGAAGAAATGGAGAAAAATGACAAAGCGAGGAAGCAGATCCAGAAGGAGTTAATCAATCAGAGGAAATGATTATTGGATCTTTGAATATCATATGGGTGGTAGCTTGGTTAAAAGGAATAGGATTAATCTGATAATTAATTGTGGAAGGGCGGATATTTTTCTGATTCAAGAGTCCAAGTTGGCTGTTGTTGATGTATGTATTATTAGGAGTTTTTAGAACAGTGAAAATGTTGGGTGGTCTTTTGTTAGCTCAAAAGGGCAATCTGGGGGTATCATCACTTTATGGAAGGAGGATCTTTTCGAAGTTATCTGCAGCTTCAAAGGGGAAGGATACTTAAAGTTAAAGCTGCTATGGAAGGGTTTGAACTATTATGTAATCAATGTGTATTCGCCTTGTTCGTTGGCTCTTAGAAGATTACTTTGGGAGGAGTTGTTGGTGCTTAAGGATAAATTTTTGGATGGAGAATGGATAATGTACGAGGACTTCAATTCGACTGTCAACAACAAAGAGAGGAAAGGGAAGGCTCCGGGTAGGAACAATTTTGATATGTTAAAGTTCTCAGATTTCATTATTCAAATTGATCTGGTTGATCTCCCTTGCAAGGGAAACAAGTACAGTTGGTTCAGCGGTAACGAAAACTCTATGAGTAGATTAGATCCCTTCCTCTTATCGATAGATGAGGAATGGTAGGTTAGTTAATAGGCAGTCATGACATCTCCGACCATTGCCCGATTTGGTCAGTGATCAACAAAGAGGATTGGGGTCTGAAGCCGTTAGAGGTGAATAAATGTTGGTTTGATAACAAGGATTTTCTTCCTTTTGTTGAAAAAAATGGAGGAGTTTGAGGGTAAAAGGTAGGGCATACTTTGTGATTAAAGAGAAACTCAGGTTATTAAAAAGTAGATTACGTACTTGAAATTCTGATGTGTTCGAAAAGATTGACTTAGAGATTGAAGCTGGCAGCAAGGATATCAAGTTTTATGATGGGCATTTGGCTTGTTATGAAGAAGATGCAAAGACCAAGTTATCTCGTTGTAGAGAGGAGGTTTCAAAGCGTTTCTAGCTAAATTTGAAGGCGAAAGAAAACTTACTTATGCAGAAATCCAGGCTTAATTGGGATCACATTGAAGAATATAATTCTAAGTTCTTTCACAGTGTAATGAAGGTAAGGCGTCGTAAAAACTTCATTGGATCCCTCTCTTCTGCTGATGGTTTGATCGAAGGTGTCGTAGGTGTCAAGGAGGAAGTTTTCAAGTATTTCTCATAATGTTTTAAGGATTCATTTTCTTCTAACCGCCATGTTCTTGAGGGTGTTCCTTTTAAAAGGATTTCAAGTGATGACAGTCGTTTTCTCGAAGCTAAATTCACTGAGTCAGAAATCAAAGACGCGTTTTGGGGTTGTGGTGAATCGAAAAGTCTGGGGCCTGATGGATACAACTTCCTTTTTCTAAGGAAGTGTTGGAATTTTATCAAAGGTGATATTTTTCACTTTTTTCGTGAGTTTCATGAGAAAGTTACTCTCTTGAAGGCTATTTCATCCTTCTTCCTCGCCTTGATTCCCAAAAACACAAATCATTTGGGTTTGCATGATTATAGACCGATTTGCTTGGTCGGTTGTCTTTACAAAGCTCTTTCTAAATTACTTGCTGCAATACTGAAATTGGTTTTGGGTCCGATCATTTCCTCTTGTCAAAGTGCATTTGTTCCTGGTAGGCAATTATTAGATTGTGTATTGGTGGCTAACGAAATGGTGGATTTTACTATGAAAAAAAAGAAGGGTTGTGCCCTATTTAATGTTGATTTTGAGAAGGCGTACGACAAGGTGAATTGGGACTTTCTCAAGTATTTATTGCGAAGGATGGGATTTGGGGTTTTGTGGATTATGTGGATAGAGGCTACGATATTCACTAGTTTCATGTCGGTTCTTGTCAACGGTAGCCCGACAAAGGAGTTTAAGGTAGGTAGGGGGCTCCAGCAGGGAGATCCTCTATCTCCTTTCTTGTTCATCATTGTAGAAGAAGCTTTATCCGATCTGGTGAGGAGGTCTTTTGAATGTAGAGAGTTTTTTGAATTTTCAATTAAAGGTCGTTATTTGGTAGACATTCTTCAATACACGGATGATACATTTCTATTCAGTGAAGGCAATTGGAAACATATATGGGCGTTGAAATCTGTTTTGCAAGGCTTCGAAGTCATTTCTGGCCTGGGTGTTAACTTCTTGAAAAGTAGATTGATCAGAATCAATATCAATCTGTACTTTATGGCTGCAGCTACTAACTTTCTTTCTTGCGGGTTAGAAGGCTCGAAGTTTAATTTTCTCGGCATCCCGATAGGGCTGAATCCCAGGAGGATTTCGTCATGGGATTTTCTTCTACATAAGCTTAAAGTTCGGCTGAATAATTGGAAAGGGCGATTAGTAAGTCTTGGCGGTCGTATTACTTTGTTGAAAGTTGTTTGGACTAGCTTGTCGGTTTTATCTTTTTACAGAGCTCCTAAGAAGGTGTATAATGAGATCACCAAAATTCAAAACGCCTTTTATGGGGAGGTGTTGATAACAGCCAAGATGATTCATTGCGTGGGTTAGGAGCAGTTGTGTAAGCCTCTCGCTTCTGGCGGCTTGGGTTTGAATAGGGTAGAGGAGTTCAATGTGGCGTTGCTCATGAAGTGGAGATGACGGATCTTAGAGGGCAAAGCGTCCATGTGGGAGAGAGGTTCTTATGGCAAGATACGGTGCCATTTCTCATCACATCTCTCTTTTATCTAATCATTTTAGTTTTTCCTCTTGTTTTGTTTGGTGGAAAGACATCTTTTCCTCAATGAAAACAAAAAGTGTTAAAGCTTTCAAAGGCAAGTGTATGTACATTTTGGGGGATGGTTTTACAATCTCTTTCAGGTATTTATTTTGGGTCGGCGATGTGTGTTTGAAAGACGTTTTCCCATACTTGTATTTTTTAAGCTCTTCGAAGAATTTGATGATAGCGGAAATAGGGGAGTGGAATGGAAATTGTTGGTCCTTGGATGATTTTCGTATTTAGGCTTTTTCTTCTTTGTCAGTGTAGAACAGATTGCTTAAGTTGTGTGAAACCATCGCAGATTTCCAACCTTCTCGTATAGATGCAAATAGTATTTCTTAGGTTCTCGACATAGCTTGTGGGTATACGACAAAATCAGACTATTCTTATATCTGTTTAATTCTGCAGCAGGAGTCTATGGTGGTTGGCAACTCGCGTTGTTTCGACATAGTTTAGAGCGTGTCTTTACCTTTTAGAATTAGAGCTTTTGGTTGGCGTTGTTTTCTTGACAAACTCCCCACCAAGTCTCAACTTCAGCATCACGGTTTGGAATTGGTAGATCAGAATTTGTGGTCTTTTTATTCTTCAGAGACAGAATCTGTTATGGGCTAGGCAGACGCTTGACCCACAGTAGGGCAAGGCCCAATCCAATCCAGCTCTTGGCTGGCCCAATAACTGGATTCTGCCAATCTATCCATTGGGCAGAATCTAAGCGTTGGGTAGAATCTAGTCGTTGGGCAGAATCTAGCCGTTGGGCACAATATGACTGTTGGGAGAGTCCCCCTCACTTGCTTGTCAGTTCACGCGACCGACTGCCTCCCCGAATCTCACAGAAGCAGTTGGACCAGGCCAGAGGGTCACGCGTCTGACCCTCCACCTGGCAGTCCCCCATTGGTCGACCAGATAATTCGGTCATATGGGAGACCTTGGCCCCGTGTTGGGGGTTACATCTATAAATACCCTCTCACTTGAGAGGGTCAGGTTTGATCACTATTTAATATTCGAAATCATACCTTAACGTTTTGTACTCGCTTTCTTTTTAGCCCAAACTTACTTTGACATCGGAGTACCTTGCAGGTACACCCCCTCCTCTCCTACATTCTTCATCTCTGCCCCACTCGGAATGCCACGACGATCCAGTCTGATCATCCCAAATCAATGGCGCCGTCTGTGGGAATCTTTGCTTCCCCGTCTTTTCGAATCAAGATACCTCATCTTTTCACCCAAAAGACCAAAGCTTGCTCTCCCAAATTTCACTTGATCATCATGGCCTCCAACAGAAATGATGATGCCCGTCAAGAACCTGTTGTCGCCGTTACCACGGATAACGTCGACCACCAGAACCTGGTAGCTGCGGTCCATGAGACCGATCACAGAGACGGAAGGACCGCGTCTCCCCATTCTGACAATGTGAAGCCACGCAAACAGGCTGCCAGTCACGTCTTTGAGCCTATACATGTCCCTCAAAATGCTGACCCCGACACTGCTACCCTCATTGCCTCTCTCAACAGGTCAAACCTCCTGATCTTCCAACAGGGGGAGAATATCAACATGCTCGAGCACGTCCTCCATTAGCGACTTCCTTCGTAGAAGCCTGGCAGCCTATCTCTGCGACCGTTGTCTCCTCCTCAAAAACATCGGTGAGACAGATCCAAGAGCATTTCTCCCATCAAGGGACGCTCGAGATAAAAAAAACCCGAGTCAGAAGTCGCTAGAAGACGACACCGCTCTCCTCCGCGGAGATCCCGATGTTCCCCTGCCCCGAGGAGGTCATGGCCCTCAGAAAAACATCACGAGCACCTTCGGTCGCGCATACATTCTCCTCAACGCAGTAATAGCCGCGGGTGTAGCCATTCCCTCTGTCGTTCTTCGAGTGCGAGCAGCGATGATGATGTCCATGGACCCCTATCTCAGGATATCATGGACACTCGCATTCCTCGCGGGTTAGAGAAGCCTCCTCCTCTGGCAACTTATGACGGGACCACCGACCCAGGCGAGCATATAGAAAATATCGAAGCCATGCTCCACTACCACAACTTGAGTAGAGCCATTAAGTGCAGGTTATTCCTCATCACTCTCAGGAAGGGAGCCATGGCCTGGTATAAGCGGCTTCCCCTGGGTTCGGTAACATCTTGGAGGGATCAGAAGAATCAGTTCGCCCGATACTTTACTGCCACCTAACGTCATCCCAAGTCAGAGGCCACTCTCGAAGCCATTATATAGGGAAAGGATGAGCCCTTGCGCGCATACATTGAGCGTTTCTACAAGGAGGTTGTGGAGGTCCGTACCACGGACCACATGAAGAAATATCTCCTCGAGAAGGGGTTGAGGCCGAAGAGCGAATTCCACAAAATGGTAGCCATAGAGACCCCTCACACCTTGGCCAAGTTACTCTGCAAGGCTCAAGCGTACATACAATATGAGTAAAAGAGGCCACTTACAAGGCCCGAGACTCAAGGGATCAAGAGATTTCCCGGGCAACAAAAAAAGACGAATCAGAGGCTCCCCGGCACAAGAAGGAGAGACGACAAGACGATCTTCCTCGCGAGGGCAAGGGACCTGCTGGTCGTTTCACAAAATACACCCTGTTGACAGCTCCCCGCGAGCGCATTCTCTCCGAATGCATCAATGTGGAATTCAATCAGGAGGTGTCCGGTTCCCCAAGCCAACATCGTCGAAAGACAACACAGACAAGAGTAAATATTATTGTTTCCATCGCAGCCACTGCCACGTGACCGAAGACTGCGTACACTTGAAGGACGCTATCGAAATCCTCATCAAAGAGGGTCACCTGAAGCAGTATACGAAAAAGGGTGAATCTTCTCGACGAGAGACTTCAGAGACCAAGAAGGAAACGGAGTCTTCGCCGCACAGTCCTCCCCTGAAGGTCGCCATATCAATCACGCGGCCAAAAGACTTCGTCATCCCCGACTACCTCGAAGATCCTCCCCGGATATCCGAGCACAGCACCTGGGAGATATTCCCCACGGCAATGGTTATTTCATGTGGCATATATAACGAGCTCACAGTGGGGTTGGTCAAGAGAAAGTTCGACCATCTCATCAACTGTAGCCCTGACCGATTATCCACGCTCGAGAAGGTTCAGGGGCGCTCTCATCCCATCACATTCTACCGTGAAGAGTTGCCTGGGGGCTCCCCAAACTCACATATTCCTCTGCTCATCAGGGCCAGACTGGCAAGCACTGATGTCCGATGGATCCTGGTCGACCATGGTAGTTCGATGGACATCATGTACACCGGTTTGTTCCGCGCCCAAAAGTTGGACCAGAAGAATCTATCACCATACGTAGGATCCGACCTGCAAGGATTCAACGGAGCTACCGCCAGACCCTGGTGTTAGTTCTGCAGCTATGCAGTATGTATGTTGGCTAAATTTTATTAAAACATTTATGTTAGCTCTTATGTCACTGAAGGTGTTTTAACATGTTGTATGTGTATCTACCATAACAGATTAGTTGCAGGTTGTGAAATGTCAAGTAGGATGTCTTGACATGTTGTTCTGTGCTAACTGGTTATGTTCAGTTTCTGTCATATTTGTTAAATGTCAAGTGTGATGTCTTGACATGTTGTGCTGCACCTACCTAGTATGAGTACATGGTTGTAATGGTGTGACAGATATGTCATGAGCACTTCACTGAACCTGAATGGTTAAGGTTATGTGACGTGGCTATTTTTGGAATGTCATGACAAAACATCTTAATATGGTACAACAGGTACTGCTGCTCTGTGATGGTTAATCAAGATGTTAAATGAGATGTCACAACATCATTGTTTGTTACAGCAGGTGCTGTTATTGTATATCTCTTGACATATTTGATTTGATATGATGAGATCTTTTTGGATATACCTCATCATTATACACAGGTCAAGGAGATTAATTAGGAACAAAGTGCAGATTTAATTGGATTTCATAAAAAGGATCTTGGAGACTTTTTAGGAAACTATTTGGAGATTCGTTCCTATTTTTATGGAGAAGATCCTGCAGCTGAATTAAAAAGTGAAGATTTAAAATATACATAATATCCTGGAAATATTATGTAGCTGATTTATAGGTCTGGAAGATTCAAGTCAGAATCAAGAAGAATATTGAAGAGTAATGACTTTCTAATTATGGAGATAAATTGGGAAGGATTTGATTGAAGACCTATTTTGTAGGAGAATCTTTTACAGATTTGTAGCAGCTGATATGCTGTGATTTGAAGCCCAAATCCAGTTGGGTATAGGTTATAAATAGAAGCATTGTAACCTAGAAAAAGTAAGCCAGCCGTCATGTGAATTATAAGGGATGTGTTGGTCGATGAACCACTCGCTTTGTGGGATGGTCATCATGTTCATCTCTAAGCCTGTAGGTAAGAGATGTATTATTCTTGGAGGGAGCTTTTAAGCAACTCCAAGATGGTGTTCTCAGTCAAGAGTCTTGGCTGAGTATGGGCATAGAAGTGTGTCTTCTATTTTTCTGTGATTAAAGAGTTGTTAGAAATCAAGTTGTTGATGCAGTGGCTGAGGTGTTGACTGCTAGACATCATTATGATGATTGGAAGTGAGATGGAGTCTCTTATCTAGGGTGGACTTAGGTAGAAGGGTCATTGGGCAGTGATTAAGTGAGTAGATCATCAACGGGTGTGTTGATTGTAGGGTCTATGAATTGATACTGCTGATAGTGAACTTCCTTCCTGGCTTGGTATGCCCCCAGATGTAGGTTATTAGACCGAATTGGGTGAACAATTCTTGTGTGCACTTTACTTTTCAGCAACTTCTCTTATTGTCTATATCTTGTATATGTTGTTGATAACAGACCAGATGTCTCGACATGTTATGTGACATCTGGGACTGCTATACCAGAATTTCAATTGGTATCAGAGCAGGCATCCTATTCGTTTTTCTGGGTGAGATCCTAGGGAAGATACTTTCTGGTTCATGTGCAAGGAAAATAGTTTTGCTGAGAAGTTGTATGGACTTGGTCAGTTCATATGTTGTTTGAATGGTCCCTTGAAGTGGAGGATGGACTATTCATGATTGGGTGTGTATTGGCTCTGTTTGAAGTTGTCAGGCGTGTAGCTTTGGTGGTGAGCTGCTTTGTAGGGTGATTTATTTTCAACCTATGCTGACCTGTTGCACCTGGAGTATGGTGTTTGTTCATTGGTTATTAAGTTTTGCCTAAAGGTTGTTGAGGGGTTTTCTTTATTTGTGTATTCCGCTGCATGGTATCTGATGAAACCCTGGGGTTTCCTTGTGTCGCTAGTAAAGGAAGGGCAGTAGGGTTAGTCTCCTCAGAAGTGTTGATGTGTGATGATGTAGTGTATGCAAGACTGTTTTAACCAACTGTGTAAAGTGACCAAGGATACTTGAGGGTCGACCCAAGTCCACTCATAAAGGCATTTTCAAGAAGTTTGTTGATCAGAAGGATGCAATTTATTCTTGCTCTCTTCTCTGAAAGACCATCCACAAGTCTAAATTGAAGGATCTCATGGTGTTGTTCTTGAATGATGTTCTACCAATTGTTGGAACATCAGCCAGCAGAGTGTGCAGAATCTTGTTGGATAAAGGTATGGCATAGCAGATGCTTGGGGGGCTAAACAAATGTGTATTGATCACATCTGTTTGGAACCTACTCCTGGCTTGGAAGAGGAGGCATCTGGGTTATATGTCTAAGAAGTTTCTATCAAGAAACATGTCTTAGATAAGTGTGTTGGTCATGAGATGATAAACATATTGTCACTCATTGTATTAGTGTACTTCTGATCCAAGTGAGGAGGAATACAAAGGTTGGGTTTTGTGTGGAGGTCAAGCTCAAATGTCAAGGACATTCTCTCTGAAGTCTGGAAGTTCCTTCTGGTCAAAGGAGCCAGTTGTATAGAATCTTGTTGATGGCCATGGAGCAGATTCTGTTTAAAGGAGAGTAACCTGCAGGATGTGCAGTTATTAGAGGGGAGAATGTATGATTATCTAAAATGCTCTAAGAAATTATTAAGGGGGAGTCCTTAATCTAAAGATGGAAGACCTTGAAGATGTGTCAGACTTAATGTCTTGACATCCTTGTATTGAGAATTTATTATGTCTGGTGGTGTTTCTCAAAAACAGGATGGAGGTTGTTTACTCAAACTTGATGTCACTATCAAGTCTATGAAAGCATGGAACTCTTGTTCTAGTGGAAGAGAAACTCAAAGGGTTGTGCACAGAGGAGATGTATTAACCTAACTGGTTGACTGGTGTCTTCATTGTTGGAATGTCATCCAAACCTTATAGGATGAGCATTTCAGATTTGTGTTTGTAGCAAGGAGGAGTTGGTGTTTTTTGGGACCAAAGGATTATGGTTCCCTGGTATTTGCATGAGAAGTTTCTTCTTAAGCTGGAGTTCAGTTATGTGGTGTCCTCACATAATGGAACATTTTTTTGCAAGGATTGAAGGGCATCCTTGTAGGTTGAAGTGTTGGGAGAAGCATATATTTTTTTGAACAATCTGTTTGTGATGACCAGTCAATGTCTTTTTTGTTTGCTCCAGAAACCTGGTAGAGGGAAATTCCTCTTTAGGTGCAGAAGGATGGCATTCAACATCTCAAAGTCAGACAGGAGGTCTGAACATTAGAAGTTTGAGAAGAAGATTCTTAAAGTGTAGAGTATGCAGGTTTCTGGATGTGTGTATGATCTGGTTTTGAAGGTTGGTCAGCTACTGATGGTTGATCCTCTTGTGTCCCTTACAAGAGATGTATGGATTACTATGGTTGTTGTCTCCAAAGCCATAGTAAATGTTTAAATCCATGTGATTTAGACTGATGTCGGAACTGATGTTGAAACATCATTTCAGTTCTTTGCTTCCTAAGCTAAGGAAGTTTGTTCAGCTCAGGGTAGAGTGAAAGGTCAAGACACAGACCTAATCTGGAATGATTTTGTGGTGTGAATGGTTTGTCATGAAGAAGAATCAGTAGATGCCTGATGTGTCAGACCAAATGTCCTACCTTGTGTGAGAAGGTAGTCTTATCTGACTAATGATAAATACTTTGACGGGAGCTAAGTATTTGTCTGATGTGAGTATGCAAGTCTGCAGTCTGAACTCTTTGCTTCAGAGAGGGGTGCTAGTTTATTCCTCTCTATGGTGTTCAGGTGTTTATGTTATCCTGAATAAGCTGCTCTGGCTGTGTTTTATTGGGAGTTTCTTGAAGGACTTCTATGTGCAATGAGTCCTTTGAATGGTGATGGGAAGCTGATGTCCCAAATGATGATTGTAACATCATGATTGTTGATGGTTATATTTGGAAGATGATTGAGATTGTGCACTTGGAGTTGGATGATCAAGCATTTTTGTCAGAAGAGGTGTTTCTGACTATGTGGTTTAGAATATGGAGATTCTGATCTTGTTTTAGTAGTATGTTCTGGCAAAGCATGACTACTATTTTTGAAGACCTCACTAGTATCAACAACTACTAGTGGATGTAATGGCAGATGTTCTAACCTGATGTTGGGACATTATCTGGGTTGGATTTCCTTGGTGAAGGATGATTGTGGTTTGGTTCAGGAGCTTGGTGCCTACATTATGCCTAAGGAGCGTCTACATAGTCATACGGGAGAATGATGAAGTAGAAGGTCTGCCTTGGATGGAGAATGTAGAGAAGACTGAAGCAGATCAGGTATTGATTGCTTGAAAGTCTGAAGGTGAAGATACTCATCAACTGATCAGGAGTATTCCAAATTATCATACAGGAGAATGATAGGGAATGACTGCCTTTGGAGAGCTGGGTGATTATCGATGGAGGGCCTTACTAAGGCCAGTTGAAAAGCTTGGGGAGAGAGAGTACTGTTCTTGTGTTCATGTGATCTTCTGTGATGTGATGGGTTATGATGTGTTTTTGTTCTAGTTATTTCTGGTCCCTTGGCTTAAGAGGGAACTTGGAGATTCTGTTTTTAGTTGGAATGTGGTGTTTTTCTTATGCAGCTGGATTTTGTTCATAATGTCAAGACTGATGTCTTAACATCTGTTAACAGAACATTCTGTTCAGAATGTTATGGTTTTTGTCTCCAGAGAACACAAGCTTCTATATGATGTATGTACTATTGTGATACATGGTTTGCTTGAAGGTCAAGCAGTAGGTGAATGTGTTTAGCAGGTGTGTTGAACAGAGAGTGCGCTCTTGAAGACATGAAGATGCGTCTTGTATTTTCCATTCATTTTGGGTGTTCTTCTTGCATTGGAGCATTGGTTATCCATGACAGGGAGAGTACTGTAACCTGTCAGATTATGCAAGCTTCTGAGTTGGATGTGTTCTGCTAATGACTTGCTTGCTTTTGGTTGATTGTCCTTAGATGCATAATTGCTTGGTTTGGCATATTATGACTAATAAGGGGGAGATGGTTGTATATAGTAGTAGAGTTCCGTGGTTGTTTCCTTGAGGGGGAGCTGGTTGTGTTATCCAACGGTTGTATGCATATTGCTCTGGTGTGCTATTGCTTTGTCAAATATGGCTAAAAAGGGGGAGAGTGTGTGATTGCATGATGTGCTGATATCTGATGCCACTAACTGATGATATGCTAACTGGTGAGCTAGTATGGGTGGCTGTGTGAGGTTGTGATTGTGTGCAGATGTAGTGTTGATCTGTTGTTGTGAAGTTGCTATTGTGTGATAAATGTTTTTATCTGCTGATGTGTGTGTGACTGTGCTAACAATCTGTGACTGTCTTCTGATGCTGGTATCTCTGATTGTTGGTTTTAGCCAAAATTTTCCAAAGGGGGAGTTTGTTAGTTCTGCAGCTATGCAGTATGTATGTTGGCTAAATTTTGTTAAAACCTTTATGTTAGCTCTTATATCACTGAAGGTGTTTTAACATGCTGTATGTGTATCTGCCATAACAGATTAGTTGCAGGTTGTGAAATGTCAAGTAGGATGTCTTGACATGTTGTTCTGTACTAACTGGTTATGTTCAGTTTCTGTCATATTTGTTAAATGTCAAGTGTGATGTCTTGACATGTTGTGCTGCACCTACCTAGTATAAGTGCATGGTTGTAATGGTGTGACAGATATGTCATGAGCACTTCACTGAACCTGAATGGTTAAGGTTATGTAACGTGGCTGTTTTTGGAATGTCATGATAAAACATCTTGATCTGGTACAACAGGTACTGCTGCTTTGTGATGGTTAATCAAGATGTTAAAGGAGATGTCACAACATCATTGTCTGTTACATCAGGTGCTGCTATTGTATATCTCTTGACAGATTTGATTTGATCTGATGAGATCTTTTTGGATATACCTCATCATTATACACAGGTCAAGGAGATTAATTAGGAACAAAGTACAGATTTAATTGGATTTCATAAAAAGGATCTTGGAGACTTTTTAGGAAACTATTTGGAGATTTGTTCCTATTTTTATGGAGAAGATCCTGTAGCTGAATTAAAAAGTGAAGATTTAAAAGATACATAATATCCTGGAAATATTATGTAGATGGTTTATAGGTCTGGAAGATTCAAGTCAGAATCAAGAAGAATATTGAAGAGTAATGACTTTCTAATTATGGAGATAAATTGGGAAGGATTTGATTGAAGACCTATTTTGTAGGAGAATCTTTTGCAGATTTGTAGCAGCTGATATGCTGTGATTTGAAGCCCAAATCCAGTTGGGTATAGGTTATATAGAAGCATTGTAACCTAGAAAAAGTAAGCCAGCCGTCATGTGAATTATAAGGGTTGTGTTGGTCGATGAACCACTCGGTTTGTAGGATGGTCATCATGTTTATCTCTAAGCCTGTAGGTAAGAGATGTATTGTTCTTGGAGGGAGCTTTTAAGCAACTCCAAGATGGTGTTCTCAGTCAAGAGTCTTGGCTGAGTATAGGCATAGAAGTGTGTCTTCTATTTTTCTGTGATTGAAGAGTTGTTAGAAATCAAGCCGTTGATGCAGTGGCTGAGGTGTTGACTGCTAGATATCATTGCGATGATTGGAAGTGAGATGGAGTCTCTTATCTAGGGTGGACTTAGGTAGAAGGGTCATTGGGTAGTGATTAAGTGAGTAGATCATCAACGGGTGTGTTGATTGTAGGGTCTATGAATTGATACTGCTGATAGTGAACTTCCTTCCTGGCTTGGTATGCCCCCAGATGTAGGTTGTTAGACCGAACTGGGTGAACAATTCTTGTGTGCACTTTACTTTTCAGCAACTTCTCTTATTGTCTATATCTTGTATATGTTGTTGATAACAGACCAGATGTTTCGACATGTTATGTGACATATGGGACTGCTATACCAGAATTTCACCTGGAGTTACGTATAGCTTCTTCGTCACCTTCAGGGAAAAGGAGGCGTCAATGTCGATCAAAACTCAATTTCTGGTAATTGACTGTCTATCGTTGTACCAATGTATCCTGGGCAGACAAACCCTGGCCAAGCGGGTAAGGGAGGAAGACCATCCCGGCAAGTAGGGCTGGCAATGAACCGAACCAACTCAAAAATAGTTCAAAATTCGGTTCAACAATTAAATCCTTGAACTAGGTTCATGAACCAAATGAGCTGAATATGAACGAAAAACTATGTCCGTTAACTAAATAAGTTGAACTTGAACTATACATAGCTCGACTCGTTAGGTTCATGAGTCAACTCGATCATATATGAGAATGATTATATAATCTTTAAGAGTAGGTTTAAAATTTTACTCTAAATCTTAACCCTATATTCTCTCTTAGGTACTACTTATGGCAGTAAAGCTGACAATTGCATTTAGATTCGTTCTTTTTGTGTACTATTTAATTAAATTTGTAAGTTTTCTAAATATTTGATGAAGTTAGGGATTTTTTAGACAAATTTAAACTTCAATTGAGTGTTTTTTGAATTAGACTTTCATATGTGCCTCTTAAAAAGTTGTGTAGTTTTTGAATTAGTAGATTTTTGAAACAAAATTAAATTTCATACTCATAACTTTTATTTATTTCAATATTTTATTATTTAAAAAAATATTAATTTAAATTTTCAAATATATAAAAATAAAATAAACTTTAAAAAATGGCTTTTTAAGTCCGTGAAGCAAGTAAGTTGAACCTAATGAGATTAACCTAACGAGATGAATCGAATTGTTCGTGAACTTTTAACGAGTCGAGTTTGAGCAGGAAAAAAAGTTCGTATCAAACTCGAACTGAGATTTGAGCTGAACCAATTCTTAACGAGTCGAGCTGAGCTAAGGCGAGTTCGACTCGACTCGACTCATTTCCAGTCCTACCAGTAAGGAAAGTTAGCCTGACAAGAAGCCAGCTCTCCCAGTATACACAATCGACCTCAACAGCCAGATTTCTGAAGAAGGCGACACAGACGGGAACGAAGGCATTTCGGCAGCATCAGGCAACTCCCCTGCGTCAACCATCATGTGTCTGATACCTGACGGGGAATTCGAGGTCATCACCTTCAGAGATAACCCGAACAGAGGAGAGAAGATAGGCGCATGGCTGCCCGATGAGATAAAGCAGCGGTTGAAGATATGTCTGGAGGACAATGCAAATCTATTTGCTTGGAGTGCCGCAGATATGCCCGACCTTGACCCTGAGACTGCATGCCATCAATTGACCATCGACCCAGCTGCCCGAGTCGTCACGCAGCGTAGGCGCAAGCAATCCAATGAAAAGGTACAGGCTGCCGAAAAACTTGTGCAAGACCTCTTAGAGGCAAAATTTATCTCGGAGGCCAGGTATACAACCTGGATGTCCAATATTGTACTTGTGAAGAAACATAATGGAAAATGGCGCATGTGCATTGATTATACTGATCTCAACTGGGCTTGCCCGAATGATGCTTATCCTTTGCCCAGCATAGGCAAGCTCGTAGACAATTCTGCAGGTTTCAAGCTCTTGTCCTTCATGGACGCCTATTCGGGATACAACCAAATTTCCATAGCCAAAAAGGACAAGAAATATACCACATTCATGATCTCGTCAGGGAACTATTACTACAACCTAATCCCTTCGGTCTGAAAAACATTGGGGTCACGTACCAGCGTATGATGAACAAAGTCTTCCTATCAGAAATCGGAGACATGCTCAAAGTGTACATGGACGACATGATCGTGAAGTCCCAAGAGAAATCCGATCACACAGTCGACTTGCAAAAGGTCTTTGACCAAGCGAGAAAATACAAAATGCGTTTTAACCAAGAAAAATGCACATTTGGCGTGCGGACAGGGAAATTCCTCGGTTCTACCTCACCGAGAGGGGGCTGTGGTACTTGTCACATTTGGCAAAAATGATATTCAGCACTCGGACAGAAATCTTGTCAAGTTCCGGAAGTAATCTAGAAGTGAAGGAAATAAAAATGGCAAAGTAAAGGGGACGTGCTACAATTGTGGAAAATCTGGGCACTACAAGCCGGATTGTCCATCCCTAAAGAAAGACAAAGATAAGGATAAAGACAAGAGTCGCTCAAACAAAAAGTCCAACAAGGCTCGACGAGCGTACATCGCTTGGGAAAGCGATAGCGAGTCGGAGAAAGATGACTCCTCAAGTGACGAAAGTGAATCCGTCAACCTTTGTCTCATGGCACGTCACAACAAAAGAAAAGAGGTAAAACACTCTAAATATGAAAACTGTCAAAATATGTCTCATGCTGAATTGAAAAAAGCTTTTGACACATTACACCACGAAGCTAAGGAAGCATTTCAACGCTTAGCTTCGAATAAAAAGATTTTTTCCTATTTGGAGAAAAAGGTTTCCGATTCCCAAAAGGAATTGGAAGATCTTAAAAACTCTATGGTGAATGTATCAAAAACTAATATCGATAAGGATGAATATGCATGGTTTGACCTTGGGGCTGTGGTACTTGTCACATTTGGCAAAAAGAGGTGAGAACCCTCAAAGCCAAGTTAGACAAGGCTCTCAAGCCTAAGATTACATTTGCTATTGATCGATCACATTATCGTGAAACAATGAATAATCCGTATAAAAAATACACGTATGTGATTCGAGATAGTGATAGCAAAGGTAAACTCCAAACAAATCGTGATTGCTTGTATTCTTGTAAGCCCGGTCATACTATTGCTAAGTGCCGCTTTCGGAGATATCTTGTTCCAAAGGGCATTTATCAATGGCTGCCCAAGGGCAATATTGGTTTCACTTACCATAAAGGACCCAATGAGAATTGGGTACCTACTCTCCCTTGATTATTTTTGTAGGTACAAAGTCTTATGACCACCGAAAGAAGATGGGTTCTAGATAGTGGCTGCTCAAGACATATGACCGGAGACATATCTCTTTTCATCGACTTTGTGGCGAAGAAAAAGGGGTTTGTCACTTACGGAGATAACAACAAGGGACAGATTCTCGGTAAAGGTAGTATAGGTAGTTCTTTTCATGGTGCAGGTGTACCTACTGAAGACATACTCAAGGACACTGATAAGGGAATTGATCAGCCTGAAGCAGTGCGTATTGAGGAGGAAAAGGATCACCAACTAGTAAAAAGTGAGGATGATCATCATACTAATGAAGATGAACTTCCTCCAGCTTGGAAGTCTTCAAAAGACCATCCAATTGACAACATTCTCGGTGATATCTCTAAGGGAGTAACTACTCGCTCTAAACTTAGTAACTTTTGTTATTACTCTGCTTTTGTCTCCCAAGTTGAACCTAAAAACTCTAAGGAAGCG
Source organism: Lathyrus tuberosus (assembly GCA_022829125.1). Taxonomy (NCBI): domain Eukaryota; kingdom Viridiplantae; phylum Streptophyta; class Magnoliopsida; order Fabales; family Fabaceae; genus Lathyrus; species Lathyrus tuberosus. The sequence continues at coordinate 17,552,004 of JALAZF010000063.1, forward strand.
TTACTCGATGAGCATTGGTATCTATCAATGCAAGATGAACTATATCAATTCTGGAGAAATGAGGTTTGGGACCTTGTCCCCCCTCCGCGAGATCATCGAGTAATAGGCACCCGATGGGTGTTTAGGAATAAACTTGATGAAAATGGAGTAATAACGCGTAACAAAGCTAGGCTTGTAGCGCAAGGCTATAACCAAGAGGAAGGAATCGACTATGAGGAAACTTATGCGCCGGTTGCCCGACTCGAGGCCATACGCCTTCTACTTGCCTACGCTTGCACAAAGAACTTTAAATTATTCCAAATGGATGTTAAAAGTGCATTCCTTAACGGGTATATAAATGAAGAGGTGTATGTAGCCCAACCTCCAGGTTTTGAATCACATGAATATCCTGATCATGTCTATAAACTTAAGCGAGCTTTATACGGACTTAAACAAGCCCCTAGGGCTTGGTATGAACGTCTAAGCAAATTTCTACTTGATCAAGGGTATTCAAGAGGAAAGGTTGACACAACCCTCTTTATTAAACGTCAAGGAAAACACTTAATTTTGGTACAAATTTATGTTGACGATATTATATTTGGGTCTACTAACATGACCTTGGTCAAGGAGTTCTCTAGTTTGATGCAGGGGGAGTTTGAAATGAGCATGATGGGGGAGCTCAATTATTTCCTCGGATTGCAAATCAAACAACTTGAAGAGGGCACATTCGTGAGTCAAACGAAATATTGTCTTGAGTTACTAAAACATTTTGATATGCTGAACTGCAAAGCAATAGATACTCCTATGCCTACTAGTGCTAACCTCGATCGTGACGAAAAGGGTAAGGATGTTGAGGTAAAGAAGTACCGAGGTATGATAGGATCTCTTCTTTATCTTACCGCATCACGTCCCGATATAATGTTTAGTGTATGCATGTGTGCAAGGTATCAGGTACATCCCAAGGAATCCCACCTGAAGGCAGTTAAGCGCATACTTTGATACCTATCTGGTACTCCAAAGTATGGGCTGTGGTATTCCAAAGGAGGTGCTTGTTCTTTAGTTGGCTACTCCGACTCCGACTTTGCCGGGTGCAAGTTGGATAGGAAAAGTACTAGTGGCACGTGTCACTTTTTCGCAAACTCCTTGGTGAGTTGGCACAGCAAGAAACAGGTTTCCGTTGCTTTGTCAACAGCCGAGGCGGAATATGTTGCCGCCGGTAGTTGTTGTGCTCAAGTCTTATTGCTTAAACAACAATTACTCGATTTCAACTTAAAACTTGAACGTATTCCAATTTTGTGCGATAACACTAGTGCGATTAATCTAACTAAGAACCCTGTACTACATTCACGCACCAAGCATATCGAAACACGCCATCATTTTCTTAGGGTATCATGTAGAGAAAGGTGATGTTATCTTTGAGCATGTTGACACTAAGAATCAACTTGCTGATATATTCATAAAACCATTAGCTACAGAGCCTTTCTTTCATATCCGTAGGGAACTTGGCATTCTCGATATCTCGGATCGTGCATAACATCTTTTAGAATTATGATCTTCACACATATATATATATATATATATATATATATATATGTATATGCTTGTGTTATTTTACTAACAATGCAAAAATAAATTCATTCATATGTGAGGGATCTCTCCGTCATGACGATTCAAGGTAATATCGTTCCAACTTATAGAGGTTAATCAACACTTTGTGCCATGTTACTTACTCTAATCTTGATGTTTATTTCATTTTGAGCACTTATCATTCATGTGAATGTTTGGTTCTGTGTGTATATGTGTATTTATCTGCTTGAAACAAGAATTTTGCAAAAATCTCACTTTTTCACTTCCATGCGTCGACGCCTGATTTCATGCGCTGACCCATTAAACTCACGGGTAAGCGCATAGCCACATGGTCAAGTAATTTTAAATTTTTCAGGAAGCATGTGCCGACGCACAAGGTTTACAGGTCGACGCATGAAGAATTCGTTCAGACTTCTTTATGTTTCTGGGTTGCGTGCGCCGACCTATAAATGCTTTACTTTCCCTATGTTTTCTCATTGCACATTAAACTATGATTATTGCATGTCATCTAATTAGCTTTTGTGGTCAATCTCTCCCTATTCTACTGCTTTAAACCTCATTAATCTCAGTAAATCTCCACTAAACCCTCATCAAAACCCTAATAATTAGCAAAGGGGGAAGGCTCTATATATCTACTGCAAGGCATTCAAAGGATTTCACACATCTTCTCTTCAACCTCTACAACTATCAAGTTTGAGAATCTTCCTTGAACCCTTCTTCAACAATGGCTTCCAGAAGATATGCTGGTACAAGAGGAGGAAGAGGATCCACATCACAACAAGGACCAACAAGAAGCTCATCCTCACAACGGATTTGTCATATTCACATTACTGCTGAACAACAGTTTCTGGCTAGAACTTTGTCCATGATGGGTTACTATTGGAACTCAATTGAGCGAAGGTTCATCTATAGATCAAGAGCTACCCATCCTGAACCTGTCCATCTTGAAGCAAGTGAGGATGAAGGAAGTCAAGGTAATGGAGATCATGTTGGTAATAATGAAAATGTGGCGATACAGGAAGACGTTGTCATGCAAGACAATCCACCGGAAGAAGAAGACAATCAAGAAGACAATGAGGCATGGATGGGATATCAACCAGAAGAATCCTATGCCAATCAAGGTTGGGGTCAGTGGAATCAACAAAATTGTTGGACCAACCTTGGCGCTGCATATGTTCCTCCATCCTATGATGCTGACTCTGAATGGCAGATTCCAGAAAATTCTACTCCACCGTCTCAGCATTATTCACAATCCAATGATGAAATTTTGGCAAGACTGACTGAGTTATCTCTGCAACATCAAGAATTTCAAGCGCAGCAGGAAACTCGATACCTGACTCAACAAGAACAGCTTACCAACCTGTCTAACCAACTGTCATCTCATGCCACCAATTTCAACAATTTTGCAAATGCTGCTATGACAAGGTTCAATCAAATGGATGCCAATCTGACTCAGCAAAATCAAAATTTAGCCAACAGCCTTGGTAACCTAAATAGCACCTTGATTGACCTCAACCTTCAACTAGAGGAGTTTCCACCACCAAGTCAATACCACAGGGGACGAGGTTATCCATTCAGGGGGAGGAGACCATAAATCTTAGGGCATCATGTTTAGTTGTGCATGAATTTGTGTTTTGTTGTTTGCGTTTTGTTATTTTGACATGTGCTGCCCCTTTCTGTTATGTTTCAAACTTTATGAAGTGAATGTTTTGCTTTAATATCGTTGTTCCGTATTTAATCATTACTTGTTTACATTAGTGGTATCATATGTGGATACTGGTAATTGTTTTTGTTGTTACAAATATTTGATGATCCACTACATATTTTTCATATGCTATTTTGACCACTGTTCTCTCGTCTTTTTGATGTTGTCAAAGGGGGAGAAGAATGACTACATACAAGCTACAGAAACGTTAAAGTGTTAAAGACAGGGGGAGCATTGATCATCTCAAATTACATCTTTCGTAACAATCAAGGAAGTGTTGCCATCATCAAAAAGGGGGAGTATGTGAGGGATACCCTTCTAGCTTTCTTGTTTTAATGATGTCAACAAATGCATTAGATTGTAATTTGAGCAGTATCACTTCACGTGTCGGTCATGTCCGTGTTGGTCGTGTGTCTAGATGTATAAGATCTTATTCTTTCCAAAAATATATGTCCACAAGTGATCTAATAGTGTCTAGCATGTATGTCTGACTCTGGTCTGGTGAAAAACAATTCAAAATTGAATTTTCTTGAAAAATCTGCCTTATGCGTCGACCTCAGCAATCATGCGCTGACCTCAAAAAGGTCATGCGCTTACCCGTGGGTGATAACTCAAAAATTGACATTTTATGCGTCGACGCATAAAGTCCACAGGTCGACGCATGACTTTGTTTTTTGCCCTTTCCACTTAACTTCGTTTCTGTTACTTTCTGTTATTTTTTTTGGTCATATTTTTTGATATAAATAGTTTTGGGTCTTCATTTTTTACACAGAACAAGAAACGTGAAAATATATGTCAGTTCTCTCTTCATCTTCATCTTCCTCATTGTGCAAACAAACAATCACACATAATCATCTTTGTTTGTGTCGCCCATTGTTCGAAGTGATAATGTTCAGAATTTAGGAAGTGTGATCTTCATCTTCTGGGTAGAGAGTTTTGGCAGGTGTTTCTTGAATCAAATCAGTTGGGTTTGTCCTCCAAGAATCGAGGAGATTTTGGGGGTTTTTGCACAAACTGTTCTTTCTACAGGGATTCGGATGGGCGAAGGTAACCGAAGATTGGCGCAACTGTTTCGGTTTAGTAGCTGTAATCAGAGGATCGTAGAAGAAGGTTTGGGTTCGAATTCTTGGAAGATTTCAATTGACCGAGTGAAGGTAACTGAAGAACGAAGTTTTCTTTCGGTTTAGTAGCGTGGGACGGTAATTGAATCAACCAAATTCGGAGCACTTGATTCATCTTGAATCAAGGGAAGAGAAAATTATGCATCAACGATCGAAGACGTTTGGGGTTTGTATGTTCATAGTTTTCTCTTGTAACAAACAATTTTCAACAACAACATATATATATATCTCAATTCCGTTTGCGGAGTTGGGGGCAGACGTACCCAAAGCGAGGACGATTGGGGAACTGCCTAATCAAATATCGGGTGTTCTCTTTCTTTCCCTTAACTCTTTTACATTTCAGTAGTGTTCGATTTCGTAACGTTGCAAACTATCGTAATTTCTGTCGTGGAATAATTGTACGCTGATAAACTATTTTTGTTAAATCAATACAATTCGTTGAATTGTGTTTTTGGAGTAGCTGCACATTATTCTCCATAGAAATTTTGCATATAGTGTGTTTGCGCACACTACGTGTTTGATAATTTGATTCCAAGCAAAATACGAACACATTGCTTTAAATTGTTTATCAAATTACCTCATTGGATTGGAATAAACATCAAGCAAGTGATTAATTTGTTGTCTGCGTTTGTAAGTGAAATATTTAGAACTGAATTTTTCTCCTTCATACTCTTCCAAAATATATTCGTGCATATCCGATCCTTTTGGTAGAAGGTTTGTTGTAGACGATTTATCCAGCAGCGGCTTCCGTTAAACAGAATTTTTTAAAACAGAATTTTGTAGTCCATTTGCGTGTAAAACTCAAGGGACCTATTCAACCCCCCTTCTAGATCCATAGCCATCGTCTAACATGGACATCCTCGGCCCCTTCACAATGGGGTCCTACCAAAACAATTTTTTGACCGTGGCCGTCGATTACTTTACAAGGTGGATCGAAGTCGAAGCTCTCGCCAAGATCACAACCTTCAACATACTTCATTTCTACAAAAGAAACGTCCTTGCACGATTCGGGGTGCCCCGGGCCCTTGTGATTGACAATGGAACCTAATTCACGGATAGGAAGTTCCAAGACTTCGTCATTAAACTAGGCACAAAGCAACACTTCACATCCGTCGAGCACCCCCAGACTAACGGACAGGCAGAGGTCGCGAACAGGGTAATCCTTTGAGGTCTAAAACGAAGGTTGGGCGAAGCCAATAAGAGATTGGTTGAAGAGCTACACAACATGCTCTGGGGCTATAGAACAACCCCACACTCCACCACCAGGGAGACTCCCCTCCGACTAGCCTACGGAACCGATGCAGTGATACCGGTGGAGATCAGGGAACCTTGCAGACGAACGGAAGCTCCCCTCGACGAAGAGATGAACGACGAGGCTTTGAGAGAAGAACTCGACCTGGTCAAAGAGATCCGATCAGGGGCAGCTCTCCGTGAAGCTTCGTTGAAATAAAAAATAACATTGTACCACGACGCCAAAGTCGTAAAGCGCAACTTTCCAGTTGGTAGCCTGGTCCTACGCAGAAACTAAAAGGATTCGCGCGAGGGCAAACTGGCCGCAAACTGGGAAGGACCTTATAGAGTCAGATCAAAAATATGAACTAGAGCCTACTACCTAGAAACGCTGGACGGAGAACCATTTGCTCGACCTTGGAACGCTGAGAAACTCAAACAATATTACAGTTAGGACCAACCACTAGTTCGGACTAACTGCCGACGAGATCACCCCCATTAAAGGTAGACAGCCTGGCCACAGGACCGTGCCCCGGTGCAGGCACGATCCTTCACTCTACAGCGTTGGCCAGTTTCTGCTTATGGGACGAGCAGACTCTGTGCTCAACTGGGATACCTCAATCGAGCTCTGTCGTTGTCGTACCAATGTGGCAGAACACCAGCTCGCGATGGGATAGTCCAAGCCCGGTGGGATTAGTACCTCGACCGAGATCCTAGTCCCGCCACCGGCGAAGCCACTTCGCCTCCTCGACAAGTTCCCCAAACTGTCGAGCATAGCAATAACAAGTCGAGCAAAACGTCCATACTTAGCATTCTATGTTAAAAGCATACACAAATAAATGCAACATACACAATGCTAAACACAAAATATTTATATAAATATGGCCTGAAGGCTAAAGTAATCAATATTACAAGAGGATGGTTATGCCCGACAAAAAGGTTACAAACAAAATAGCACGCAGGCCAACAAAATACAAATACAAACTAAACAGCATCACTGGGAACCTCTGGGGGAACCACCTCGCCATTGGCGACCATGTTGAGAACACATATCCCTTTGGTCAGCAGCTGGACATCGGAGTTAAGAGTTTTCATCTGCTCCACTGCTACGTTGAAGCCGAACTCAGCTGCCCCCAAGTTATCCTGCTCGAGGATACGGATCCTCTCTATCAGGTCCCTTCGGGTCTTTAGGGCTTTCTCATTGTCGGTATCATCCAGACCAACCGTCGACGAGCCCTCCAGTTCGGCCACCTTCGCCTTTAGATGGGCATTCTCTTCTTTCACCTTGGTCACCTCCCCTTTCATCTGGGTCACCTCCTTCTGGAGTGTAATCTTGGCTTCCAGATTGCCTTGGAGCTTTGTCAACTCGTTATGGATCTCCACGTTCTCCAGCTCCAGGTCGGTGATCTTGGATTGAGCCCTTTTAAGGTCCGCGAGCGGAACTGTCTCTGTATCCCCTAGGGCCAGCGCCGCCTCCAGCACCCTCATCACAGCGGCCGCATCCTGGCAGATAAGCTTCCTCCTCACCTTAGGGTCGGTGGACAGGATGACCGACGCCTCCAGGTCGGGGACCACAACAAAGTCTTCCCCGTCAAACATCCTTCCTTGGAGATAGCACGGAGGCAGTACAAATTTACCCCCGGTAAAGTCGCTCGACCCACCAGCTGGGGAAGATCCAACGTCGTCCCTCTCCCTCTTATTTGTAATGTCTGGAGTATGAGGGTTCGCAGTGGTCCCCAGAACGAAGGTGGTGCCGCCCACAAATTTCTCCAGTGTTGCCTGCTGCTTGACAGCGTCAGCCTTAGGCACTGGGGGCATCTTCTTCAAATTTTTGGCCGTTGCATACCTGACCAGGCGCTCCCTCATGTTCGACATTTTTCCTGAAAAATAAAGGGGGAGGTTAGCACATTGTACAAGAAATCAAAAGTGCATGCGAAGAAGTAAATTATATCGAGGATCTCAAACGCAACATCCTCTCGTTCGCATTCGAGGAGGGCCCTGGTATTAATGTAACGAGGCAGGCTTTCCATCCTCCACATACAACTCTTTGCCATCCCTACCCACTACGAAGACTGGGGTGAAACTCTCAACATAGGCATGCAATGCCCGGAAAGATTCCTTGTCCCCGTCACTGAGCTGCTCGTGTTTTACAAGGAACCGGTTGGTCCTATATCTAAAATGGGCATACACCCATTCCAACGGGAACTTCAACGCCGCCTTCAGTACTTCCCAGCCATCAATTTCCATGGCCTCCATAGTGGATATGGATCTCTTGTCCGCCTTCGAGACAGGCTTCACGACCAGGAACCTGTCCTTGAAGTTTCGGACAGACTCCGAGTACAGCCGGAAGTGTCTGCTCTACTGCTTTAAGGATACCTAGCTCTGCTTTGGGCCTGCTGTGCTCCTTTGAATTTGAAAAATGCAGAAGAAGAGATCCACGGTGGCCCCGATCCTCAAGTAGCGACAGACCAGCTCAAAGGCCCTGATGAACGCTAGTGCGCCATTTTTTCTTGCATGTGTCCCATTAGTGTAAGAACCTTTCCACTCCTCACGGTAGTTACTCCCTTGAGTGGGCGTATTTCTTGTGTTATTGGATTTCTATAAGAAGAATTAGTTTGTCACCTGAGGAAATATTTTTTCCTATTTCTCTCATATTATCCCTCTTATTTCCTCAACGAAATATACCTTAGACAAGGAAAATCCTTGGAGGAGGAAGAAGAAAGACAATGACATTCATATTTTATCCAAGGGCATAAACATTGCCATTTCTATCTTTTTCTCTCTTTTTTTCTCCTAAAGATGATGGCTAGAAAGAGCATCAGGCGCGATCATGTTTGGGACTTAGCGTCCCTGTATTCTAATTCTTACATGATAAACATTTTTTGTCGGGGCATTGGGCTTTCCAGTATGGGGCATGAAGAGAATGTGGTTTAGGAACCTTGTTCAGAAATAGAGGGAACCAATATAAACATTACCGATGAGGCCTATGTTCCCTATTTATATTTATACATGCTTGTTATTCATGAGTTAAGGGTCTTGATCCCCCTTTGAGGTGAATTTTTTTACGGTTATCAATGTCGGCCCCTCCCAAATTTCTCCAAACGTATGATGCATATTAAGGGCTTTCCATATAGTTTGTTCTAGCTTGGAGGCCCCTCCCACTGTTTGGGTGTTCTTCTCCTTTTTCAGCATGGAGATTCTTCCTAACAATGGTTTAATAACTATGCGTGATCTACCAGGTAGGCATATGTTGGACCCTTATGCGAGCCATTATAAAGATGGAAAGATAGGGTTGTGCAGTAAAGGGGCGAGGCGTTGATTCTCTGGTGACCACAAGGGCGACGGGCACCCCTCGCCTCTCTTTGTCGTGGACGTCGGATCCCTATCTTGTCGAAGGGATAGATATCGGTGCACTTCCTCCCTTCGAGCAAGAGTTTATTTAAATTTTGTTTTTCTTCCAACCTTTAAGTTCTCATACTCTAATTACCCATGACCGAGAAGGTGGCAATGGGGTAGAGAAATACTTGGGCAAAATCTATGGTATGATAATAACCATCCACTCTGATCCCTTGTTTATCATTATATGTATTAACATCATTCCCTTTTTTGCAGAGGGCATGACTGACATCTCGCTTGATAAGAGGAAAGAGAGTTTGATTCACATGCAGGTTCCCCAACAATGAGTATCTCTGCCCCTCCTTTCCCATGAGTCTTAATTACCGCAAGTGAAAAGCGTCAGTGTGAGACATATCATGCTGGTGAAGCTCCTCATTCCAAGAATCAGAGGTGAGAGGATGGTTCTTTTGGACCAACAGGAAGTGGCCTAGTAACAGAAGAGGGAGAGAAAACAAATGGTGGATCTGCCCCTCTTGGTCATTCTCTATGAAGTACACCCACTTTCAATACGATGGAGTTTGTCGATCGCCATCTCTCTCTTTAAGAAAGTTTTCCTAATGATTACCAACCGCTCCTCGACACATCTTCTGCTAATTTATCGAACCTACTATAGGTCCAACTTTTGTGGTGCCTTGTAGTAGGGAAAACTCATAGGGAAAAACAATCCCGTACTGTCATAGAATTACAGTCCATGATAAAATGTTTAACGAGAAGTGCTCAAGAAGGCGGGGCCACAGTAATTGCATTGAGAGAAAAGCAGAATGTCATGAGGGCGCGTGCCAAGAAAATTGTTATTGTGGCTTGATAACCCATATTTTGTGAGTTAATACAAGGCCTAATACTTGGATATTGTTAGTTAGTTTATCATTTATTAGTTAATTTCATTGCATTTTTCTATTTTTAGATTAGTTTGTAAAGAGCACAATAAGTGCTCTCTTTTGTAGTTTTTATGTTTTTGTTGTTTTTTTCAAGGTTAGTTCTTGTAAGGTGAGGAACGACAACCTGGGACATCATCTGATAGTCAAAGGAAAGGAAAAGACTAAAATCAATTGGGAGAAAAAGAGAAACGACAATTGCATTCCTATGGCACACATGGCAGCAATTTGTGTTGAAAGAATAGTTAATTTGAAAGGATAAAAGCACATGCGCTAGGATGACTTGATTTGAAAGGTAAGAACAAAGGCGCTAGAAGACAAAATGTAGTACGTAGTATAACCACTAAACGCCGTGCAGAAAAAAGGACAATGACACCTGCTCCTCTATACCAGCCGTCTGGCACGCTATACCTTGTCACCCACCATTGTCTGTACCTGATTCCAATGTTGTACAAATGGGAAGGAAAAGGAAATCCCTTTGCTGATTTTCTTTTGGGGATGATTTGATTCATTCTCAAGCCCGTAATCCAATACAAGTTGCAAAACCCTAGCTGAAGCAACTATAAAAGCAACTCTTGAAGAAGGAAAACGAGTTCAGCAACTATTGGAGAAAAACTCACATAGAAGAAACCAACGAAGAAAAAAGTTGAGAGAAACACATAGATTCTTCCTCTCATCATTTCAAGTGCCTACTGCTGAATCTTGGCACGACAAAAGTTATCTCCTGGTGATTATCCATTTCAAGAAGACAAGACGTTGCTCTTAGGTTGTTATTTCTTTTCCATTAAGTGTTTGAGAATGAATAGTTTAAGGACCGGTATTATTGTGTATACTGAGCTTAGTATGAGCTAAACCTTTGTTTGTTAAGCAATGAGAAGTTATTATAATGTAGTTTTTATGTTAAGTGATGTGTTGTTAATGCTTTGTTTTGTCATGTGCTAACTTGCTATAAATCTGTTTCTTTGATTGATTAACTTGGAAAAATGATACAAGCTTGTTGTTGTGAGAGATTCAACAACAAGCGAATTTCATGATAAAAGTGGTTGAAAATATTAGGATAGAGATATTCACTAGATTAGCTTCTTAGAGATAAGTGATTACAACCATGAAGGATTTTCAGAATAAAACCAGATATGTTTTAGGGTTACAAGCGAGGCTTAGAGATTTGTCCCCTGGCCCTAAAGTGTACGTTTTTTATGATTCAGAGATACACCCTTAGATCGCTTTATGGCCTTTCCTGCCACGACACAACACATCATGCACGCATAAATGACAAAGTTATATTAATGGATCATTGCCCAACATACTCACTATTATTAAACTAAATCACTTTTTTAACATTATTATACTCTTGTTTGTTACCCAACTGAACCTGTGACAATCATATATTGTTTTTATCTTGCTCATGCTTATTTACAAAAGAAAGATTCTTGAAAAAATCAACCTAAGTTACTTTCCACTCCTTGTGGGCTCGACGTCCTTAATGTTTTATCACTTGCTACTTAAAACATACATGTATACTTGCATGTGACACCACACATTTTCAAGCAACATATTTTTAGCGCCATTGTCAAAGACGGTGTCAAAGATAACATTTTGATTTTATATCAAACTTTTTTTGTTAAATAAGCATGTAAGCTTCTAACATTTTCTGCACTCTGGTGACACGACGGGTGCTTAGATATTGCATGCGCAAGTTGTTAAATCCAGTTTACAGAGGAGATTATGAACCTAGGAGAACATTCAATTGCTTAGGAGATTTCAAGTTATTAGAAACTTACCAGGAAGCCTTCATCCTTTTCATGTTTTTTATTTAGAGGAGGAACTAGCTCAGGCAGACGGTGTCATATCACATAACGATGTCATTGGCATTGCTAATGATAGAGCAAGAAACATCAGGGACTATGCAGTATTTGATTCTAATGCTATGAGCACTAGTATTATTCGTCCAAAGAACAATGTAGCTCTGTTTTAGTTTAAGCCAATGATATTTCAAATGCTGCAGGCCAATGGTTAATACTCAAGCACTGCAAATAAGGATCCACACTTGCATTTGAGGAAATTTCTGGAAATGGCAAGTAACTTCAAGATCCCTGTCATTACTGATGACACCTTCAGGTTGAGATTATTCTCATACTCTCTAAGGGATAGAGCCAGGAGCTGGCTGAATTCTTTGGAACCCAATTCCGTAGCCACATGGAATGCCCTAGCTGAATTTTTTTGGCTAAATACTTTCCTACTGTCAAGAGTTCTAAGATGAGGAATGAGATAAATTCATTTAGACAAGGAGATGATGGGTCTTTATTTGATGTTTGGGAGAGATTTAAAGAGTTTCTTAGACAATTTCCACATCATGGGATACCAATTTGCATCCAACTAGAAACCTTTTACAATGGATTGGTTCCCTCATCAAGAAACATGTTAGATGCCTCCAGTGGTGGAGGTTTGCTGTCTAAGTCATATGAAGATGGATACAAGTTGAATGAAAGCATTACAACCAATACTTGCTAATGGCCATTGGAAAATAAAAAGAAAGATTTAGATATGAAAGGAAAATAAACTGTGAAAAGTAAAGAGTTAGGTGTAGAGAGATTCTTCAGGGATTTATAGAGGTTTGGCATACCACTTGACGTACTCCTGTCCCAAAAAATTTCTTCTTGAGAGTTCCACTGATAAAATGTCTTGAGGTTTTAAGTATATGCTTAATAACCTTATTACAACAAATGAGATATTTTACATAGGGTGATCCCTCCAAACCATTCAAAGCTTTTGACAGCTGAGCTCACAGACCAATCAAAGATTTTGACCAACTGAACTCAAGAAATCAAACTGACATTTTACTAGGACAATCTTAAGAGCCAAACAAATCAAACAAGAGAATCATACTCTTGGTGAAGAACACTTAAGCATGAACATTGATACAACAAAACTCTCACAAGTATTTTTCACTCATAAGGCACTAAGACAACATTAATGAAAGAATATGAAAAATGAGATGGGAAGAGTAGAAAATGAGAAAAGCGTAGTAGAAATTTGAATTCTTGTGTGCTTTGGAATGAAGATAAATTCTTTGTTTGTAGGAGAAAATGTAGCTCAAAAAGAAAAATGATCAATCATTTTTTTCAAGCATACAATTGATTATGACATAGTGCCAATCAATTGTGTAGGCTAATTATGGAAGGTTTTCAAATTTGTTATTACTAATCGATTATAAGCTCCATTAAACAATTAAAAGGTGTTACAAAAGAGATAATAGATTAACCATAATGTGTTAATCAATTATCTAGTGTAAAGAAAACTCATCGTTGTTATGGCACAAGTTATTTGTCTAAAAAAATAGTTAAGTGATTACATAGTTAATCTCATAAATATTAATGTAAAATGTGACAACATTAGCGCCATATATCTTCCTAAAATGACAATAATTTATACTCGTACTAAACATATTGATACAAACACCATTTTTATTAGGGATCATGTTGAAAAAGAGGGGCACGTAATTGAGTTTGTGTCTCCATCTAATCAACAATAATATATTTTTACAAAACCGCTTCCTAAAGAAAATTTCTTTTTCATAAGAACTAAGTTATGGATCTTAAATCTGTCATGCATGGATAAATATGTTAAGTGGTTCATCTCATTCTTCTTCCTCGTTTTCTCTATGTGTTATTCATGTTTTATGCTTTGTTTGCTTATTTCTACATTTTTGGTAATGCCAAAGAGGGAAAAATATACTCCGAGGCGGGGTATAATATACTCTCTTTATATGTGAGGAGGAGTTAAACCTCTCCAAATCTTCTATCAATTTTTTCTCTTTTACCACCTCCACGAGAGGCACATTTTCATTAACAAAAATGGGGAAATATACATTTATGCAATGTGAAGGTATCACTATGGTATTGATTATATCAACATTATGTTTTATGGGTCTATGTGCTTGCATGCATAAAGTTGAAGATGAATATATAAGATCTATCTGAAGTTTTGATGACGACAATGATGATTAAAGTTGGTGGCAATAGCTTTCAACCTTGATGATGGTGATCTAACCAAAGATATATAACATTCCCAATAAAAAAAAGAAGACTCGAGATTAAAGTGCTTATATGGTCACAAGCAATCTAGCAATAGAATCTTGAAGCCTCAGATAAAGTGTGAAAGCTCGTCGCGCCATGTCTGCCTGAGTGACCCGTGTTTTGTAAAAGTAAGGAAGTAACTTTAGAAGTACTAAGCCAGCTCGCACACACCTTAAAAAATATTTTTCAAATGTTTTTATCTTGAAAATTACTTTCTAATCCAATCCAAGTGATTAAAAAGTTGTCAAAACAATTTTTTAATGAACCAATTCATTAGTAACTTGTGTCAATTGATTGGAAAAAACTTTTTTGAGCCAGCAAATTGATTGGAGCATTAAGAAAATCGATTTGAGGGAAGCTAATAGATTAACCAAGCAATTAAGACAACACATTAATGACTTACAACAACTCTATATCAAATATTTCATATTTGGGCATGATAATCGATTAAATATGAGTTGGTTAATTGATTGGAGCTTTATGCCAATTGATTAACTCATCCATTTTGTACATGTATAATTTCCTTTTTTTTTTTTACTTTTCCAACTCCTATATATAGAGGCTCGCCTTCTCTTCATTTCACGCTACTTTCTAACGATTTACATTTTCTTTGGGATTTATCTTTCTAACTACTTTCTCCCTCTCTCAAAAAAATATTTCTTTCACTTGAAACTGCCTTAGTGCTTATAAGTGAAACTTTGCTTGTGATGAAGAATTTTTGTAAGTGGTTGTGCTATTTGGTTAATTATTGAAAGTGCAATACTCTTGAGAGAATTGAGCTTGATTAGTGAGATAAACCAATCTTAAAATCTCTGTTTTAGTTTATTGAGCTTCACTAAAAAAATTTGTTCTTAGTTTATTGAGCTTTGCTATAAAAAAAATTTCTCTTAACTCAAATTTCAAATTTCTCCCACATTTTTTTTGTCACACTTTGTCACTTTCATTTTAACTCTCTCTCTCTCTCTCTATATATATATATATATATATAATATTCATAATTTATACAAGGGATAAATATACTCCACCCACTACCAAAGTAGCGAGTTGTGTTTTTGCCCCCTTGAAGTTTTTTTTATCCCCTCCTCAATAAATCAAGATTCCATATTCCCACACCCCTCATGCTGACTGTTCCATGGAATCTTCCTATATGGCATGGAATGTATGGTTGAGTTGGAATTAATTTGCTGACTGGATTCCAAATTGTTGTAAATGCTAAAAGAAATTAAAAAAACATGCGTCATCTTCATCTAGGGCTCACTTCTCCTTCTTCTCCTTCTTCAACAAACCTGCGCCATCTTCATCTAGGGCTCACTTATCCTTCTTCTCCTTCTTCAACAAACCTGCGACATCTTCATCTAGGGCTCACTTCTTCTTCTTTGCTTTCTTCACCATGTTTGGAAGCAAATGCAGTTCAAGCAGCAACACAAATTCAATCGATTTTCATGGGTTACCCAAATGTGGATGCAATAGTGCATGTGGGTCTCTAACACAGCTCAAAATTGCAATAGGAAGTTCTGGAGATGTAGAAACGCATTGATAAAAATTTTGGTTTGGTATATGCTGGGTTAAGTAGGAAAATGTTGTTGTTTGTGTTAACCATTTTTTACATGTTCAATGTTGATGTAGAATGGTACTGGCTGTGACCTATTTTTGTGGGATGATGAAATGGGAGATTCTTTGAAGGAGAACTTTAAGAGTGAAACATGTTGTCAAAAGTGTGAGATAGGTGAAGTGAAATTAGAGGCCACATTGCAAAAGTTAGATAGAGTGAAGATGAAGGTTGAAATCCAAAGAAAGATAAATTTGAAGTTGAGGATGGCACTTGTTTTATCTTGGGTTATTATTGTAATGTTGTTCAAGATGTTAGGTTGGGTTGATTTGTTACTGTAATGTTGTTAAAGTTGTTGAAGTTTATGTAATGTTGTTGTAGTTTGAATTTTATCAATGAAAAGTTTGGATTTTATCAATGAAATGTTGTTACTGTAATTAAGTTGAAGCCTAATTATAAGCTTAATAACACAAAATACGCATTGAAGTTATTTCTGTCATTACAATAGTGCACCAAAAGTGTGCATTTCTGTCAATACAAAATAGCACCAAAAGTGTGCATTTCTGTCAATACAAAATAGCACCAAAAGTGTGCATTGGAGTTAACATAAAATGAGCACATACAGTGTGCATTAGATTCATTACAAAAGGAGCACCAAAAGTGTGCGTAAAAACCATACATAAACATTATAACAAAGTGTTTTACTCCTTTTTTGCTTTCTTTGTGGCCTTCTTTGTAACTTGGGATCCTTGTCCTTCTTGAGTCAGAATGCCATCCTCTTCTTCAGTGAAATACATTGGTTGGTCTGGTTTTGAACCAGGACCAATGATGGGTTTTTGAAAAATCATAAGTTTAATTCTTTCACTAACCCTCTTTCTAACTGGTTTTGCTTCGTTCTTGACCTTAGCCTTTGCTTTCCCTTTGTGACTTGTTGAGCCCTTGCTAGAACCTGGTTGTAATGTGTTGATATCAGGTAGGCTTGACATCACCTCATCAGAGATACACCAAACACATCTTGGTCTTGTTGGACTGCACTAGCATAAACACCACTATCATGAACTCCATCAGATCAGCATGAACACCAGCTTGATTTGCATCAGCCATAACTGCATCAGCATGATCTGCATCGGCATGAACACCAGCTTGATCTGCATCAGCCATAACTGCATCATTGGCATGCACTGCACCAGTCTGAACTTCATCAGGCTTCACCTTAGTATCTGGGTTTCCTGCAGCAGGTTTCACTTTTTTCTACATATATATTGAGCCAAGTAATGAACAAGTATTAGACAATCATATATACAAGAATAGGCAATGTTGAAACAGTATAATTCCGAGTATTCACACACACACACACGCCTTTCTTTTCAAGGCATTGGGATCTTGTTCTTTACTTTTGGATGAAGCAACATTGTGTCCAATTTTATCACATTTAGTGCACCTATAAGATACTCCTGGAAGCCTTCTTCTAGCACCAACCTCACCACTCTCCCTTATCCTTAATTTCTTTGGTCTACTAGAACCCTTTTTAAAATTGGGAGGTAGTAGTTCTTCAGTTCCTACCTCTGGCCACATTTCTCTCATCAATAAACCACCACCAATTTTTTTTTTGAAGTTGACATACAAATGCCTCAAACAAAGCCTATGCTCAATTCTTTGTTCCATCTCTTCAAAAACAGCAATCAATCCCTACAATTGACATTAACAAATGATAACAACATTGGGCATCCTCCATTAAAAATGGATACACTATGGAAAAAATGAACAAATGATAACAACATAGCTAAAATAACTAACCTTTTGTTGATTTGGTATGAACACAAATCTTTTGTCAAGTCCAACATCCTCCATTAACAGTTGTATAAACCACCTCCAACTTTCTTTTGTTTCTGTTTCTACCACACCAAAGGTCAAAGGGAAATACTGGTCATTTGGGTCCCTACCCACAACTATTAACAGTTGACCACCATACTTGGTCTTTAGATGGCACCCATCAACACCCACAAAAGGCCTGCATCCATTTATGAACCCTTTTTTGCGCCCCTCAAAACAAAAATAAAAGGACCCAACCTTGGTTGAATTGATGGTGTTGGTCTATCAATGTTGATTTTCACTGTATTCCCAATACTTACCCTATGTAACTCAGCAGCATACCTCCACAATAATGCATATTGCTTGTCTGCATCTCCTTCAATGATCTTCTTTGCCATCAACTTTGCTTTCCAGGCACGAGCAACAGTAATACCCACAGAATAATTTTGCCTCAAGTCTTGAATAATGTCACTAATCCTAACTGTGTTAGAAGTTTGCATCTTCTTCACAACAAGTTTGGACACCCACCTTGAATTTGCAGATCTGTTATCCAAAACCCTTGCACATGTATGTTTGTCTTTTATAGTCTTAATGGCAAATGTGTGCTTATGGCCCACCTTAGAGCATAACATTAAAAAACCACATTTAGCCCTACATTCCACCCTCACTCTATAGCTCTCATTTTTCACAAAGGTAATTTCCCTACCATTCAAAACTGACCACTCACGGATTGCCTCTCTAAAGTCATCTAGAGAATTGAATTGCATACCCCACTTAAACTTAAATTTCTTATTAAGTTCCTCTTTCCTATACTTCTCAAACTTATTCTCTTTCTCATTTTTAGAGGCATCTGGATCAGAACTATCTAGTTCTTCACTAAAATAGTCATCATCTTCTAATTTTGTCTTGTAAGATCCAGTTAGCAAACCAGCCACTATTGATCCTTGTCTTATGGGAATAGTCACATCAATCCCTTCAAATCCATCTAAATTAGCACTGGTTCTTTCATCTTTACTATCATTCAAACCTTCTACTTCCTCTACCTCACTTCCATCTGACTCAACCTTTTCATTCACACACTTAGGGTACCTAACTGAGAGGTCATTACTTATGCATTCATATTCCACAAACAATTCCCCATCTACTTCCATGGCACAACAATAGTGAGCTAAGTCATACGCAACATCATCGTTTCTAATATGGAAAATATCTTCATCTATATCAAGTATTTTGGTCCAAATACGATAACTCCCTTCTAAGTAACCCCACCCTTTAACTAACTCACGCGCGGTACACAAACTCCATTTCTCAAAATGTAATGCATAAACTAGAGTAGAAAGCCCACCCCTATAGATAACATCACCATCAGACAACCTCATAAACTCTCCACCATGATGAAAGACCACATTGAACAGTTGTTTGTTCTGAGAAGAAAAAAACGCAAAATCAATACAGCTCCTATATGATTGGCGTAAAAACGAAGAGAAAACAAACTTACCGGTGATGAATCCTCTTCGTCTTGGCCGCTATCCACCATTGTCTTCGTCTTCTCCGATGCCTTCCTCTTCTCTGATGCCTTCCTCTTCTCCTTTCACTTCATTCGCGCCGTGGAAATCCCAAAATTCCTAACCCTAGCTTTTCACGGGGGGTAACTCAAAATAATGTAAATAGATTAAATGACACGGCAAATTAATTCCAACTCAACCATGCATTCCATGCCACATAGGAAGATTCCGTGGAACAGTCAGCATGAGGGGTGTGGGAAAATGGAATCTTGATTTGTTGAGGGGGGGATAAAAAAAAATTCAATGGGGCAAAAACAAAACTCGCAACTTTGGCAGGGGGTGGAGTATATTTATCCCTTTATACAATTATTGTTCGTTTTATAATTAAGTAACTCAATTGAAATTGACCTGTGTATCTAAATACATTTTATATTGTAGCAAATTGAATAACACTCAATAACAATACACAACTATCTTTCCATTTCATGAGTCAATATCAGAACAATATATATTTTATGTTAATCAACAATTCTCGTTACTTGAGAAACAATTTTTTTTTTTAAATGTGAATATTTTTTCTTTCTCCATCTCACATGTCTCTTTTTTTATATGATTATTTAATACAATTAAGTTTATATGATTCTTATTCATTTTACAATTAAGTAACACATTATAAATTGACATGTGTATCTAAAAATATTTTATATTGTATCAAATTGAATATCACTCAATAATCGTGCACGTCACTAACTTTCCATTTTCATGGGTCATTATCAGGACAATATTTATTTTATTTTAAATAACAATTGCCTTTAATTAAGAAATGAATTATTTATTTTCAAATGTGAAAATTTCCTCCTTTTTTTTTCGCCATTTGTTTTTCATTTCAAATTTACACGTGTATCTCAATATATTTTATACAATATTAAATAAATTTACCCGTATAAACCAGGAATATCTTACTAGTATGTTATTCATAATATTATCTATTATATTTATTTTTTATTTTTTTCAAAATACTTTGTCAATTTTTTTATGGAACATCACTTAGAAAAAGTATACTAAATTATAATTAATAATAAAGTTTAACACAGGAACAATCACTAATACATTTTTTTTCAAATTACATACTTAAATTTTTATTACTCATTTCTTTTAGTTTTTCTTTCTCATTAGATATATATATATATATATATATATATATAGTTTTGGACTGGGCAGACACATGACCCACAGTAAGGCAAGGCCCAACCCATTCTGGCTTTTGGCAAGGCCCAATAATGAGACCCAACCAATCTAGCCGTTGGGGACGTCCACCTCACGCGCTTGACAGTTCACGCGACCAACTGCCCCTCCGGAATCCACGGGGACAGTTGGATAAGGTCACGCGCTAGACCTTCCACCTGGCAGTCTCCCATTGGTCGACCAGAATTTCGGTCACATGGGAGACCTTGGTCCCACGCTGGGGGTTTTCTATAAATACCCTCTCACTTGAGAGGGTCAGGTTTGATCAATATCCAATATTCACTAACTCATACCCACACGTTTTGTACTTGCTTTCTCTAGCCCAAAAACTTACTTTGGCATCGGAGTACTTTGCAGGTACACCCTCCTTCCTCTCCTATAATCATCATCGTTGCCCTACACGGAAGGCCACGAAGATCCATTCTGATCACCTCATATTAGTGGCGCCGTCTATGGAAAACATATTTTCCCCGTCTTTTTGAACCAAGATTCCTCATATTTTTAACCTAAAGACCAAAGCTTACTCTCTAAAATTTTCTCGATCATCATGGCCTCTAACCGAAACGATGATGCCCATCAAGATTCTGTTGTCACCATCACATTGGATAACGTCGACCACCACAACCCCAGAGTTGCGGTCCACGAGACCGACCACAGGGACGAAAATACTGCATCTCCTTCCTCCGGTGACGTGAAGCCACGCATGCAGACTTCTGGTCACGTCTTTGAGCCCATACATATCCCTCAAAATGCTAACCCCAGCACTGCGGCCCTCATTGCCTCCCTCAACAAGTCCAACTACTTAATCTTCCAGCAGGGCAAGAAGATCCACATGCTGGAACATGCTCTTCAAGAGCGACTTCCTTTGCAAAGGCCTCGCAGTCCATCTCCACGCCTTCATTCTTCCCCTCAGAAACATCGGCGAGACAAATCCCGGAGCATTTCCCCTGTCAGGGGATGGTCGAAATCGGAAGTCGTACCTCTCCTCGGAGATCCAGATGTTCTCCTGCCCCAAAGAGGACCAAACCCTCAAAAAAGCATCGTGAACATCGTCGTCAACACAGGCACTCACCTCAACGCAGCAGAAGTCGCGGACGCAGTCACTCTCTATGCAGGTGTTTCACATGAACAACTGCTGGCCTCCTATCGCATGTTTACTCCGATCATCCACAGAATCCCAGGACAATGGGCTGAAGTGTACGTGTTGTTGGTGTGATAGTTTTCTTTCTAGAGGGGTTGTAATGACTTGAACGGATTAAAAGAAAAAGATTTTGAATTGATAAATGAAACAAAGCAAAAGAAAAAGAAGAAATAGGCAAGTAAACAACAATAACTTAAACTTCTTTCAAATAAATTGCATGAAAATAACAAGTGCGGACGATATCATACATTTTGCGGGAGTGACTCGTTTCTCTTAATGCTTGGTACTTAGAGTGTTTCCCTTTGCAATGTTACAAATGCGACCCCTAAAATGGAAATAACTATTGCTTTATATAGGCTAACAAAATAATTGTTCATCTCCCCAGATTAGTTTTGGTCATGACACGTGTCATCCCACTATCTTTCTAACTTCCCATGTTCTTGGAGTTTTCAACTTTTCCCGCTCAAAGATGTGTTATTCCTGTGTCGGTTTTGTATGCCACCACTTAACATCCTCCGACAACACTGCCTTCAAGTCTTCCTCCGACACGATCCTCATCTATGTCGATCCAACGCTCCAACTTCCTCTTGGCGTCGACTGGCTTTGGATATCTCACCATTTCTTCATTCTCTTTACTTGGTCGAAATCTCTTAGCCAACAAATTGCCCCCCCAAAAGGCTAGTTTCGACCGAGCACCATGTCGACTGAGAAATCTGGCGTTTTTCTTTCCTGCGAGATTTCGACGGTGCTTTGGTTCCGACTCAACAACCAGCGTTTTGTCTTCCTCCGAGCCACGTGTCACCCGCCGCCTGACATGATGATGGCAACTTTTATACCACGATTTCTAAGAGAATACCATGATGGCTAGTCCCGTCCTAAGTTATGGGTCTCGAAACCACCCCACTCACTTCAGAAGTTGAACAGTCCGTGAGCTTTTTCATTTGCATGTGTTTCTCTCTGTAAATACCACTAAACCCAACTGGTTTTCTTTACACCTTCTCCCCGTAGCTTCTGCTTCTTCAACTCTTCCTTGTTCTTGAAAACCCCCTGTATTCTCTTTTCTAATGGCTTCAACCACAAACGCTACTACTTCCACCACTCATACCACCAGAAATAACCCTTTGCCTTCATTCTTTCTGAACAAGAGTCCCTCAGGCCTCTTCCTCAACCGTCATCTGCTGATGAAGCAGTGATGGACAACTGGCGCCATCAGATGATCATCCCCTTTGCAGTAGCTGGTAAACTTCATGCTTTTCACGGCCCATATCCGGACAAAAAGCCGAACCACCAAGAACTTCAAGAGTTCTTTCCTTGTTTCACGCAGACCACCCCACCATCTTTCGAGAAAGGTGGCACTTTGGACCTAAAATACATGGCGCCCAAGTCTAGAGTCTTCAGATCCATGCCTACACCTGGAAATAAATATTATATTGCCTGGCTCAACAGAGGCGAAGGCCAACGCAAAGAACAATGGAAGACGGCTGGCATTTTCAATGCCATTTAACTTTCCATAAACGCTCACAGGGTTAACCCTTGCTTGCTGCTTGCGTCGATGTATTTTTGGGAAGGGTCGACCAACACATTCCACTTCCCCTGCAGTATGTTTACACCGACACTTTTTGACACGGCGGCCATCACTGGTCTTTCGCCATTGGGAGAAACATTCGGCCCGACTTTGGAAACGAACAACACCTTTCGACTTCGAGCGTGCTAGTTTCCAAAACTACATCGAAGATCACCACGACAAACACTCTAAAGAGGTGTCCGATGAAGAACATATCGCGTTTCTGACACTGTGGCTATCTTATTACTTGTTCTGTCTTGGTTCTCTGCAGATAGCCAAAAGTTATATCAACCTGGCCATCCAGATTCATGAGGGTCAACATGTATCTCTGGGCAAGCTTCTACTAGCCTCCCTTTACCATTCCCTTGGTTTGTCAGCCATGCGGTTGAAACTCCTTCATCAAACTACTAAGGCTTTAAACATTCCAGGACCCATGTGGTTATTGCAGCATTGGCTCAATGCCACTTTCGAGCATAACTTGGGATACCCCGTCTCTGCCACAATGAAGTGTTTGAATAAAGAGCGCCCCGTCGAAGGTATGCGACTTGCCTTGATGACCACCCAAGAAACCCCCAAGAAGACCCTTTTTATGAGGTATCTCAATATGTTTGTGGAAACCACTTCCCTTGTCCCCAGCATGGCACCTTTTATGGAACGCAAATTTGGTTCAACATGGTTTAAGAATCCATTTCTTGGAGTCTCCCCCAAGCCGCAGCGCAGTCGAACTCCATATGGAGGGCGTTCCTAACTCCCACCATGCTATCCTTTCGAATCGAGACGGGGAACACAGGCTACAGTTTTATGAACTATCAGCCTAATTTGGTGGCCCGACAATTTGGCTTGAGCCAAATACTGCTGAAATCCTTGGTGAAACATTCTGCCGACATCGTGCGGTCTGGTCGACGCTTTAACCATGCGAGTCATAAGACTTGCCTAAAATTTGCCAAATCAACGTAACATCTTGCACTGCCCGTCTTTGCGTTCCAACCTTCCTTTTTCACTACACAAGAGTTCGACGTCTGGTGGTTGGACTACCAAGCTCAAATTTTCACGCCAAACCTTTTCCTGGAGAACGTGGTCGACGCTTTTGCTTTCCTTGCTGGCGATGCTCCTAATCCACTAATTCCCGCACCTGTCGAGGAACCCCAATCCGCTGACGATTCAGAAGACCCATCAAAGAAGGTAAACTTTGGACTCTTCAATTCTATTTCATCCATTATCTTGAACTAACCATTTTGGCTTATCTCTAGAGTTGAAAACGGGAACCGGCGGCTGTGTTGACCTCTACCAGGCATACCAAGAAACCCAAGACCATAATTCCACAGGTATATCTTGTCTCCTTATTCCTTCGCATTTGCTTCTGCCATTCGTCTAACTTTTGTCTGCATAGGCTTCTGAAAAAGCCTCATCTCCTGAGGGGTCCGTGCCGGACGAAAGTACCCAATCCCGGGTTTTCCCTACTACAGCTCCAGCATTTCCTCCGGCCACTCCATTGGTGAGAAAGAAAAGAGCTTTAACCAAGAAAACGCCTTCAAAGGCAGCTACTTCGACTGTGGACCCTGTTGTCCCTAAGAACCTTGATGAAGTCTTCAAGCCCGTCCAAGCTGAAGCACCTTCTAAAACACCTCCTCCACAATCTGCAAAGGTATTCATTCTCCCTGCTTCATTATTTCATATGGTATTTGGGCAATCTTCTCACTGAAACTTATCTTGCAGGAAACCTTGGTTGCTTCGACCACTGTAGAAAAAGATGATACTGGACTAGCCACCAACACCAATCCTCCTGAAACCACAACCATGCCAAGTCCTCAGACAGTCGACGAATTCTAGATGACCTCGACAGAGGAGAACTTAGTGGCAAAAACGCCCCCTCCTCAACATGTCAACCCTGAGGCTGGAGATGAAGGTGCAGACCCTGGTGATAATATAAATCCTTTGATTGTTGCCACTGTCCCTGATGTCGATATGAACCCTAAAGTCCCTGAAAGTGGCTCAAACACACCTCCGCTTGTTGTCGACAAAATCCTTACCCCATAGGAGATTTTGGAAACCAAGCAAACAAACCCAGTAGTGACCCTGAAGGCATTGCACAAGCTTCATAAAGAGTCTAAGGACGCTCAACCCACTAGTTCAACGACCATACCAACTCCCGACCTGGATGCCTCATTCTCCCTCAAGCTCCAACAATTGAGGACCTACCTATTCGAGGAAGAATTTCTGGTGGCCGTCGCAGAAGAGGCTGTTGTAGCGTGTGACGTGTTCAAGATCTTGGATGAACTTGCTGAATTCCAACTTCCTGCTCCCATGGCCACCTACTTAATTGAGTTCGAGGCCTTTTTCACGCAATTGGCCATGGACCTTTCCATGTGTCATCAGGTCGACGCTCAATTCAGGCTGAAAAACAACGACATGAAACGCGAGTGGTATCTCAGCTCACTTTGTGAGGAGAAACTTGGGGATTTTGAGGCTAAGAAGCAGGAGCGTTTCGATAAACGTCGTGCTTTCGACCAGCAGATATCTGACTACCAGGCTCAAATAGCATAACTGACAAGAAAGATTGTTGAGGTCGAACAACAAAAAGCCTCTTTGGATTCAGCTGAGCCCTTGCCCACTCAGGAGACAATCGACCAAGAAATTGCCCAAGGAATTGCTCATGTCGAAGCGGCCATCATGATAAAGGATGTCATTGGCCGAATGCAGAAAAAGAAAGTGCTTCTCGAGAGCAAGGTTGTTCATGAGAAAACTCTTTTTGAAGATTTTAAATCCAGATTCCCAGCTTTTCCTTAGTGTTCATGTCGAACAACTGTAATTTTTTCTAGAAATTTTGTAAGCCATTTTGGCCTCCTAGCCTATTTTGGCTTTTATTAATGAGAAAGTTATGTTTTAATGTGAATCTCTTGTAGCATAGGTTTATATTTCTTAAAATATTTCCCATTTACCCTTAAGACTCCTTGGTCCCGTCCTACCTCCTGGACCTCATATGCATTGTTGCTGAAAGCTTGGTTCACTTTGGACGGTCATTCCCAGTTTGGTGACCATTTTCCTAGCGTTCGATCCCGTCAATCCATGGGTAACACCGTTTTCCACACGTAGTCATTAACATCGAAGGTTTTCTTTTTGACCTTCTTATTATATGCTTTGGCAACTCATGCCTTCTGACGCAATAACACATTCAACACTGCCATTCTTTCTTCGTCTAAATCCACGATCTCATCCAGCATCATACTCCAGTATTGTTCAGACTGAGTTTCATGTTGTCGTTGCACCCTGACTGATTGCAGGCATATTTCTACTGGTAACACATCGTCGTGCCCGAAAACCAAACGAAACGGAGTTGAATTTGTTGCTTCTTTAGGGGATGTCCGACAGGCCCATAAAATCTAATTCAGCGTTTTGTGCCAATTTTTTGGTTTTTTGGCCACGTGTTTCTTGATGAGCCCAATTACCACTTTATTAGCTGCTTTGACCTGACCATTTGCCTGGGCATAATATGGTGTCGAAGTAACCAACTTGAAGCCTGTTTCTGCTGCGAACTCTTACATTTTCCGTCCAACGAATACAGAGCCTTGATCCGTCGTGATGGTCTCAAGTATCCTTAATCTATACAAGATATGATTCTGGATGATTTCTATCACAGTCTCTTGATCTACTTTTACTAGGGGCACATCCTCTATCCATTTTGTGAAATAGTATATCTATACGAGGATGAATCTTTGTTGTTTCGACGAGGCTGGTCGAATCTTCCCTATCACGTCCAAAGCCCAACCTTGAAAAGGCCATGGTATGATGATGGCGTGTAATTCGCTGGCTGGCACATGCTGAATGTTTGCATGTTTCTGACAGTCTTGGCATCACTTCGCGAAGTCCATGCAATCTTTAAGCATGCTTGGCTTATAGACACCCTGTCGAAACAACAACCATTTCATTTTGTGGCCATCTTGGTGAGCTCCACACGTCCCACTATGAACTTCATAAATTGCCAAGTAGGCATCTGTGTCCCCTAAACATTTGAGCAATATTCCCTCTGGAGTCTTCTTTAGCAACTCGTTTCCCATCATGACGTAACTTAATGCTCTATATTTAGTCTTCCTATCAGCGCTACCCACCGGATTCTCCAGATACTTGATGAATGGTCTTCTCTAATCTGTTGATGATAGATTGCTGATAGCAAAAACTTCGTAACTCTCCAACCTCTTGATCAAGCTTTTCGACGAGGCGTTGGCCCTCACTGCCATCGATATTGACCAGTCTGATGGTGGGTGTATGTTCGACACCATCTTCTCCCTAGTTTCAATGAAGTTCTTCAGTTTTCCTTCTGACACCTTGTAACCAGAGGCGATCTGTGCTAGCTTATTAGCCTCGTGGTTTTCTATCCTGGGCACGTGCGTAATGCTGGCGGCTTCAAAATGTTCCAAAAGGCGCTTCGCCATTGAGAAGTAAATCAAAAAGTGCTCTTTGACGCACTTGTATTCTCTCGTGATTTGTTTGATCACCAGTTCTGAGTCTCCTCTTATTTCAACTTCCTTGGCACCTAAGTCCTTGAGTATTTTGAGGCTAGTGATTAAGACTTCATACTCTGCCTCGTTATTTTAACATTTTCCGTCGACCTTGCACTTGAACTTAGTTGGAATGCTCTGTGGGGATACTATCAGAATTCCAATGCCTGCCCCGTTTCTATGGCTCGACCCATCAAAGTATAACTTCCACGGGGCAATGTCGATACTACATATCGATGGTTTGACTAGTGCATGGTCGACAATAAAGTCTGCCACTATTTGACCTTTCATAGCCCTTAGAGGAACGTATGTCAGGGAAAACTCAGTCAATGATAGTGCCCATTTCCCAATTCGACTATGCAAAATAGGTTTGGACAACATATGCTTAATAACATCAAAATGCGATGAAACATAAACATCAACTGGTTTAATATATTGCTTTAATTTCATACATGAGAAGTACAGGCATATGCACAATTTTTCAATTATAGTATACCTAGTTTCAACATCTATTACCATTCTACTAAGGTAATAAATGGGTCTTTCGACGCCACTACTATCCTTTTGTGCTAACATGCTTCCTATGGTCCTATCCGACGTTGCAATGTACAACTTCATGTTTTTATTCATATTAGGTGGCAATAGAATTGAAGGCTTTGTAAGATATTCCTTAATTGCATCAAAAGCTTCATGCTGCTCCTGTCCCCAACGGGACTCATTTTCCTTCTTAGCTTTGAGTAATGGTGAAAATACCTGCGTCTTGCCATTTAGATTCGATATGAACCTTCTCAAGAAGTTTATCTTCCCCAACAAAGACTGGAGCTGCTTCTTTGTCAAAGGAGGCTTGAGATCCAATATCGCTTTTGTCTTGTTCTGGTTTATCTCGATGCCTTTCTTGTGGACCATGAATCCCAGGAAATCCCCTGCATGGACACCAAAGGCACATTTTAGTGGATTCATTTTTAATCCATATTTTCTCATTCTTTCGAATGAACGCCGAAGGTGGTCTAGGTGACCATTCTCCGACGAGGATTTTATCACAATGTCATAAATATACACCTGCATAAAATTCTCAATAAAGTCATCGAATATAGCATTCATAGCTCTTTGATAGGTTTCCCCCAACATTTTTCAAACCAAAAGGCATTACAACCCATTCATATGTTGCCAAAGCCCCAGGGCATCGAAACGCGGTTTTGGGAACATCCTCTTCGGCTATGAGAATTTGGTTATAGCTGGAGTAGCCGTCGAGCATACTCAAATATTCGAAACTTGTCGCTGAGTCGACCAGCATCTCTGCCACAGGCATCGAATATTCATCTTTAGGGGTAGCGTTGTTTAGATCCCTAAAGTCTATACAGACTCGAAGGGTTCCATTTTTCTTGATAACGGGCACTATGTTTGCTATCCATTCAATGTACCTTGCAGTTCTGATAAACTGACTTTTGAGCAGTCTCTCGATCTCCTGCTTGATCTTCGATGTCACCTCTGGAGAGAAACGTTGAGGCTGCTACTTTACTGGCCTTTTACCTAGATGAATTGGAAGTCGATGCTCCACCACACTTCGACTTAGACCAGGCATTTCGCCATAATCCCAGGCGAAGCAATCTTTATATTCCTTTAATACCTCAATTAGCTTTGCCTTCATCTTTGACCCAACTTTGGTGCTCACATAGGTAGGTCTTTTGGTAACCCCATCTCCTAAGTCAACCTCTTCGAGTGGGTCATGCGCTTGCATTCTTTGCAGTTCACTATTTGGGTCTTTCTCGAACCCCCAAAGGCTCATTGTCATAAATACAATCAAGCCTTCAGCTTTCTGAAGCTACTGTCTGGCCTTGTGGGCCATTCGTTTGTGCGTCGCAGTCGGCTCTGCTAGCTATATTCTATTGTTCTTCCACCTCTAATGCCGACATTCTTTTGTTTTCAGCCAGATAAGCCGAAATTCGAGTCATGCTTTCTGACTCAGCAGTCATTCTCTCCGACTACTGGACACCCCGTGGATGGGTTATTTTCTATAGGCTCCATGGTTTCGTCGGCAACATCTCAGATAAACCCATAGTCGGGATCTAAGTTCAAGACGTGACCCATGTCGACGGAGGTATAGGACCCCGACCCGTCACCGCAAGGAGCCATATTTGCTAGGTGTTGATCAAAGGACTTCTTGTTGCCCTTAGCTTCGTCGATCTTATAATAACTCTGATCAGCCTCAATATTCTCAACGATGCCATCTTTCCTCCAGATGGTCAATCTCTGGTGCATTGTCGACGACACTGCCCCTATTCCATGAATCCACTCCCAGCCCAACAACAAGTTGAAATTCACTTTTGAGTTGATAACCATAAAGAGTGTTGATCTGTTGGTCGTACCTACTGCTAAATCCACTTAGACAACTCCAAGGATGTTACTGGTTTTTCCTTCGTAGTTGGACAGAACCATGTTGTGTTGTCGGAGGTCAACCTCCGTCTTCCAATCTTTTTGAATAAGTTGTGAGGCATTAGATTGACAATTGCCCCACCATCCACACACACCTTGTTGATTGCCACTTCATCAACCTTTGCCTTTATAAATAACGGCTTCAGATGGTACATCATCCCAGGACTGGGTCTCTCAAACATGGCGGTTTGTTCCTCGACCACACCATTGTTCATTACATAATAACATAGCGGTTTATCCTCCGCATTTTCGTCAAGAACAAAATCCTCTTCTGCTTCAGATATTTCTGATACCACATCATATTCAGTTGGTAGTATCGACATGATACCACAGTTCAAGACGAAGTCTTCACCATAGGTGTCATCATTGGTGTCATCGTGCATGTCTTCGTCGAAGTCCCAGTCTGGTGAAGGGGTAAACTCATCATCTGACTGAGGAGAATACTTTGGCTCTTCCTCATCTGACTGAGGGGTGTATTCTGGTTCCTTCTTGCTTTCGATCACCGAAGTACATTTTGAGCTTTGGGTCGAAACTACCCCCTTTTCCCCTGACGCTTCCACGGTTACTTCCATGGTCTTATTTGTCATAACTTTGTCCTTTTCTACTCATTTTCCTCTTGGGTGTTGTCGCTTTTGTCCATAAGTTCCGACAGGCTTCAACTGTGAAGTAGCAGCCTCTTTCTCAGCTTTCTTATTTCGCTGATAGCGTCTCCACTGAGTCCTGGTCATGGGGTTTTTCCCTTTATAGTTGGGGGACACCACATAGCCCCTGGGTTCGACTCTTTTGTCAGAGGCGTTCGCTTCTTTTTCCAAGTCTAAAACCTTCCATTTTGGCCTTTTGCTCCCTTTCCGGTTTATCGGTGCCACCCATTTCTCCTGTGGGGTATCCGTCAGTGGCACAAAGGTATTGGGTCGTGCCTCTTGGAACAGCTTCCGGTATTCCTCCTTTCGACGAGGAGCACCGCTCCGGTCAAACACAAACCTTGAGACATGTGGCTTATCTTCTCGCTACATTTCCTTTTTGCTCGCCTCGTATCTCTCAACAGCATTCTCATCAAAAACAACATTGCACCTAGGGCATAGTGCCACCTTCGACCCGCTCACCCTGCATTTTTCTTGGAAATCTGCCAAACTTTCGCCAGCCTGAGGGTAAACTGCTTCGAGTTTTTCCTCAGCTCTTTTGTCGGAACCCTCAGTGGCTTCGACCATCATGCACTCCACAAATTCAGTTGTTGGTTGTTTGCTGAAACCCTCAGTAGCCTTAACCATCATGCACTCATACAACTTCGATTACAAAGCCTCTTCGACCTTCAGCGGGTCGGTGTCAACCTGCATCTTTGGCCTTTCGCCAAATTAAAATCGGTCCTCCTTCAAAGCCTTCTGCACCAAATCCCTGAAAAGAACACATTGAGTTGTTTTATGACCAAGGAAATTATGAAATTTACAAAATCCCCTCTTTTTCTTTTGTTCTAAAGGGGGGTTTTTTAAACCAGGAGGAACAATTATCTGACCATCTTTAACTAACAAGTCAAATATTTCGTCACATTTAGAAACATTAAAAGTATAAGTTTTAGCAACGTATTTATCTGTTTTTCCAGTTTCGATGGGATTTTTCCCATTTGATGGTTTTAGTAGTTTGCATGTGTATGGGGGCCCTGACTTGAGTTCAGCCACGTTGACCTCACTTTCGTCGACGATTTCGTCATTGTCGGAGGAGTATTCGTCAGCCGCCACATACGACACTTTTTCTTTCTTACGGTATCTATTAGTCTGAGTTTTCTCAGCTTTTAACCATTCGACTTGTCGGACTCGGTCAGCCAGCTGCGCCATATCCCTGAGATATTGCGTGTCCAGCTTTTTCCTGATGGAATAATCTAAACCGACCGCTGCCATTTCGACTAGCTCATGTTCAAGGACTTGAGTGAAGCATCGCGCTTTCAAAAGTCTAAATCTGTTTAGATATTGGTCTACTGATTCCGTGGCTTTCCGTTTGACACTGGCCAACTCTTTCAAACTAATTTTTGACGGTCCCATGTAAAACTGCTCATGAAACAATCTTTCTAATTGTGCCCACGTGTGGACAGACTGAGGGGGCAACATGGTAAACCATGTAAACGCATTCTTCGTGAGGGAACTTGGGAAATATGTCATTTCAAGTCCTCATTGTTTGCTATGTCACCGGCTTCGGTTTAATACCTAGCGACATGCTCGACGGTGGATTCCTCTATATCATCGACAAACTTGGTGAACTTCAGCACTTTCCAACCCCTGGGTAACTCCGTTTGTAAGACAAACTCTGGCAACGGGGACGTGTACGTTGGCCGTCGAAGGCCTGGATTTGTCCCATTGCGGACCATAATGCGTTCGACCATGGCTTC
Source organism: Lathyrus tuberosus (assembly GCA_022829125.1). Lineage (NCBI taxonomy): Eukaryota > Viridiplantae > Streptophyta > Magnoliopsida > Fabales > Fabaceae > Lathyrus > Lathyrus tuberosus. The sequence continues at coordinate 17,584,095 of JALAZF010000063.1, forward strand.
TAAGTTTGGTTCGCCAACTAAAGCATCATGTCGAACTTGTCTGACCACATAGTCAGGATCTTGGTTTCTATGCACTAGCACAAGAGGCCGTTGGGCCATTCTAGGGATTTGTTCAAACTCTTGGGGTTGTTCAATTATTTCGTCGAAGACCTCATCTTGACGAACGGACGTCTCCGATCGAGGTGGAGGGGTTTGTCGACCCTGTGCCCTAGGAGCGCCTAGGAAGTCACCTATCCGTGTCATTTGAGTTGCCAATTGTTGGTAACTCTGGGTCGAATCTTGTATTAATGGCCTCAATATGGTGCCCATTTGTTGAGTCAACATATGAACCATCTCGTGATTACTCTCATCCATCTGCTGCCTCATGACCACAACAGAACTTGACGTGAACGTGGGTATTGATTGGGATAACAGACTAAAACATGGGGGTCGAGTGACTTGGTTTGCCAAAGGCCCTAGGCCTTGGTATGGTGAGAAAACTGGGGATGAACTTTCCCCAAACACCGAACCACTAGAATGTAGACTCGACATGAACTTTGTCGGCATCCCAAATGATCGAGGGATTGTCATTGTGATACTAGGCACATACTTCCCTGTAGTCCCTGCCATTGTCGGCCTCGGGTCGTGTCGACGTGATGTCGCGGTTGGCCCGCTAGGGGTAGTTGAAACCGCTGACATGGTCCCAAAGCCAACATCAGTTATTTGCATTACAACTGTATTTTCCGTCAAAGATGGTTCTTTGTTCGGACATGGTGTCACCATCTTACCACTACGCAAATGCATACACTTAACTCATACGCGTCCCACCGGGTGTGCCAATTTGTTTCTCGCAAACAACCGCTGGCCTCCTATCGCAGGTTTACTCGCGGGATCGGCCACAGAATCCCAAGACAATGGGCTGAAGTGTACGTGTTGTTGGTGTGACAGTTTTCTTTCTAGAGGGGTTGTAATGACTTGAACGGATTAAAAGAAAAAGATTTTGAATTGATAAATGAAACAAAGCAAAAGAAAAAGAAGAAATAGACAAGTAAACGACAATAACTTAAACTTCTTTCAAATAAATTACATGAAAATAACAAGTGCGGATGCTATCATACATTTTGCGGGAGTGACTCGTTTCTCTTAACGCTTGGTACTTAGAGTGTTTCCCTTTGCAATGTTACAAATACGACCCCTAAAATTGAAATAACTATTGCTTTATATAGGCTAACAAAATAACTGTTCATCTCCCCAGATTGGTTTTGGTCGGGACACATGTCATCCCACTATCTTTCTAACTTCCCATGTTCTTGGAGTTTTTAACTTTTCCCGCTCAAAGATGTGTTATTCTTGTGTCGATTTCATATGCCACCGCTTAACATCCTCCGACAATACTGCCTTTAAGTCTTCCTCCGACACGATCCTCATCTGTGTCAGTCCAATGCTCCAACTTCCTCTTGGCGTCGCTGGTTTTGGATATCTCACCATTTCTTCATTCTCTTTACTTAGTCAAAATCTCTTAGCTAACAGTAGGTTATCGAGCACGAGCGACGAGGACAATGTCCATGGACCTCTATCCCAAGAGATCATGGACACCCGTATCCCTCGCGGGCTGGAGAAGCCTCCCCCTCTAGCTCTCTATGATGACACCACAGATCCTGGCGACCACATAGAAAACATTGAAGCCATGCGCCATTATTACAACGTGAGTGGAGCCATCAAGTGCAGGTTGTTCCCCATCACCCTCAGAAAGGGAGCCATGACCTGGTATAAGAGTCTTCCCCGGGGCTCAGTCACCTCGTGGAAGGACCTGAAGAACCAGTTCGCTCGACACTTCACGGCTTCCAGACGTCATCCCAAGTCGGAAGCCACTCTCGAAGGCATTATTCAGGGCAAGGGCGAGCCCCTGCGTGCCTATATTAAGAGATTCAACAAGGAAGTTATAGAGGTCCACACAACAAACCACATGAAGAAATACCTCCTCGAGAAGGGGCTGAGGCCGAAAAGTGAGTTCTGCAAAGCAGTGGGCATCGAAACACCTCGTACCCTGGCCGAACTCCTCCGTAAGGCCCAAGCTTATATACAATATGAGGAAAAAGAAGCCGCCTACAATGCCCAGGATTCAAGGGATCGAGAGAATTCCAGGGAAACAAAAAGGGACGACTCAGAGGCTCCCAAACGCGACAAGGAGAGACGACGAGATGACCGTCCTCACAAGCATAAGGGACCTGCTGGTCGCTTCACAAAGTACACCTTGCCGACAGCTCCCCGCGAGCGCATTTTCTTCGAATGCATTAACGTGGAGTTTAAGTAAGGGGTGTCTGTTTCCCCAAACTAACAGCGTCGAAGGGCAACACGGACAAGAGCAAATATTACCGCTTCCATCGCAGCCACGACCACGTGACTGAAGATTACGTTCATCTAAAGGACGTCATCGAGATTCTCATCAAGGAGGGTCACCTGAAATAGTACACAAATAAGGGAGAAGCTTCCCGGCGATAGACCTCAGAGTATAAGAAGGAAACAGAAGCTTCTCAACCCAGTCCACCTCCGCAGGTTGCCATGTCTGTCACGCGGCCAGAGAACTTCTTCATCCCTGACTACCTCGAGGATCCCCCCCAGTTTGCCGCACACAGCTCCTGGGAGACCTTCCCCACTGCGATGGTCATCTCCTGTGGCAGATACAATGAGCTCACTATAGGTCCAGTCAAAATGAAGTTCGATCAATTGATCGATTGCAGCCCTGACCGACTGTCCACGCTCGAGAAGTTCCGAGGACGTTCTCAGCCTATAACGTTCTATCATGAAGAACTACCTGAAGGCTCCCCGAAGTCACACATCCCTCTGCTTATCAGGGCCAGATTGGCTAGCACGGATGTCCGACGAATCCTGGTCGACCAAGGCAGTTCGATATTATGTACACCAACTTGTTCCCTGCCCTGAAGCTCGACCAGAAGAATTTGTCTCCGTACGTGGGATCAGACCTGCAAGGATTCAATGGGGCTACCGCCAAACCTTGGGGGGGGGGGTACATGGAAATCCCAGTCACATTCAGGGAGAAGGACACATCCAAGATGATCAAAACACAATTCCTGGTCATCGACTGTCCATCGTTGTACCAGTGCATCCTGGGGAGACCAACCCTCGCGGAGCTGATCGATGTTCCTTCAATAATTCATCTCGAGATGAAATATTACACGGAGAAGGGTCACGTCGCGACTTTGCATGGAGATGTAGAGGCTGCAATGAGATGCTTTGAAGCAGCTACCAGAGGATAAAACTCGATTGGCGCGGCACCAAAATCCGTAAAACGAGCAAGAGACGAAGATCTTCCCAACGAAGAGAGCCAGCCCGGTAAAAAGCCAGCTCTCCTAGTGCACATCATTGACCTCGATAGCCGAATCTCTGAAGAAGACGAAGAGGACAACAGTGAAGACACTCTATCAGTGATAGGCAACTCCCCTGCATCAACCATCATGTGTTCTATACCAGATGGGGAATTCGAAATTATCAACTTCGGGGACAACCCCAACAGAGGAGTCAAGATAGGCGCAGGGCTGCCCAAAGAGATAAAAGAGCAACTGACGACATGCCTGAGAGACAATGCAGACTTATTTGCTTGGAGCGTCGCGAATATGCTCGGCCTCGACCCTGAAACTGCCTGCCATCAACTCACCATCAACCTAGCAGCTCGAGCGGTAGCGCAGCACAGACGCATACAGTCTAAAGAAAAGGCATAGGCTGCCGAAAAACTTGTAAAAGACCTTTTAGAGGCGAAATTTATCTTGGAGACCAGGTATACAACCTGGTTATCCAATATTGTACTAGTCAAAAAACATAATGAAAAGTGGAGGATGTGCATTGATTACACTGATCTTAATCAGGCTTGCCCGCATGACGCTTATCCTTTGCCTAACATTGATAAGTTAGTAGATAATTCCGCAGGTTTCAAACTCTTGTCCTTCATGGACGCCTACTCGGGATACAACCAAATCCATATGGTCGAAAAGGATAAGAGATATACCGCTTTCATGACTTTGTCGGGGAACTATTACTACAACGTAATGCCCTTCGGTCTGAAAAACGTTAGGGCCACGTACCAGCGCATGATGAACAAAGTCTTCCAATCAGAAATCAGAGACATGATCGAAGTATATATGGACTACACGATCGTGAAATCCTAAGAGGAATCCGATCATACGATCCACTTGTAGAAGGTCTTTGACCAGACAAGGAAATGCGAAATGCGACTTAACCCAGAAAAGTGTACCTTCGGCGTGTGGGCAGGGAAGTTCCTCGGCTTTTACCTCACCGAGAGGGGGATCGAGGCCAACCCTGAAAAATGTCGAGCGTTCGCTGAATTCCCCACGCCAAAGTCGAAGAAATCTATGCAATCCCTCAACGGGATGCTCGCTTCACTATCTTGCTTCGTGGCCAAGTCTGCCCAACACGCTCTGCCCTTCTTCAAGCTTCTATGAAAAGAGGCCACATTCAAATGGACAGATGAATGCGAGCAGGATCTGCTCCACCTCAAGCAAGCATTGTTTGAGCCACCCGTTTTGTCACGACCAGACAGCGTGGAGATGCTCTACCTGTACGTCTCCGTCACTAGCGAGGCCATTAGTGCTGCCCTCATTCGAGAAACCCTCGATGGGCAGAAGCCAATATATTTCACCAGCAAGGCCTTGTAAGGGCCAGAACGCAGATACCAGCAGATCGAGAAAGTTTCCCTGGCCCTCATCAACGCTGCAAGGAGATTAAGGTACTACTTCCTGGCTCACACGATAGCAGTGCGAACAGACCAGCCCATAAGATAACTACTTAGCTAGCCAGACATGACCGACAGAATGCTCAAATGGTCCTTGGAGCTGTTAGAATTTGACATTCATTACGAGAGCAGGAAGGCCCTCAAGGTACAAGTCCCAGCCGACTTCGTGGCAGAAATGACGCCTCCAGCACCCCCATCAAGCGGAGCACCCAAATGGACCATCTTAGTCGACGGGGCTTCCAACTCCATAGGTAATGGGTCAGGCATCATCCTCGAGAATGAAGAAGGAATCCTAATTAAAGTATCATTAGTCCTGTCCTTCCCCACCTCGAACAATCAAGTCGAGTACGAAGCATTCCTCGCGGGCTTACGGCTGGCCGAGGACCTGCGCGCTAAGGAAGTGAAGATCTTCACGGATTCCCAGCTCGTGGCATCCCAAGTACGAGGATACTATCAGGCCAAAAATGATCATCTAGTCGAATACCTGACGCTGGTAAAAGAAAAGATAACTAGGTTCGACGCGTGGGAAGTCCAGCACATCCCCCACGAACGAAACACTCGGGCAGACATCCTGTTAAAATTGGCCAGCACCAGAAAGTAAGGTGGCAATAAGCCTGTCATACAAGAGATACTTTCCCGCCCAAGTATCGAAAAGACATTGGGGTTGCTCGACGACAATGCCGTTGGCGACAACAGCTGCTGGATGACCCCGGTATATAACTACCTCACCACAGGGGAGTTGCCCGAAGACAGCAAGGAGGCCAGCATAACCAAGCGAAGGGCCTGCTCATACGTCCTGGTCGATGACAAGCTCTACCGACGTGGATTCTCCACCCCTCCTAAAATGTGTTGAGGAGGACAAGATCCCCGACGTTCTCCAAGAAATTCACGACAGGATCAATGCACAACACATGGGAGGGAGATCCTTGGTCCGAAAGGCCCTGCGGGCAGGATACTACTAGCCTACCATGCAGCACGACGCAAAGGAGCATGTCAAAAAATGTGACAGATGTCAGCGCAACAGGGACATGCACTTGGCACCTCCTAACGAGCTGAAGACTTTATCCTCCCATGGCCCTTCGTCTGGTGGGGGATGGACATCCTCGGCCCCTTCACAATGGGGTCATATCGAGACAAATTTCTGATCGTGGCAGTCGATTACTTTACGAAATGGATCGAAGCCGAAGCTCTCGCCGAGATCACAACCTTCAACATACTTTGTTTCTACAAAAGAAATGTCCTCGCACGATTTGGGGTGCTCTAGGCCCTTGTAACTGACAACGGGACCCAATTCACGGACAAGAAGTTTCAAGACTTCATCGCCAAATTAGGCACAAAGCAACACTTCACATCCGTCAAATACCCCCAGACTAACAGGCAAGCAGAGGCTGCGAACAGGGTAATCTTGCGAGGTCTGAAATGAAGGCTAGACGAAGCCAAAAAGAGATGGGTCGAAGAGCTACATAGCATGCTTTGGGCCTATAGAATAACCCCGCACTCAACCACCGGGGAGACTCCCTTCCGACTAGCGTACGGAACCGAGGCAGTAATCCCGGTGGAGATCAGGGAACCTTCCAGGCAAACTGAAGCTCCTCTCTACGAAAAGCTGAACGACGAAGCTCTAAGAGAAGAACTCGACCTGGTCAAAGAGATCCGATCAGGGGCAGCTCTCCACGAAGCTTCGCTGAAACAAAAAATAACTCTGCGCCACGACGCCAAAGTCATAAAGCGCGACTTCCAAGTTGGCAGCCTGGTCCTACGCAGAAATAAAAAAGATTCACGCGAGGACAAGCTGGCCGCAAACTGGGAAGGGTCGTACCGGGTCAAATCAAAAATAGGCACCGATGCTTACTACGTCGAACAACTGGACGGAGAACCATTTGCTCGACCATGGAATGTCGAAAAGCTCAAACAATATTACAGCTAGGACCAACAAAGTCAGGACTATCTGCCGACAAGCCCCCCACTACGGAGAGGCTGCTCGGCCATGGAAGCATGCCCTGGTACAAGCACAATCCTTAAAAATACAACGAAGGCAAGTTTCTGCTCATGGGACGAGCAGACTCTGTGCCCAACGGGGCTACCTCAATCGAGATTGTTGTTGCCGTACCAGCGTGGCAGGACACCCAGCTCGCGATGGGAATAGTCCAAGCCCTGTGCGATCAGGACCTCGACCTAGATCCTAGTCCCACAGCTGGCGAAACTACTTCGCCTCCTCAACGAGTTCCCCAAACTATCGAGCATCAAAATGAGTCGAGCAAACTCCTACATCTATCGAGCACAATTCGCAAATATAACAAAGCACAAATGAAATGTAAGGCATATAATGTCGAACAAATATATATATATATATATATATATATATATATATATATATATATATATAATATGGCACAAGGTCGAAAAGTTGTCAAAATATATTCCAAACGTGGGCCAAGCCCAATCATCAATTACAAGCCAACAAAATACTAAGGTACAAAAACAAAAGCTAAACTTCATCGGTGAGAAGCTCGGGAGGAACCATCTGGCCCGTCAATAACTTAGTTCAGAACGCCATTCCCTCAGTGACCAGCTAGACGTCAGAATTTAAGGCCTTCATCTGCTCCACCGCAGCATTGAACTCGAACTCAGCGGCTTCCAGGTTATCCTGCTCGAGGATGCAGATTCTCTCAATTAAGTCTCTCCGGGTCTTCAAGGCCTTTTCCTCTCAGTCTCATCTTGACCGACCACCGATAAACTCTTTAGCCCAGCAACCTTCGTATTCAGAGTTGTATTCTCCTCCTTCACCTTTTTCAGCTCTTCTGTCATCTCGTTCATGTCCTTCAAGAGTTCGACCTTGGCCTTGTAATTACCCTGGAGGGTCGTCCGTTTGTTGAACAGCTCCGCAGTCTCCAGCTCAAGCTCGGTTTCCCTTGCCTTGACCTTCTTAAACTCCGCGATTGGAACTGACTCCGCGTCCCCAAGGGCTAGCGCCACCTCCAGCACTCTCATCACAGCAGACGCATCTTGGCACAGGAGCTTCCTTCTCACCTTAGGATCAGTAGACAGAATGGTCGAGGCATCAAGGTCGGGGATAACGACTGAAACCACCCCGTCAAAACATTTCCTTGCAGATAATAAGGGGCATAACAAGTTTGCCCCCAACAGAGCCACTCGAACCGTCAACCAGGGAAGAGCCGATATCATCCCGCCTTATTTTCTTCTGAGTGTCCAGGGTAGGAGGATTCAACGTGTTACCCAGAAAAAAGGTAGAACCGTCGACGAACTTTTCCAACGTCGCTTGCTGCTTTTCCGCGTCGACCTTCGGCACCGGCGCCTTCTTGAGATTTTTGGCTGCTGCGGACCTGACCAAACGCTCCCGCATGTTCGACATTTTCCCTGCAGAAATAAAAAAGGACCAGCATATGGTACAAGACATTAATAGTACAGGTAAAAGGTTAATTTGTACCAAGGAGCTCGAATGCGACATCCTCATTCTCACATTTGAGGAGGGCCTTGGTATTTATATAACGGGCCGCCCGGGCAAGTTCCCCACCCTTCCCGAACATCACTTTGTTGTCCTTATCCACTACGAAAGCAGGGATAAAACTCTCCACGAATGTCGTCAACGCTCGAAAGAACTTCTTGTCTTTAGTGCTCTGATGGTCATGCTTAACGAGGAACTGGTCGGTCCTATATCTAAAGTGAGCAAACACCCATTCTAGTGGGAATTTTGATACCGGACTCGTTACTTCCCGATCATCAACGTTTACGGTTTCCATTGTAGCCATAGATTCCTTGGCCGCCTCTGAGACAGGCTTCACGACCAAGAACCTGTATTTAAAGTTTCAGATAGACTCTGAATATGGCCAGAACAACCTGCTCTGTTGTTTAAACGACACCCAACTTTGCTTTGGACCGGCCGTGCTCCTCTGAATCTGGAAGATGCAGAAGAAGAGCTCCACTGTAGCTCCAATCTTCAGATACCGGCACACCATCTCGAAGGCCCGAATAAACGCCAAAGCGCTCAGATAAAGTTGGGCAGGACACAGCTCGAGATGACAAAAAATAACCCCTTGAAAGTCAGGGATGGGCAGACGATACCCCGCCTCTGTGAAAGCAAATTTGTACATTGGAAATCTCATCCCCGGGTACACCGAACATATCAGGTCATCCTCTGGGGGACAAATCGCTTTCCAGCCTGCGGGTGCATCCTCTGCCCGGTCCTCAAGGTAAGGGAACGAACGAGCCTCCTCTTCGGTAAAGGTTGATCTCGTTACCAATAGCTCTTGGGCGATCCACCTAAGATCCCCTTCAGCCACCCTGACGTTGGAGTGCTCTACAGGTCGCGCAGCCTCCCCGTTAACAGTCCCAGCCCCGGGGACGACTCCCTCGTTCCTATCGGCCATTTCACCTGAAAAATAGAGGAAGCAAAAGTGAATTCGACGACAGAGATCAAATCCACCCTTCCACCACAAATTAAGTGAATGGGCGAGGAATAAATACAAGGATGCCCTCAAGCCCTAGTCGACAGTACCGGGACACGGAAAAATCCTCTCCCCCGAAGAACGGGGACGAGTCTCCGCAACTTTACGTAGGGCTCCTACGCGGACGTGTCTCCTCGACAATTGAAACTTACACGGAAATTGATTCTCGCGTCTAGGAGGCCTAATGCCCGACTACAAACGTGACATACTTCTAACCAGAAACCTACGAAGATCTACACAGTTCTACGCAACATGCAAAAACATTTATCCTAGGTTCATCATGTTCTTCAAGATCTTCATAAATTTTCCAGAAAATTCATGTGTTCATTAACGAACGCATGAACTTCAACCGGAAAGTTCATGTGTTCATCAATGAACGCATAAACTTCAACCGGAAAATTCATGCATTCCCAGAAAATCAAGAACTATCCTAAGACTAACAATAAGGGATGAAGAACTTACTTGAAGATCTGGAGGTTGAAGATGAAGGTATGGAGGTTGAAGATGAAGATCTGGAGGTAGGAGATGAAGGTGACAGCGACGAGATGAACTCTGGCGAAAAGATAAGTTGCAGAGCAAAAGAGGGTGGGGAGATAAATTTGTGCGAAGTGTGCAAATTAATCCTCGTTCCCCCTTTTTGTAAGCAGTTGCTCACTTGGGGAAGTGAAAAAGGTAAGCCATCATTGCCTAGCTATCCAAGACCTCATAGGCATTGACAAAAATTAATTACGTAGTCACACGTATCAAAAGAGAATCTTCTATTAGCATTCTAAAGGCTCAAACATTGTATTCCCCAAGGCAAGACCTCTCCAGCTCCCCACGAGCATACTCTCATCAACAACTCATACAGGACACATCCTCACTAAGGTTGGTCGACATAAACACGTCATTTTCACGGACACACCCTCGTCGAGGCTGGTCGACATAAAATGTCCTTCCGCGGGCAAAACCTCACTAAGCCTGGTCGACACAAAATTGCCCTTATCGCGAGCACACCCTCGCGTACTAAGGAACTGTCGGGCTCATAAGCAATCTGTCGACCACGCTTACCATAGACAAGCGAATGGGCATATCCCCGAACATTTCCATTCGAAAATAACTACCTCAAAAAGCCACCTCGCGTCGCAACTCTTGCCCCTCGGTCGACCAACAAGGATATCTTAAGTCATTACACTCCACCTTAGAGCAAAGACTTGGGGGGCTCCTGTTCTGGACTGGGCAGGCACATGGGCAAAAATAGGGCAAGCTCTAACCCAGTTCGGCTTTTGGCAAGGCCCAATAACGAGATCCAACCAATCTAGCTGTTGGACACAATCTAGCCGTTGGGCACAATATAGCCGTTTGGGACGTCCACCTCACGCGCTTGACAGTTCACGCGACCAACTGCCCCTCCAGAATCCACGGGGACAGTTGGACCAGGTTATAAGGTCACGCGCTAGACCTTTCACCTGACAGTCTCCCATTGGTCGACCAGATATTTCGGCCACATGGGAGACCTTGGCCCCGCGCTGGGGGTTTTCTATAAATACCCTCTCACTTGAGAGGGCCAGGTTTGATTAATATCCAATATTCACTAACTCATACCTACACGTTTTGTACTTGCTTTCTCTAGCCCAAAAACTTACTTTGCCATCGGAGTACCTTGCAGGTACACCCCCTCCTCTCCTATAATCATCATTGCTGCCCTACACGGAAGGCCACAAAGATCCATTATGATCACCTCAGATTATATATATATATATAATTTTCTCTCATACAACATTAATTATATATATATTTTAAAATTTCTCTCATTGAAAACTAGTCGGATACCCGTGCATTTGTAATTGATCGCAAAAAAAAATTGTTGAAAAAATGAAAATATGAAAAAAATTTAAAAAAACAAAACAAAGATTTTGAATTTTAAGAGAAATTTTTTTATGGCATTAAATAATTAAAACATTTATAATGTGGAATGAAAATATATTTGAGTAATGTTGTAGACTAAAATGTATTAATTGTATTAGAAATATTGGATAATGGAAAAAACAAAAAAAAATTGTTAAAAAAGTGACAAAAGTTTAAAAAAGAAAAGTAAAATAAAAAATTAAATGAAATATTGAAAACATTAGTGAAAAGTGTTAACAAATATAACATAAACTAAAATGGTCCATTTTGAATAGATTGAAATAAATTTTTTAAAAATAGGTTAAACATGTGTAGGGGATATTTTTGGAAAAATAGAAATAAATTAATAGAGTATTATATCTGTCCAATTGAAACGACAAAGAGAATAATATGAATACATAACGTGTGAAATGAGTGAAAAATGAAACATTTCAATTTAGTGTTAATCGACACAGTATTCATGTGGCACTGGGAACCGGATGACACAGTTCAGCAGAATGTGACCTTAAATATTTGTGGTTGGGGTTATTCAAATTCATGATGTACTTTGTTTCTCATAAGAAGAAAAGAACTTTGCTCTGAAGGTCGAGTATGGAAGGTGACAGAGCGTCAAAGTTTGCGTCCAGGTATGAGTAAATCGTTTGCATGTTTGTGATTAACTGTTTTCAAGGAAAAAACCATCGGAAATCCTATATTATTTGTGCAGATCGTATCAACAATGGCTTAAAGAGAAGGAAAACATATATGAGAAGATGTGTTTGCTGGTTGCAGAAGCATACAGAAGCAAAGACGATCTTCCAAAATGGAAAAGAGTGCAAAAAAAGGCGGAAGTTGTTGACCTAACCACTGAGGAGGCTGTTGAGGATGCTAACAGAGCGAACATTATTGAGAAGTTCAGTGAAAGGTACGAAAACAAACTTTAGATGACATGCATGTAGTAACAAACGCATAAAAAAGAGGTACAAACATTTATTTGGTTTAAATTTGTGGTAGTGTATGGTATTTGGAAGTTTTTGTCATGTATAAAGTCATGATTTAATGATATTGTAAATTCATGTACATATCCACACCCAAAGTGTCATTTAGTGTACAACCTGTTTATCTCACTGGATGCAAGCGGTGTTTGGGTTCTAAAAATGATGATTTATCTCTCCCAAAAATAGGAAGGTAATTTTGTATTTAAGTTTAATGAAATCATAAAGCATGGTTTGTTAGTAGTGGGTTAAAATGGTGTTCGTAAGAATTATTTACATAACGTTTTGTGTTTTATATTCATAAAAAGAATTGCTGAAATTATGTAATGTAGGTGGGTTGAGTGTTGAATGTATATGTGTTAGCTATGTCTATAAATTAGTGTAACTATATGTTAAAACCTATGTATCATTTGCTGAAACGTATCTTGTGTTGTGTAAATATGTTGTTGAAAATATGTATAATTTGTTGAAAGTTATGTATGATTTTCTAAAATTATGTGTTGTTGTGTAAATATTATGTTGAATGTATGTGTATATTGCTGAAAGTTATATGTTGTTTTGTATATATGTTGTGGATGTAAATCTTTTTGATGTTGTGAAACTTATATTTTGTTGAAACTTATGTATGATTTGCTGATTGAACCATGTGTATATGTTAATGAAAGACTGTAAGATGTGATGATACTTATATGTTGTTGTGTAAATTTGTTTATTCTGCATATATAGGCTCACTGATATGATAGTTTTAAAAGGAGGAAAGACAAATGTGCCTGAAGGAAGGAAACTGGCAGATATTTAAGATTCGCCGGTGAATATTGCAGGAAATGTTCATGCAAACGAAAGTGATGGTGACGACGATGAAGAGAATTCTGATGATGAAGAATCCGACGACGAAGTGTATTGGGAAAGGGACGTAAGATATGGATACAAAGTTATGAAAAATGTCATGGTAAGTTTGAATTTTGAAAGTATGTCGATTTGGTGTAGTGTAGCCATATAGATTAGTAATGTAACACTTTTGATTACAATGTTACAACATTTCCCCAAAAATGTTACAAATACTTATTTAGGCTGGATCCAGAAGGCTATAGAGATGGTTGACTCGGACATAGGCAGGCTATACTGTGCAAAGGTTCACTCTGCTAGGCGTAACAAAAAGATCGTGAAAACTGAGAAGTTCATCGGAAAAGGTTGGTATCAGTTCGCCAACCATATGAGGCTTATAAGGGGGTGATAAGGTAAGGTTCAACATAACTAAATAAGTGCATCGGCTTTACGTGTCCGTTTTAAATAGATGAACTTAGTTTGTTTGGTAGTGGTTGGGTGATGGATGTTGGTTAAGTATGAATGTTATTTTGTGACATGGTTTTTGTGGTAGTGATGAATACCTATTGTCTTTGTCTTGTATATTGGAATGTGGCATGCATAATTATGCTTTAGTACTGTGATTGAGTAATGTAACTCAGAACAACAATGTCTTTTATTTTATATGTAATATGAAACTTGCTTATTATAAAATATTTGTGTTTTAATGTACGTTGGAATTGAAAGTATTATATATAAAGACCAGTTTTAAAAAATACAGTACATGATATCTAAGTCTTGGAAATGCATTTTAAAAATTATTCGTATGCGTTGAACACTGGCAAAAGATTTCTTGCTTGGAAGTAAAAATGAAAAGTTTTTTTGGTAGAGTTAGTATTGAATGTAACAGTAGATTTCATTCCAAAATAACAGAGCTAAAAAATAAAGAAGTTTATTAGTGAGTAACACTGAATATAACAGATAATTTCATTCCAAAATAAAGTTGAAGCATATGTTTAGTTAGAAAAGTTGTAATAAATACCAGAAGTGGATAACAATGACAGATGTTACACAAAAGACTGACATCCTACATATTCTTTCTAATTCCTGTCATCAAAACAAAAGTATGGGGATGTTGTAGTAAGATGAGTAACAGTTGTTAGTAATCTGTGTCGCGCTTAAAATGATGTTGTAATTGAAAAAATAGTGTCAGTATAATTAAAAATTTAGAAAAGCGCACATGCAAGGTTAGGAGATTATTATTAAAAAAAATTAAATGTGCCAATTATAAAAAAAGATATGTTAATAAGATTGCACAAAAACTAGTATGCAAATTAGTAATTCAGAATATTGAAGTAGCAACATATAATAAGAATATTTATGCAATCTTTAGTATTGTATTAAACAACAATTGTATGATGTTCAAAAGGCAAATAGAAGTACCGGCTATATGTTGCTGAAGACTTTCTTGTAGACGACGTTAGCAGTGGAAGACTTTGGTTTGTTGTTTTCGTCTTGTATCAAGATTTTGATACCTTTCTTGCTAGTTACTCTTGAGATTGCCACGTACAGTTGATCATGACTGAAGAGATATTTTGGGATATAAAGTCCAACCCAATCCAATGATTATCATTGAGATTTGTTAATCGTCATGGCGTATAATACAATGATTGGAAATTGTCTCTTATTTAGTTTGAAAGGCAATGGGATTGAGATGAGGAAAGATTCATTCGTGGTATGTATATGACTCTTCCATGGCCTTTCCCACCCATAATTTCAGCTTCAAGAACATGATTGGCCATTTTGGTAACAATTAGTCTTGTTCCATTGCACAAACCTTCAGCTTGATCGATGTTTCTCATAAGCATAGTTGGTGTCCCTATCTTTAATTTAATGTGGTGGTTGGGCAACCCGAAAGTCCTTAGAGAGTTAATGAGCTCCGGACTAAGGACTTCCATAGTGCTATTATCATGAATTTCATATCGATCAACTGAGTTAGAGCTATAATAATCCTTGGACTTGCCTATAAAATGCGAAGAAAGTAAATAATTAGATTAAACACACCAAAAGGTACTGTTTTAGTAATAGGAAAAAATATCATTAAGTTGTTGAAATACTCTTGTAAATATACTTGGCATGATATCAAGAATATGATTATTTATTTGATCAACCACCTCAATAGTTGATGTCAAAATTGTCCGACTTTTCAAGTATTCATAACATGTATAATTTTCCAGGAAAGAAGGATAGATACTCTCCACAATTGCAACAATAGGGTCATCAAATTGTTGAATTAGTATTTCAGGTGGAATGTCAATGTCAGCATAACTATCATTAGGTTTAGATATCCTACCTTCACCTAATTTTAAAAGCCATTTTGAAAACTCAGCAATGTCAAGCGATTCTTGAGTAGTTCGACCACGTTGTAGGTGCATATTTAGTGTTAAAGTTAAGACCTCACAAGAATCCCAAATGTAAAATGAATTGATGGTTGAGTGAACAATGTCAGATCGAGTCCCTCTTGGGGTGACCAGCAAAATCTGTCTGAAATCTCCATAGAAAATAACCACTTTACCTCTGAAAACTACGTTAGAATTACCATGTTTACTCATGACATCTTTTAATGTTTTATCAAGAGCTTCAAAACAAAATTTGTTTGCCACTGAGGCATCATCCCAAATAATCAACTTGGTTTGTCGAAGTAGTTCGGCGTGGTTATCACCAAAGTCAATTTTGCATGTTGAATTTACCATAGTTGGGACGTTTATTTTAAACTTAGAATGAGCGGTCCTCCCACCAGGCAATAAAATAGATGCAATCACACTTGATGCAACCGTCAAAACTATTTCATGCTTTGATCTCAATGAAGTTGCAAGTGTTCTCCACATATATGTTTTACCCGTAACTCCGTATCCATGTAGGAAAACACTCCTCCTTTCTGGTTTGTAACAGCCAACATGATTTTGTCGAATATCTTGCGTTGTTCATCTTATAAACAATAAGAAATCACCATAAATTAAAGAAGTTGGAGGTGATACATAAAAATTAGAAACAAGGTAAATAATTGTGATACCTGTAAGTGCATTGAAAAGACCATTGAACTCAATTTTCATGACAACAATGTCGTAACTTCTTTCTTCGTAGATAAGTCTGTTACCAAGTTATTGAAGAACATATCCATCAGGATACATAATTGGCTTGAATTCTCCCAAACTCTTGCGGTTCTCTTGAAGTAATGTTTCAATCTCAATCAAAGTCAAGTTTTGTAATTCATCGTCTTGCATAATTAGGTCTGCAAAAGGGGTATAAAACTGTCACATGAGTTTTCACATTATATTTAGCAGGTGCAGTGTATAAATAATTGTAAGTAACATAGTAAGGTGAAGCAGATAGTTAGATAAAACTTGGTTATTTGTAAGTTGTCTCTATTTGTATAAAATACCATCCGCCAAGAAAGACCAAGTTTGGTTCCATACATGTGCAAGTCTGTTTATAGTTCCAGACAGCAGCATAACCACAAACAACTTTCGTAGAAAATGGTCAGATCCCCACTGACTTGCATCTTTAATAGCTCAAATGTATTCCTTATCATCTTCAAGGAAACCCATCGCAAAGCATGCATCCCGAAAAGAGTCATATTGTCTTTCCCCAACCCTACAAATGTCTTCATAACTTTTTGGTCTTTTTACAACCGTGAGCATCATCCTCAGATAAAACAGTTCTCCTTTAGTCAGTGGAACCCAAATAAATCACCCAATGGTAAAACCTTTTTTATGTGGCTTCCACAGTCTATTCTTTTTGACGTAAACAAATTTGCTTACAAATTGTGCATATGTTAAATGTTGTGCTTCTTCAAATTGTGTATTTGCAATTAACCATGAAGTGAACATATATTCTGTTACGCTTGCCTTTTCCAAAATATTTTCCATCCTTTCGAAATCAGTATAATACACAGTATTCTCACCTATAAGATGGTAAAACATGCGTTCTACAGCAGGTTTTGTCCCATGAATTTTGGAAGAAAATATCCTCGAACATGCCTCACTTGGAGAAACATACATACAGTCAAGATATTCCTTAATATCATCAATTACATTCTAGCCATTTGAAGATGAATTTGATGCAGGAACAACAGCTGTCGTGATTCTGTCATATCCTTTGTGGATGTATTTGAAAAGGTACTTGATTGAGGTACTTTGGTTACACCACTCCATGTTGATGTGAGCCTCATATTTCAGGAGTAATCTTGTGTTGTATGGTACAACATGCCTATTATCCAATGAAACACCAGATTTCAGAATTTGATGTGTTTGAGAACTTCGTTTGTATAGTGGATAATCGTTGTTATCAACAATGGTCTCTTCATTGAATTTTTTTAGGAAAAAACTTAGAGCATCTTCTATTCTTCATGCATGGGGAAGTAAGTTTGGCTAAACCGCAAGGTCCGTGCAACATGTGTGATTTTACTAATTGATATAACCTTGGATGTAAAACTGGATTTGGGATTTCGGAAGAGATGATGTTGTCAATGTCCGACGGTGTAGGATACTTACTTTGTGGATGTAAGAAAATAAGAATATGTGCATGCGGCAAGCCCCTTTTCTAGGATTCAATTGTATACATGTCTGAAACAAACATAAACGAAGCGTTAAAATAAACCGTAAGTGACTAAAATAATACAAAGTAGTATGAAACTATAGTCGACTTACATGCCAAAACTTTACCAAGTACATGTCGTTTGGTCAGGTCTATCATAAGTTCATCAAATTTGATCTTGAATACCTTGGAAACAATATCAGGTTTGTCATGTGGCTTTAAATTATCCTTGGACGGTGTCATACCCCAAATTTGTCCTACCTTTCTCCGCGTTCTTTCTATATGATCATCTGGCCTTTGCCCACAATCTACTGAGAATTAGGTCATATGATCTTGTGTGCGTGTCTATTATGATTAACAATCTTGTACAGGTGCATTAAGTTCAAGTAGAGATAGTACTCATTATCCCAGTCAAGTACTTCAAGATGTGATCAATGGATTCTGATGCAAAGGGTTTTCTACTGGTCACTTTCCTCAAAGTTTCTCAGAAGTTTCAGTGTATACTCTCGAAGAGAATCAAGGTTTTCCTTCCATTGGTATTGAGCATGGTTATTGGAAGTGTGGTTAGAGTTTTTGTGGCAAGTTGCATCACAAGTTGTATCATTATTTTCAAAGGATTTCTCAGGGCATGGATCGTGTACTGAGTTTTATCATCAACTAAATCTTTGACTGTGTAAGTAACAAAGATCAAGCTTTATTCAAGAGAAACTTTATTTGTATCCATGAGGGTGGATCATTGTTTTGTTTCCTTTTGACCGTAAACGAAAGAGTTCAGATTTTCTTGTTGATTAGTTTGTGAACAACATGCTTGGAAATGGTAGAGTTTGGATAAAAATCTTGAATCAAGTTTTGACAAGAAGTTATCAAAGTGAAGTTCATGTTCTTTACAAATGTTCAAATTGATTCATTATTTTTACAAACTTCAAGTTCAAATTCAAGTTATTCAAGTTGCAATATTTTTCCACTTTCAAATTCAAGGATGCAAGGAGTGATTCAAATGAAAATTCACCAATTCATGATCCATTCTCATGTAATTAAGGAAGAACATCAAATTTTATTCCAAATTCAAGGATACAAAATGCAGGATGTTTCTTTACAAAGTTCACATGACCTAAGGTTTGTTACAAAAGTCAAGCTCATTCTAAACTCAAATTAAAACTCAAGAAGGCATACAAGATCAAAGTCATTCACAAGTCATTCAAAATTACAACAAAATAACCAAGAATCATTGATAATGCAATAATAACAGAATTTGTCACGCTATATCAACAACAACAAAGTAACTCATCAAATTGTTTTTGAAGGCATTCATCCTATGTATATATGGTGAGCCCGTTTTCTTATTTTGGTGTGCCAAAATGTTATACGCATTACTACGGGTTCTCCTTGCTTGTCTGTGACTGCGGTTGTAACTTCAAAGTAAACTAGTTTTGGTATCCTGGTGACTGCATCAGAACACTTGTGGTTGCGTCGCATCAATGTCGTTTACCCACATCATGCCTCAATATCAAAGAATAAATAATACCTGTTTCCAAATCATTATACTATGAGAAACTACAGTTAAACATGTCGAAGTAAAAAGAAAAATCAGAATGTGCACAAAACATGTTTTCAAGTTACAGCAGACACGATCCGACATGTTCAATTTAAAAAGCAAAGATCACAAACACAGTCAAGACAAGAAATCACGGCTATAAGGTTGTTTTTGAAACAAGGTTCGACAACTTTGTCTCACTCATTCAATTCAGAGTTATGGAATTAAATTCACCACTGCCTATAAAAGAGGTACGACAGATGGCGACTCTGTTGGGGACTGGTTCACCCTTAAGCAAGTCAAGCCTAGTCTAAGTTTCTTTCGCATGTTTGAGTGTTTGTGTTATCTTTTTTGCTTGCTTATATTTCTTTTCCTTTTAATTGCTTTCCATATTATTGTCTGTGGTTCTTGGCACTATAGAAACTTTGATTGCTAACCTTTAGGGGAAGACTTTATACCCAAGTCTAGAGTAAAAACATATGATAGGAGAGGTTGAGTAGTATGGGGCACCAAGGAATTTTTCCTCGAGTTGTTCGATACGAGAACCTCGCTTAGAGTAGATTCTAATGAAAATGTTGGCGACCTTCAAACTTTTGGCATGGACAACCAACATTTTCATCAGGATCCATAGCTCTAAGGAACTTTTAGAACCTTGAACCATTTGGCCAACAACTAGGATTGATGGCCACATATATGGGACACCGAGGTTTACTCCTCGTGTAGTTTGATACGAAGATCTCAATCAGAGGAGATTTTCTTGATGAAGTCATTTACCTGGCAATCACTGACATACACAATGAACAGTCAAGGAATTCTATGACTCTAAAACCTCTGTTTAAAACCCAATGTCGATGGTCACGTAGTATGGGACACCAAGGTGCACCCTTTGTGTTGTTCAATATGAAGACCTCACCCAGAAGAGATTCATATGAGATAATTATCAACTGGCATGCTTATGACGTATATGATGAAAAACCATATGGATTCGTGACTCTAGGGTTCCTTTAAAAATTTAGATTCTACCTAGTGATATCCTTGTGAGGAGAGTGGTCAGCCTTATCCTCCATCTGTACCACGAACTTATGAGATCCCGTGATAAGAAATTTTGGTTATTTACCTGTTGCTTTGGACGACCTCGAGGACTTGACTGATCTCGTGATCCTGGATCTTGCATGTTAGCATTATATCCATGCATACCATTTCATCTTGCATATGCATCAATTGTGCATCTTGCATCTCATTCCAAAACAAGAAACTCATTTCATCTTCATTTTATCCAGTAAATTAAGTTGATTCCCCGACACCATTACACTACTCGAGCCAGTACCAGATGAATGATGGATCAGATTCAAGAAGAACATGTTGCTTTTAGAGAAGAGATGGACTCTGTCAAAAGCAAGATCGATCAGATTTTCGAGGCAATAATAGCTCTAGCCAAGAGAGATGATGAACTTCACAACACCGCTGCTACTGCAAGGAACAATACCCAGGTGCAAGGATCTACTTCATTGCCTTCAGTTCCCATTCCAAATCCTTTGATCTGGGGTATGCCTCCAGACTTCACTCCTGCAGCTGAATGAGCCACTACTCAACCAATTCCTACATCTGGGGTTACTATTGGAGCTATCCCACAAGCTAAACCTATTATTATTCAAATTCTTATTCCCCATGTTGAAGAGAAGATACAAGATGAGTATGACATGGAAAATTATCATGAGGTTGTCCCCATTATCATCCTCATGCTGCTCAAGATTCTGAAGCCATCAAGATGTGTCATAATTTAGCTGAAAAACTCCGAGTTATGGAAGGACATAACCCAACCTCTTTGAATGACTTGGAGATATGCCTAGTGTCAGATGTTGTGATCCCCTCTAAGTTCAAGTTGCTAGAATTCGAAAAATATAAGGGCCTCGGCTGTCCTAACATTTATATAAAGATGTAGTATCAAAAGATGGTTGCCTATGCTAGGGATGACAAGTTGATGATCCATTACTTCCAATACAGCCTGTCAGGAACGTCGCTAGAATGATACATGCAACTGGAAAGCAGTAGTGTGCGTACTTGGGCTGAGTTGGCTGAAGCTTTTATTAAGTAATACAAATACAACACTGACCTAGCTCCAAACCGTACTCAATTGCAGAGTATGGCTCAAAAGGACAACGAATCCTTTAAAGAGTATGCACAACGTTGGAGGGAGTCAGCTGCAAGAGTGCATCCACTGCTGGTCGACCGTGAATTGATTGATATTTGTATGGGTACCTTGCAAGGGCAATATTATGAAAAGCTAATCAGCAATGTGTCTTCAGGATTCTCAGACATGGTAATAGTCAGTGAGAGAATTGAAGAAGGTTTGAAAAGTGGAAAGATTCAAGGAGGTTGTGGTAGACAGGTTGGAATCAAGAAGCCTTTCAATGGGTATAAGAAAAAAAGGGTGAAACAAATATTGTCTCTTCTCATGGGGGAAAAACACAGTAGAGGGCGCATACTTTAGTACCTTACTACCAACACCCGTATGTTGCAGTTGTGCAATATGCTCCTATGCCTTATCAGCAAACTGCTTCAACTCCAGTTCCTGCTCAAATACCTCAACAACAAAATCCCTATCATCAAGTTGCCGTTGTTGCACCTATTTCATACCAGCACCCGACTTACCAACAACAATGACCATATCAGCAACAACAACACCAGAATCAACAACAATGCGCTTCATAACAACGTTAGCCTAACCAACAAAAGGTGAGGAGGCCAAAGAGACACTTTGATCCTATGCCTGTATGATATGGCCAAATCATCCCTTATCTGCTAAAGGATGAATCAGTTACCTTGAGAGATATAGCACCTCCAACTGTTATCCCTCCAGGATATGATGCCAACGCCCACTGTGAGTATTGAAGGTTGAGAAACACAAGAAATGAGGGTTTGAATTGGGTTTCACATTTCGTCCCCATTTGCAGAATTTAAACTAATTGCGTTAACATGTAAATAAAATAAATGAACACAATTATTTTATCCTGATTCACTGTTAACGAAGTTACTCCAGTCCACCCCTCAAGGTGATTTCGCCATATCACAAGGACTTAATCCACTAATCATCAACACGATTACAACCATAATGGATACCTTCCATTGTCTTCTTGGGAATTCTGACATTCATTCTCATCTCAAGGAATCATCCTTCAAGCCGTTCAACAATGACCTGGCCCTCTCAAGCATTCTGGTCTTCATTCGACCGCTCAAGGAACATTACCTTTTTCAAGGATTTTCTTGTGCACTATATATGCTTCTTACAAGCTGATTACACAAATGAAGTACAATAAACACCTAAGTGTTTCTAGCAAGATATGAGCAACAACTCCTTGCTTTTTAATACAGAAACTATCTAAAAATGAATCTCTAAGAGATTATTAAGCACCATAGTTCTGTATTGCTTAAAAGCTTTCTTATGAGCACCGCAGGTTCTTATCATGAGCTTTAAGCTTCTTTCTAATGCACTCCTTTCTGAGTAGGTAATGATTCTTCCAGCTTAACTATCAAGATCAACTAAGTTACTATGCTTCACTTATTGATGTTTCACTTGAAAAGTTTCACATAGCTTTAGCATGTTGCATCGTTGTGCGCTCTTCATCATTCTGCTTCAACTTCTTCTCCATTGAGCATTCTTCGTTTAAGCTTCAGCTTACAACATCTTGTACTCTTTTCTTGAGCATATAATGCTTTTTCCAATTCAACCATCAAGTTCAACTAAGCTACTATGCTTCACTTATTGATGTCTCGCTTGAGTAGTTTCATATGGTGTTAGCATGATTATCGTTTGTGCACACTTTGTAGTAACAACTTCATCTTTGCTTGCCACATGTTGATTATTTATTGTGTTAAATAATAATCCTTTGTATGAACAACAACCAACACCCTTTTTATCTTTCTCTCTTTATAATCAGCGGCTGCTTCAAGCAATAAGCCATGAGCAATATTTCTTCAAGCTTCTAAGTCTTCAATTTATAGAGCATGAGAGAATAGATCTATTGAAGGGTATTCTTGGAAACATATTCCAACAACAATATCCCAACGTTCACATGAAGAAATGGTCAACATTATTGTACAAAAAGCTTCTCCTGCGCCACCTTTTCGAGGTAGATGTTACAGAGTTTTAGTACTACTATGATCTTCAGTCTTCTAGCATCTTGAGAGGCTTCAGATACTAACTTGATGAAGCATGTTGTAGAAGAGTAATTCTTTGTGTAGTCTTCAGAAACCCAGTCTTCAGAATTCCAAGATCTTTATTTAGCATAATCTATCTTGAGAATCTTCAGCACTCGTTCTTTTAGAAGCATTATCTTTAGAGTCTTTAAAACCTGTTCCTTCATAACCTTGTCTTCAGAGTCTTCAAATTTCATTAAGCACGTTCTTTGTCTTCAAAGTCTTCAGCACTTCGTCCAATCAGAACCCTGTCTTCAGAAACTCTTCAGTACTTGATCTTCATAAATTGTGTCTTCAGAATCTTCAGAGCTTTGTTCACCTGAACCACGTCTTCAGAATCTTCAGAACTTGTAACATTAGAATTGTATCACATTAGAAAGTCTTGTGGACCTTCTTATAAAGTCTTAATTAGAATGTTTAGAACTAACGTTCATTAGAACCGTTGTATTAGAAACATTCATATATCTTGACTTTATCTTGTACACACATATGTTTTCTTCCAGAGTGTTGATAACAGAGTCTGATAACGTCACATGCCTTCTTATCAGAGTCAGAATCATATTGACAACAACCACACACTAGACAGAAACCATGTCATACAGAATTGCTATCATAGATAACATGTTCAGTTATCATCAAAACTCAAAGGCCAGATGTAGAACCAAATCTTGTTCTTACAAGTATCACAAGGGTGCCCCGGGGCACACAATTGAGAATTGCAAAACTTTCAAGCACAAAGTTCAAGACTTGATTGACTCGAAGGAGCTCACATTCACACCAAACAACTCAAATGTTGCAACAAACCCCATGCTGCCGCATATGGCTCGTCAGTGAATGCTATTGAAGGGGTTGTTGAAAACAAGCAGAGTGGTCTCTGAAGAAGCTAGTTCAATAGCAAGTCACTCATGAAGGGTTCAAGTCCTCAAATAAAGGCAGTCATTATGTCATGTTTCCATTTTTGCATTCTTGTATTTTGTTCTTGTTTGTCTAATTACTTGTTTGCTTTAAACATTGTTATTTGTATTTGGTTTTATTAATGAGATGATTATGCATGTTTTGAATTAATCTTTTCGTATTCACTCATCTGTTTTCATAATATCACAAAAATGCACAAAAAATATATTCTCCCACTTCACTTTCTTTATCAAATTGTTGTTTTAGCAAATATTGGATGAAGGATGATGAAAGCGAAATACCCATAACTGTTGTGGTATACTTTCGGATAAGACCTACTAATGATGTACATGCATTGTTTCAAATCCCCAAACTCTAGAGAGATGAGGAGTTAGTCCCTAGTTAACTACTTCGAGCCTAGAAATATGAATTTCTTTCGGATTTATATAACCTTACGCTTAACCTGGGGCAGGGTAATGTTCAGTTAATCTAACCACACATTTGAATTACAAGATGAATACATCCTATCTAGGAATCAACCACTTGATATTTGTTCTTGAATGACCAAAGACTTGGCAGTCACAGACCTTCAGCAAAATAAAATTGAAAATCAAAAAAGAAAAAAGCCCGCTAAGTCGAATGCCCAAATAGGAGACTTAGGCAAAAATCAGGGTAATCCCGATGGACTAAGTTTTAAGAAACAGTCTAGGCAAAAGTTAGGGATCAAAAGAGGTCATGTAAATTCTCAGCAAAAAACAGAATAAGATTCAGTGACCACCATCAAAATGGTTACTGACATGAAAAAAATAAAATAGGGTGACTGCCAACTCAAGAGAATCTTGAATCATCATTTCACTCTTACACTGTCAAATCCCTTTTAGAAGACGAATGCGTGTAGAATTAACGGAACGTATGAGTGGAGATCATCACGAAGAAGGGGTGGGTACAAATAAAATTTGAGCCTTATATCATTTGTTTTAATAGTTGTGAACCAAGTCATGTTACAACCCTCAAAAGACCTATTTGAGGCAAGGTTTATTCTGAAAGCATACTACAACAAGGTTGCGTAAACTGACTCCTAGATATTTGCTAAAATTCTGTTTTGTTATCGATGTATCTTTCATACACTAGCCTAATCAACATTGCGTTTGGACTAATGGTCCATTCTCCACACACTTCCACATTATCCCAATAAATGATTTTTTCAAAACTTGCATAAATTTGCATTAAGATTATCATTTTTGAATGAACAATTTTAACTGTAAATCAGAACTTGACATCAAGGAGATTCCAACAAGGGGCAATCAAATAGGAACTAGAACTTTCGTTGGTGATAACCCAAACCAATACTACCTCAAAACCCTATGAATCTGGGGCGATTCCCTCAAAAGCTCAATCAGGGGAAAATCATCTCAAAGGCTCAATTAGGAGCAGACTACTACCAAATTCAAACACTGGTGCAAATTATGTCACGGTAACTCTTCAAATTTCCCAGCAAAATTCTTTCAAGAACCCAACAGACTGGGGCAGAACAAGTTGCAAGGGGCAAGTTCTCTCGGTACTTTTAAGTTGGACAAGCAGACCTTATCAGACATTAGCGACCATTCATGGTAGAGCAAGCGTGATCTTCAGGCGTTGACTACGTCGCTACGCTCATTTTCAAGCCATCATAATCCTCATACTTAAAAATCATGGTTCTCCCAGGAATAAACACAACTTATCAACAAGTAAGTAAACTTGGAAAGCTAGAATATTTGGTTCCATTCTCCGATCGTAGCATCGTCAGAGATCGAGTGTCAGGGAGTTAGCCCCAACTTATCCAATCATCTATCTACATTTAAACGCCATATGTATCATATACATCATAAGCATCATTGCATACATGACCCAAAATATATATATATCCCCAACATTCACATCCTTGCATGCATTTCAGTACATCAACATTTGCATTATACTGCCACCCAATATGGAGTACCATTTTCAAAATCAAACATGCATGCATGTATAAGTCAGGATCAAGGATCAATCACGAGATTCCAGGCCGATCCTCAACCAAGTCAATGGGCGTTCCCCATGGAGTTGCTCTCTTTAACCTTTTATTGATGAAGTTGTTCTCTTCAAGCCAGATTATTCGTTGGTATTTCTCCAAGTAGAGTTCTTACCAGGCGTTGTTCAGCGGGCGTTCCCCGTTGAGTTGTTTCCTTCAACCTTTTGTTGAAGAGGTTATTATCATCATACCATTCATGTGGTATCTCTCTGAATAATTCCTACCTTACTTATTGAACGTTCCCCAGTGGGTTGTTTCCTTTCAACCTTTTATTGATAAGGATGGTTTTCCTTGATGAATTATATTTCTTCAACCTTTTGTTGACCTTCCTAAGAGAGTTTTACTACCATCCTTTTGGTGATAGTAAAATTTGTGGTTTTGATTTCACTTTCATCCTTTTGGTGGTAGTGATGTGTTTGTTATCATCCTTTTGGTGATACCTAGTTTTGTCGACCTTACTTTCATCCTTTTGGTGAGGGCGATCATGGAAATTATATGCTTACTATCATCCTTTTGGTGATAGCAAATCGTGTTATTACCTTCATCCTTTTGATGTCGGTAATCTTTAAATTTGGGGATTTACTATCATCCTTTTGGTGATAGAAATGTGTGTCATTACCTTCATCCTTTTGGTGTTGGGAATTTACTATCACCCTTTTGGTTATAGCGAATTGTGTTATTACCCTCATCCTTTTGATGTCGGTAATCTTTAAATTTGGGGATTTACTATCATCCTTTTGGTGATAACAAGTCATGTCATTACCTTCATCCTTTTGGTGTTGGGAATTTACTATCACCCTTTTGGGTGATAGCGAATTATGTCATTACCTTCATCCTTTTGATGTCGGTGATCTTTGAAGTTAGGAATTTACTATCATCCTTTTAGTGATAGGTAATTGTGATATTACCTTTATCCTTTTGTTGTAGGCAATCATTAAAGTTGGGAATTTACTATCATCCTTTTGGTGATAGCAAAATGGGAATTTACTATCATCTTTTTGGTGATAGCAACTTGTGTTGTTACCTTCATCCTTTTGGTATCGGTAATTTTTGAAGATTGAGAACTTACTATCATCCTTTTTGTGATAATGAGTGGTATGTATTTACTATTATCCTTTTGGTGATATAACTTTTGTCCTTTTGATGTCGGTGATCTTTAAATTTGGAAATTTACTATTATCCTTTTAGTGATAGCGAATTATATTATTACCTTCATCCTTTTGATGTCAGTGATCTTTAAGGTTGGGAATTTACTATCATCCTTTTGGTGATAACAAATTGTAGGGTTATCTGCATCCTTTTTGTGTTGGTGATCGTTATAGTTGTGAATTTATTATCATCCTTTTGGTGATAGCAAATTATGTTGTTTTGATCTTACCGTCATCATTTTTGGTGTCGACGATCTTTGAAGCTTTGGTTTGTGTATCATCATTTTGGTAAATGGCAACCTCTTATAACAGTGTGTTTTTACTACCATCCTTTTGGTGATAGCAAATTTTTGACCTCACTTTCATCCTATTGGTGAAGGGTCATTGATTCGTGTGCTCACTATCACCCTTTTGGTGATAGCCAGCTTTGTGTGTGTGGTCTTACCATCATCCTTTTGATGTCGGCGATCTTTGTAGTTATGATCTCACCATTGTCCTTTTGTCAATGGTGATCTTTGCAAATTATGGCCTTACTCTCATCCTTTTGGTGCTAGCAAGTGTCATTGTGATCCAACCATCATCCTTTTGGCGATGTCAATTTTAGTCTTAATGCCTAATCATCACCCTCTTGATGATGACATTCGTTAAAGTTTGATTTAGCCATCATTCTTTTGGTGTTGGCAACTTTTGAAGTCGTTGTAAGCCTACTATTATCCTTTTGGTGATAGTCAGCTTTGTTGATTTTGTTGATATCCTTTTGGTGTCAGTGGTCTTTATAGTTTTGAGTTCACCGTCACTCTTTTGGTGTCATTAACTGTTGTCATTGCAAGGCCGACATTGATGTGGTATCCTATTTTCTTTTTCCGATAAATTTAGAGTCTTCTCGTATCTAATCGACTTCTACCCGGAAAATAAACTCCACACAACAGTTCATTCTCTCGAGTTCAAGGCAATTAGATATGGGCATCTGTCATACCCCAAATTTGTCCTACCTTTCTCCGTGTTATCTCTATAAGATCATTTGGCCTTTGGCCACGATCTACTGATAATTAGGTCATATGATCTTGTGTGCATGTTTATTATGATTAACAATCTTGTGCATGTGCATTAAGTTCAAGTAGAGATAATACTCATTCTCTCAGTCAAGTACTTCAAGACATGATCAATGGATTCTGATGCAAAGGGGTTTTCTAATGGTCACTTTCCTCAAAGTTTCTCAGAATTTTTAGTGTATACTCCCAAAGAGAATCAAGGTTTTCCTTCCATTGGTATTGAGCATGGTCATTGGAAGCGTGGTTAGAGTTTTTGTGGCAAGTTGCATCACAAGTTGTATCATTATTTTCAAAGGATTTCTCAGGGCATGGATCATGTACCGAGTTTCATCATCATTTAAATCTTTGACTGTGCGAGTAACAAAGACCAAGCTTAATTCAAGAGAGACTTTGTTCGTATCCATGAGGATGGATCATTGTTTTGTTTCCTTTTGACTGTAAGTGAAAGAGTTCGGATTTTCTTGTTGATTAGTTTGTGAACAACATGCTTGGAAATGGTAAAGTTTGGATAAAAATCTTGAATCAAGTTTTGGCAAGAAGTTATCAAAGTGAAGTTCATGTTCTTTACAAAAGTTCAAATTAATTAATTGTTTTTACAAACTTCAAGTTCAAATTCAAGTTATTTAAGTTGCAATATTTGTCCACTTTCAAATTCAAGGATGCAAGGAGTGATTCAAATGAAAATTCACCAATTCATGATCCATTATCATGTAATTAAGGAAGAACATCAAATTTTATTCCAAATTCAAGGATACAAAATGCAGGATATTTCTTTACAAAGTTCATATGACCTAAGGTTTGTTACAAAAGTCAAGCTCATTCCAAACTCAAATTAAAATTCAAGAAGGCATACAAGATCAAAGTCATTCACAAGTCATTCAAAATTACAACAAAAGTAAACAAGAATCATTGATAATGCAACAATAACAGAATTTGTCATGTTGTATCAACAACAAAGTAACTCATCAAATTGTTTTTAAAGGCATTCATCATATGTATATATGGTGAGCCCTTTTTCTTATTTTGGTGTGCCAATACACTAGACGCATTACTACGGGTTCTCCTTGCTTGTCCGTAACTGCGGCTGTAACTTCAAAGTCAACTAGGTTTGGTATCTTGGTGACTGCATCAGAACACTTGTGGTTGCGTCGCATCAATGTTGTTTACCCACAACATGCCTCAATATCAAAGAATAAACAATACACGTTTCCAAATCATTATATTGTGAGAAACTATAGTTAAACATGTCGAAGTAAAAAGAAAAATCAGAATATGCACAAAACATGTTTTCAAGTTACAGCAGACACGATTCGACATGTTCAGTTTAAAAATGAAAGATCACAAACACAGTAATGACAAGAAACCACAACTATAAGGTTGTTTCTGAAACAAGGTTCGACAACATTGTCTCACTCATTCAATTCAGAGTTATGGAATTAAATTCACCATTGCTTATAAAAAAGGTACGACAAACAACAGTTGTGTAACCTCTGGCCAGTTCTGGTTGCACATAAATGTAATAAATAAATCAGGAAACCAAGTGCACTGAAGATAGCCATACCATCAAAGTATACTTGATCCATGTAATGTTTCCCCCTACAAATGAAGAAGGCAAAATAACTCTCCGACCTGTCTTGTTTTGTTGACAACTTTCGTGATTCTCATCAAGTTGTTTATACTTTCCAACTCTTAGTTTAGATTGGTTATTCCTCAACCAATTAAGGCGCTTTGTTTCCATCAATGTGTATCCATCTACCAAGAATTGTTGGAAGAGTCTTCTGGAATGCAACAGTGTTTTGGCCTCATTTGTTCATTGGTGCAAACAAAAGCATAACCAATCTTTGATGGTTTGATGATTTTGCTTCGTAACAACCTTTTGATGTATAAATTTGCGGAGTATATTAGGCTTATATCCATCTTCACCATACGGAAAACTAATGGGTATTGATACGCCAAGTAACTTGGATGGAATTCGTCAATCCTTTTGTAGTTGACCATCACGTTGTTGCACTATTATGTCTCTTTTAGAAACTTAATCTATATCCCCGACTATAAGAGCTGCAACCTCAGACACAGTAGGGCAGTTATACACGCGACCGTCAGTGGATCTTTCATAGATAGGTCGTAGCTTCAAATCTTGATATGTTTTATTCTTCAACATGTCTCTTACCATTCGATAATCCTTTGCACGAGGGTTATTTGCATCCAACATGAACTTGAGTGTTGCAACTATAGATTTATCAATTTGTTTATTATCATTGTCATAAAAATAGATAATTGAAATATTAATATAAATAGGAATGAAAATGGTGTTTCGGTAGTAGGAATGAAAAAGGTTTTTACCTAAAATACTCCATTTTGTTCACAACTTCATTGTTTATGTCGTAAATATACAATTGTGCGTATTTCGGCGGTTGTTCTAGCTCTGGCAGCAAAGTTACAATTCGATGGCATGTTTGACCATGCAGTCGCATAGTAGGTGGACCCCGACCACCTTTGTATTGGATGTACCAAATTTCATTCCCGGGGATGTGAAAGAAAACATTGCATTATAGGTTTGAATGTTGTTTTGGGAATTTTTAACATAGTTGTAGTTATGATTAAAGAGAAGTTTGTGTAAAGCAGAAGGTTGATGCTGAAGCATTAGAAGTGCAATTTTTCCTCCCTTGCAACATAGTGTGAACTTTGGAACAATTGAGTGTCTTGACTTTCCTCTGCGTTCTTGATACCACATAGCGGCTTGACAATGTTGGCATTCCCATAAAGGGTCTCTTATATCTGAATAAACTGAAATTGAATAAAATAGTGCAACAAACATGAACACACCAGACAGGTATTCGTAAAAACATATATATATATATATCCATTTTTACAAATGCCTGTCTGGCGTGCTCTCACGTTTGTTGCACTGTTTTATACATGTCATGAAAATGTAGTTGTTTTGTAACAGAAGATGTTGGATAAGGTCTCAACCTTGCGCGTAACAACTTCCCAATGGAATGGAGTTTTGTTCTTCATCATCATCAGAGTTGTGTTCAAAGTCGTCGTCCTCATCAAAATTTGGCGAATTGTCGGTATCGGAGTTTCCTGCATCCGCAATGATGAAAGGCTTTGGAGTTAGTATTCTTTCATAAAATGAAGATGTAGAATGTATACTCCTCCGTCATGGCTCATTAATACCGATGATATGAGGAGGTGTCACCGCATTGAAGACGTTGATAAGATTCACTTTTGATGGTATAAGAATTCTTGCCCTTTTAAACATGTTTATTTCGTAGTGATGATGATCACATGAATCAGTATGTATTGTGTATGTAAAATTAGTAGAAAGTGGTGTAGTTTGATGACTACAATTGGTTGACCCAGGAGTGAAATATCTTGAAGTAGTATCATATGGATAAACATTCTTCTTGTTGCAAAGAAGTTGGTTGTTTCTTTTGTTTAACAGATAAAACTTTCTTTTATTCCTTGCAAGAGATAAAGTTGTTTTGTTGTTGTTAATTCTTGATTATTCCATTTAATGTGTGTTTAAGTCTGACTGAAGAAATAGTAAAACACGAATATGAATAAACAATGGAATACCACAATATAAAATGTAATGGAGGCAGTAATCTAACAAAGGAAAAAAAATGTTTATTGGGCATTACCATAATATGTATGCATTTCTAAGGTTTTGCTAACAGCAACATGTTGACCCAAAATATATTTGTTTACATGTTTTCCTTCATGTTCTGCAGTAGTTGAAACGCAAATGATGGATATGGCTTCATGACGTGCTGCATTCCGTTGTAAGTTGGTGAATATTGAGAGTTTAGAAAAGTATATTTCCAAGACTTGGTTTGGTTTGTATGAAGTGGTGTAAGCAAGCTGTCTTTACAAATGAGCTCTAAATAGTACACAAGGTGTTTCTTGAAAAACTTAATTTAATAGTGGCCTTATAAAAGTAGTATGAGTTGACAAAGTCAAACAATAACAGTACCAATCTGTATTGTTAGAAGTGTGGTAATAATTGTATGAAAAAAGTGTATAAAATATTGTTTTAAATACTGCTGAAGTGATGTGTTAAGTAGAAAAGGATTATTATATGACATTTTGCAGTGTACATGTAGATTACCATAGTTGTATCTTCTTTCAATATAAGTAGAGGCCCCCATTTTAAAGTCAGCCACACGTGTGTTTTTTTGGAAAAGGTATATCAAATATGATATGTATAATATAATAACTTATTGTTTAACACAAATTATCATGGAGACCTGCAATAAATAGGTTATTTATGTAGTAAACTGTATCATCCTGTATGACCACAAAAAACGTTGTTCAACCGTATATATATATATATATATATATATTTTTTTTTTTTTTTTGGTTGAAATTAGAAGAATTGACTCGGCATAGTCACTTAAAGAGAGTAATTTGTACAAAAAACATACTAATTGCATTAATGATTCAAAACCAAAGGGGTACACAAAACATTGTCTTTAAATCAGGAAACAATAGTTAAAAATAAATTAACAATGTTGAAAACAAATAAACATGACAACTTTCATGTTGTTACTAAAAAAAACCAAAACACAACATTCTACAACTGCAGCAGACACCCAAAGCATTGCACTTCCCACTTCCAAAGCATTACTTTTCCAATTTTATAAACTTCTTTAGTTTGGTGGAGGAATGTTCACAGTCTTTCAATTCCTTTGGAGGAGTAGAGGCATTTGATACATCTGTTGCCACTCTCTTTCATGCTGAATTTGACGTAACCGGGTCCGGTATATGGTTGGAGATAAAATCAATTTCCTGAAATTCATATTATAATTTGTAAGAAACTTGAAGTCAACAAAACAAACTATCGAATAACATATATTAATTGAAGGAGATGTTGTGTAAACATACCGCTACTAAATCCCAGTTCGCTGATGCAATAACTTCATCAAGGCTTTCGTTATTCTACATAGAAGAAAATCAACAATTTAACATAATAATACACAACTTGATATATGTCCATAAAAAGAATAGCGAATATGAGATAAAGGAAACCTACAACACGTCATCTGTTACGGGAGACATTGAAGGTGTTTAATTTAGAATGCAAGAAAAAACGTATATTAAAAAGCAATTGGTATATATATATATATATATATATATATATATATATATATATATATATATATATATATATATATATATATATAACCTTCGAATAGTTATACCGAATCTGGAGCAATTGATAGTGAAAGCTGCTTCACGATATTTTCATCCTGATATATGGAGACAACTAATGCATTTGCCCATGATGGTTGCCATTTCACCTTGAATGCCACACCAACTAAAGCATCAAGTGCTAAGGGATATTCAACAGGGTTGGTGACTCCAGCCTAATTGGAAAGGGGTAAAAAAATTAAACTATTAAGAAATTACTGGTGATTTCTCTAAGTGAGTATTACAGAATCAACCCTAAACCTTAATCAAGTTGTTGCGCATTTGATCGACAGATATGTTCAAGAGTTGTGAACACTCACGGTCCCATAATACAAACGTCGCACGACATCCATCACTTACCACTTCAAGTAGAATCTTATACCTATTTATGCAAGTAGATTAGGACAATATATTAAAGTAAATTACAGAAATTTAAAACAAAATCGTAAATGAAAGTATGACCTGTAAATTTCTGTTTCAGTGTTATGGGCAACACCACAAATGTAAGGTGCTTTTTATCCCTTAGCAACCCTTTGACATTCATGACATGCCTGGTAATACCACCCCCTTGGGATGCTCTTAGTTTGTCAGTCATTGCTACAGTAACATATCGAGTGATATATGGGCAAGGTAAAATATAAATATGAGACAAACACGAGTATAAGAAATAAATAGAAATAAACAGACAATGAAAACGAACACGAAAGAATAGGTGTTACATCTTTAAGTTGAATAATCTGAGTTAGAGGAAAAACTACAACCTTATACATGAATTTATCGTAAGGTGTAAGATGAGAACTTCCTGAAGTCTGAGACCAGTTAGGTGATTGTGTTGTCAAACTTTGACATGATCCTTGATTGGCTTCCATTTTTGGGATCTTATGTTCAAAAACACATAAAAGGAAAATCATCATTGAAAGAAATGTAAACGATATGTTAATTGAGTAATACATTTTGTGCAGTAAATGCAAGAACGGAGGATCTTTTTAGGAAATCCTTAATGTCAGGTAAGTCTTCATTGATGTGCAACTTAGTTACATTGAATGTGTTTGAAACACACAAATGATACTTTCCTATATGGTAATGAAATAACAAATCAATGGTGATGTTATTAATGAATTCAAAACACAACTTTAAAAATAATAAAATTATCCTATACCCTCCTATTTAACTTTTGCAAATTGCAAAATGTGAATTGTTGGTAACAAACCATCCTTCATATTTTTCATGTATTCATGGAACTGCAAAGCATAATCTTCCCACAATGTACAATGTACTATGCTGTTACTGCGAATATAGAAAAGAAGATGGTTAGAAAAAAATAAAAGGGTGAAGACAGAAGAATATAAGTTATAAAGGTGTCGTAGTTTTGTAGACATACCCCAAGTCTTTCAAGACCAAATTAATTTGTTGTTTTTTGGACCCGTTTTGTAATTGTGTGTATCCAATTTCTGTGACCATCCCAATAACATCTGCAACATACCATTGGGTAAACAAAACAAACGTTATAAGATAATATGATATAACATAATTGAATATATTTTTCAAAAACATATGTGTCTAAACACACATATTAAAAGATCCATTATCCATTTTCCACATATAATATCAGCAAACGGTGTGAATTTCATTTTCTTGGAGGTATGTCGTGCTTATTTTTTGTCGCAAACAGAGGTATCACCAGTGAAAACCAAAACATATTTGTGGTCAGAGGGCTTGAACAAAAGTTCATTCAACATGACTTGGAAATTTGCAATGGTATAAGTGTTATTGACGGATAATACAAATCCAAATGTT
This sequence comes from Lathyrus tuberosus, assembly GCA_022829125.1. Taxonomy (NCBI): domain Eukaryota; kingdom Viridiplantae; phylum Streptophyta; class Magnoliopsida; order Fabales; family Fabaceae; genus Lathyrus; species Lathyrus tuberosus. The sequence continues at coordinate 17,619,437 of JALAZF010000063.1, forward strand.
TGTCTAAACATTGTTGGAACTTTGACATGAATATCTGAACCCTGCAATGTCAACAATGAAATGTTCAAATAGCTTAGACGAAATCCTTAAACATACAAATAAAATGCTTCCAAAACCTATGCATCAGTCATAAGACAAAAATGATAATATGCAACAAATACATGGATGACTAACATAAAGATGAAAACAAACAACTTTATAATGCGACTTGAAGACAAAACAGAACGATTAAAGGTACAATGAACATCTTCTTAAACAAATGAACTGAAGTGAAGATCGTTGCATAAACACGCGTATCAATTTTTTGGAGGTTTCAAAACCTATTGTGAACATGGTTGAGGAAAAAATACATGTCTATCAACCACAATCATCTCAAAGTGTTCCTTATTCTTTGAAACCACACTCCATTTGTGATGGATTCTGACCGCAATCTTCCAAAGCTCCTTGCTTTCGTTGATATCTTTAACCATTGCAAAAGGTCTTGCCATTGTTGTTGTTGATTTTCGGTGAAGAAGAAATTTTTACCAGAGATTTTTAAGGTGGAAGAAAGGATTTGGTAGAGTTGTTTCAAAGATGTACAGTGTTGAAAGAAAAAATTGAAAGTGAGATGGAGATCATGTCTAAATCGCTGCTATCAATAATGAAGTGCATTGGAAAAACCATTTTGAAAAACATGTGGTTTATGAACAAAAGCAACTTTGGTATATGTGTCAAAAAGACAAACTTTAGTTGCTCCAAAAGCCAAAAAAGGGTTCGGTTAGCCTGTGTTTGTTAATTGAATAGCAAAATATTAGTATAAGCAGTGCTATTAGTGTAGTTGAAATTAGGGGTGGCAAAACGGGTCCGGTCCGTTGGGCATGCCCGTTTTACCCGCACTTTAGTGTGGGGTGGACTAAGGATTTAGGCCCTCACCCTCTAATGTGTCCGTCCTGTCCCGCCCCATTTTCTTCGCGGGTTTTTGCGGACACAAGCATTTACATAAAATTTTGCATTTTTAAACTTAAAAAGTGCAGTACCCGCAAGTTTTCTCCGCCCCGCCTTTACTTTTTTGCGGAGTGAGCCTAAATTTTAGACCCGCATCTTCAACTATGACCGCCCCGTTTTTTTCAGACATTTGCGGGACGGGCATAAACAGGGCGGACATGCCCGTTTGCCACCCTAGTTGAAATAGAATCGTACTATAATTTTGGTTGGAATGAGTTAAAAATAGACTTGTCAAAAAAATACTAACTTGACGTCATTAGAGAAGGGTGTTTTTCTGATTTTCTGAGCAACAAAATTTCTTATATTTTCTTATAGTATAGATGAATAATAAGTTTAGTAGCGTGACGCAATTACCCACTCCTTCCATTTATGCAATGCTGTAGTTGAAAGAAGAAGGAAAACAAAAAAAAAAGAAAAAAACGCAAAAACCATCGAGAAAATTTGATATTATTATGGCTACTTTGCTATGGACACCTTCCAATTCCCACTCTCTCAATCTAAATCTCAATCTCAATGGAAAACAATCTCCTCTTAAACTAAACCCAAACCCCTCTCTTCATTTCAACCGTCGTTTTCGTCGTTTCAACACCACAATCTCTTGCAATTCTACTAATTTCAACGACGATACAAAACCACAATCTCAATCTGAAGCGATTCAACTTTACTCCCAAATAGAAAGGTTCTTTCTCTTTAACCTATCATAACACTTTCTTTTTACAGCTAGGGTTGTTTAATCGGAAACCTAAATATGATTGAGAATTTGATAGTAAAACTAATTTATTTTAAATTTTATAATTTGTATTTGTGGTTTATGGATTTCTTTGCAGATTAGTTACTACTTCCGCTAGACAATCACAAGATGCTTGGGGTTCTGCAGACTGGACTGAAGTGGAGGTAACTATATGCTATCAACCAAGTATAGAATTGGTTTATGCATAAGCACTTGTAGGATAATCGCTTAATTAGCCTGTTTATCCAAACAGGAACAGTAAGCACTTATTCTATAAGTCTATGTGAATGTTTGGAATTGTGTTTGTGTTGGCATTCTCGCGGCCCAATGCATTGTAAACGGGAAAACAAAGAAGCTACTATTTGTAGCTTTCACGGCATCGTGGATATCTAACGTAATTCTACCAAATGCGACGCAGTACCGAACAGATGCTATATATTATATCGGAGTTTGCGTCATAACTTATTTGCATTAAGCTATTTGCATTATCAGCATTTGTTTTCTCTGTAAAAATAGAATTTTAAGTGAATGGGGTTGAAGAGGTGGTAGGGTAGGGGATAAGGGGATAAGTTCAACACACGTTTTTTCCTTTGGGATATCTTAACGAACTTATTATTAGAGTAAGCTGAATTGCTGAAGCAACTTATGAGATAGTCATCAAATGTGAGATGATTCTATCTTTTTAAGAGCGTGTCAATGACATTTCTATTCACAAAAATCTTGGGAAATGCTCTTTGTATAATTTCAGGGATCATGGATTCTCAAACCCAAAAGCTCCAAACCCAATTTTGTTGTACATTTTGTGGGAGGTATATTTGTAGGAGCTGCACCCCAGCTTACCTACCGCTGGTTCCTTGAGCGCCTAGCAGAAAAGTAAGTCTCCGTGGTATGATTATTACTTGTGTGCTTATTGAAGGCTTTTTTTTTTCCCTTTTATTTTTTAAATGCATATATTGATTTGTTAGAGTAGGATCTTTGAATGAACGCTGAAATTTGTTCTAGGAAATATCTCATATCAGGATCATTTGAGGCTCAAATATCTAGGATCTATAGTTGAAAAAATAGCTAACTTTAAAACCATTTGTTTCTAGGGGTGTATTGGTCATTGCAACTCCATATGCTAGTGGGTTTGATCACTTCTTCATTGCAGATGAAGTGCAGTTTAAATTTGACCGGTGCTACCGCACACTACAAGAAACAGTAAGCCTCAACTCATTATCCAAGGGCTGGCTTCTTTGCTTTTTTAATTTTCAAAGAATTCATTAGAAGTACTCGTTGTTTCAGGTCAAAGAGCTTCCTATTTTTGGTGTTGGCCATTCTCTGGGATCGCTTGTCCACCTCCTGATTGGTATATTGATAATCTTCTGTTAGACTTGATTGTAAAAAGTAAATTGATTTATTAGATACTGAATTACATTTGCTATTTAACCAGGGTCAAGATATGCAGTGCAAAGATCTGGAAATGTTCTCATGGCATTCAATAACAAGGTATTCATCCAGCAATCAACGGAAATATAGGAAGAAAGATGAAATGTATACGACTGAAAATAAATCAGATTCAAATAAGAAATAATTCAAAACTTTCCGATCTGAACTTATTTATGTTGTCATTCGTAATTCCTAATAAATTTTTACACATTTTCTGAGAGTTTTCTATGTAAGAATTCTCTTTGTAATCTAATCATGATTGACTAGATTTCTTTTCATTGATACAGGAAGCTAGTTTGGCTATACCCTTGTTCTCTCCGGTTCTTGTTCCGATGGCTCAAAGTTTTGGTCCACTTCTATCAGATATTTTTTCTTCACCAACTCTACGAGCAGGGGTCAGTATTGCTACATAAATATCTTGCCTGGAAATGAAGGAAGGCACCTATTAATATTTTCTAAGAAATATTAACAACCTCTCTTGAGGTATATGAAATAGAATTTGGCTCCTTTTCTGTTTAATGTCATATTACAATAACCTTCCCTTTGAAAACATTAAATATCCAAGTGGTCTTTTTTCTTTTCAAATCTTTCTTTGTATATTTGGATACACTAAGACCAATTACCACTCAAACTATACCTTGCTTAAGGTATAACTGTATTTATGTCAAAGACTGAGACCTTTTTAAGAAAGTAAAACGTTCATGCAGTAAACAAGTTACATTTTCTTAAAAAAAATGAAACATTATTATATATCTTGCATTGTTTTTTCTTGCAAAGCCCTTTGAAAGGTAGAGTAAGAAATTCAATTGCAGAGCTGTACCATCTAATTGAAAGATGAAATTAACTAGGGTTTCATAAGGGAGGTTGTTGTTATATGATATTAAAGACTAAGAGTCAAGTGCTATGTCAAAAACACGAGTCTTTATCATTTGACCATGTCTCAATAGAGCTGACTATAATTTTCCTCAAGTGAAAATCAACCAATACAGAAATTGCATGAAAGAAATTAACTATTTTTTATGGATGGGAAGGTTGTTGCAGTAAGAGTCAGTTACATCATTGGAAACAATATGTGTGGTCTTTGTGGTCTTTTCATTTGACCATATATCATGAAAATGATTTAAATTTCCTTGTTCTTTCATATCTAGGAGATAATTTGTTATTGATTTAGATATTGTTTTCTAGCACCAACGGAAGGTGCAAGAAACACAAGAAAGAGGGAGTTTGAATTGGGTTTTTGGTTTTATAAACTTTTGCAACCCAATCACTCAAACAACAATGATAGTGAAAAAGATAAAAGACCCAAATATTTTTATCCTGGTTTACCGTTAACAAAGTTAGTCCAGTCCACTTGCCAGAGTGATTTTGCTTTCTCCAAAAAGACTTAATTCAATAATCAAATTAATTACAATCACAAAGACCAACCGTTAATGTCTTCTTAAGAAATTCTTACTATACCCCAGTCTCGCAAGGAAACCAACTCGAAGACAAACTGTCTAAGACTTCTTGAGTATTCAAACTAACATTAGTCACTCAAGGACTTAACCAAAGGTTAAGAATACAATGTTGTGTTTACGAAGTCTGCATCTCAAATACTGAGATAATACACAAAATGAAGATTAAATGAATACACTTTAAATGATATGCAGTGAAAGTTCTAAGTGTTTCTCTCTTTGTTGTCGTGGTGTTGTAGCTTCGGCGTCAGCGAAGACCACTTTTTCCATATTCTTCTTCCTTTAAATATATAGGAGATAAATAGATCCATTGAAGAGTAGAATAGGAATATTCTATTAATTCCACTACTGTACAAACAGTACAATGTAGTCAGAAATCGTGGGGAGTGGATAAAAAAGATTTGATAGTCGTTGATAGTATAGTCCTTGAAGATATGACATTTCTGTCCTTTTAAAAAAAAATCTCCTTTTAATTGTACTTTCCTTGAATATACTTCTCATCATAATCAGAGGTTTCATATAAGAGATGAAATGAAGCTTTATCAAAGTCCAGAGCCTAGATGATGTAGACTACAAAGTCTATTTAGAGTGAACCTTAAAAGTATCAGAGTCCAGAGTAAGTCTAAACAAGAAAAGTCGTAGCATTTACTAGTTTGTTCAAATGCTTTGATTATTAGAGAAGCATTTCCTTTGTTTACTGACTTCTAGTCAGAGGCTTCATAAAAAAGTTGTTGAAGCTTGATCTAACAAAGTCTTTTGTCGGGACCGTTCTGAATAGATCCTTGCAGGAGTGTTGACTTTGATAATCCTGAAGTTCGACTTTGCGTTAAACACGACTTTGTATTCTTCCTTTTGTTTTGAGTGTGTCTTCACTTTAGAATCTGCTTTAAGCTTTCTTTAGACTTCGTCTGCATTTAGATTTGACCTCTTTAGAGTCAGAATCTGTTTTCTTTTATCTGTGCACTTTAACAAAAATAGTCATAGTACAAAATTGTTCTCTACATTTTGTTATCAGCAAAACATAAGGAAAGTTGTAGAATCAAATTTGTTCAAACAATCTCCCCTTTTTGATGATGACAAATCATGTATTTTGATGAACAATTTTTACTATCCTTTATTTGGATAGTCAAATTTATAAAACTTCAGAGATAGGTTTGTAAGCTCCCCCGAGTTTTATACTTTCAAAATGATTTATTCAACTTAAATCTACATAGTGAGGTTTGCAAGCCCCTTAAGTTTAGAACTCAATAATTTTGATTTGAATAAAAGTTCAAATCAGATAAATATGCTAAAATTCAGAGTAAGGTTTGTAAGTTTCTTCTGAATTTTTAGACTATCAAAATTCTTCAGCATAAGTTCCGAGTGAGGTTTGCAAGTTCCCTATAAGTACAAGACTTAGAATTTTGATTTCACGAAATTCTTTTGTTAAATTACTTTTTCTTCAGAGTTGTTAAATTAAATTTTTCATAGTCATTATCATTGACTTCTTCAGAATGTTAATGTTAACACAATCTTTAAAGTTAAGAATGTTTTAGATTTTATCAACTGAATAAAATCGATCAAAATCATTACGCTTCTCCCCCTTTATCATCAATCAAAAGGAAGCACAACATGATCAAAAAAGTTAAGTAAAGATAGAGTAACGAAAATATTCATTAAGAGAGGAGAAAAATACAAAATAGCTGGAGGGAAAATAATCAATAAAGAGAAACAACGATAAACATTAAGACAAAAGAACTATCATCTAGAGAATCCTCCCTAAGGGTCACATTTTTTCTTTTGTGTCTCTGAGCTCTTAACACCTTCAAACTTATTTTTTCAGGAGGTCTCAAGCGCTTTAGTTAGGTCCGCCATCTGTACCTACTTTACTATTACTTTTTAAATTAACAGTTCAGAGATAACTCTTCCAAAAATAATGAAAAAAACTCACCCTCACGAAAGGTCATGATTTTTTCTTTCAGATAGTTAAAGATAGTAAGAACTAGATTAACTCTTACCTTAAAACAAGAAAGTACAGAAGATATTTGTCATTCATAGATAGGAAGTGCAAGTTCTGATCCTTTGGTAAAATGTTTGTGATAACCAGCTGACAGTACAAATTTGCCATAAGAGTCAATTTTTGTGATGGAGAGAATGTCGTTGCGAAAGGAAAAGTAAGTTTTGTACTTTTCACTATTAGCATCACCTTCCTTCTTCACACTTAATGACATCAGCAATTAATGAAGGAGTGATGGTAATATTGAAAAGTACTTAATCTACTTTTTCTTTCACAACGACATTTTCTCCATCACCAAAAATTCTGGAAATCCTTTTAAAGCTTCTGATCTGACTTCTATGTCAAATTTGTGGTACCAACGGTTTATCACAAACCTTTTATCAATGAATCAGAATTTGCACTTCCTATTTATGGATGACAAAAATCTTCTGTATTTTCTTGTTTCAAGGGTAAGAGTTAATTTATCTCTGAAAAAAAATCACGACCTCTCGTGAGGATGAGTTTTCCTTCATTCCTTTTGGGAGAGTTCTCTGAACTGTTCATTCAAAAAGGAAAAAGGAATAGTTAAGTAGTTAAAGATAACGGGTCTAACTGAAGCGCTTGAGACCTCCTGGGAAAATAAGCTTGAAGGTGTTAAGAGTTCGGAGATACAGAAGAAGAGGAAGCGTGACCCTTAGGGAGGATTCTCTGGATGATAGTTCTTTTGTCTTAATGATTCTCTTTGTTGTTTGTTTTCCTTTCGGCTGTTTTGTATTTTTTAATGAATTGTTCCTTTTCTCTATCTTTATTTAATTTCTTTGATTCTTTTTTATTGATGACAAAGTGGGAGAAGCGTAATGATTTTGATCATTTTTATTTGGTTGATAAAATCCCAAGCACTATTAACTCTAAAGATTGTGTTAACATTAGCATTCTGAAGAAGTCAAGGATAATGACTATGAAAAATGTAATTTAACAACTATGAAGAAAAAATAATTTATCAAAAGATTTTCATGAAATCAAAATTCTAAGTATTGTATTTTGAGCGAGCTTGCAAACCTCACTCGGAACTTAAATTAAAAAATTTTGATAGTCTAAAAACTCAAAAGGAAGCTTACAAAACTTACTCTGAATTTTAACATAGTTATCTGATTTGAACTTTTATTGAAACCAAAATTATTGAGTATTCAGACTAACTGTCTAAGACATCTTGAGTATTCAGACTAACACTAGTCACTCAAGGAAACCAACTCGAAGACAAATTGTCTAAGACTTCTCGGGTATTCAAACTAACACTAGTCACTCAAGGACTTAACCAAAGGTTAAGAGTACAGTGTTGTACTTACAAAGATTGCTTCTCAAATTATCAGATAACACACAAAATAAAGATCAAATGAATACACTTAAAATGATATGCAGTGAAAGCTCTAAGTGTTTCTCTCTTTGTTGTTGGTGTGGTGTTGTAGCTTCGGCGTCGGCGAAGACCACTTTTTCCATATTCTTCTTCCTCTAATTATATAGAAGATAAATAGATCCGTTGGAGGGTAGAATTGGAATATTCTATTAATTTCACTAGTGTACAAACAGTAAAATGTAGTCATAAATCGTGGGGAGTGGATAGAAAAGATTTGATAGCTGTTGATAGTACAATCCTTAAAGATATGATATGTCCGTCCTTTTAAGGAAATACCTTTTTAATTGTACTTTTCTTGAATATACTTCTCGTCATAATCAGAGGCTTCATATAAGAGATAAAGTGAAGCTTGATCAGAGTTCGGAGCCTAGATGATGTAGACTACAAACTCTATTCAGAGTGAGGCTTGAAAGTATCAGAGTGCAGAGTAAATCTGAACAAGAAATGCAGAAGCATTTACTAGTTTGTTCAGATGTTTTGACTGTTAAAGAAGCATTTCATTTGTTTACTGACTTCTAGTCAGAGGCTTTGTAGAAAAGTTGTTGAAGCTTGAGTAAATTTTAGAGGCTTGATCTAACAGAGTCTTTTGTCAGAACCATTTTGAATAGTTCCTTGCAGGAGTGTTGACTTTGATAATCCTGAAGCTTGACTTTGCTTTAAACAAGCCTTTGTATTCTTTCTTTTGTTCAAATTGTGTCTTCACTTTAGAATCTTCTTTCAGCTTTCTTCAAACTTCGTCTGCGTTCAGATTTGAGTTCTTCAGAGTTAGAATCTGTTTTCTTTTATTTGCGCACTCTAACAAAAATAATCAGAGTACAAAATTGTTCTCTACACTTTATTATAATCAAAATATAAGGATATTTGTAGAACCAAACTTGTTCCAACATTAACAAATATCAATACTACTTTGCACAGTATTTATTTTACTTTTCACATGACCAAACACTTGCAGGCGGAGATGACTTTGAAACAATTAGGAAATGTTAGCCCTCCCATTATGAAGCAGGTTCTTCCTTTAGTTGAGCAGCTGCTTCCCCTATATATGGATTTAGCCAACGGAAGAGAAGATTTTACTCCAAAGCCTGAGGAGACCCGTCGACTTGTATGTAACATTTCTGATTACTACTATAATTCCAGCAATTTTATCCTTGTAATGTGAGGGTTTGTTTTATCAAAATTTTATTTCATAATCTGTCAGCATTTCATTTAAGTTCTATGCACACGAGCATATTTATTTGATTAGATTTAAGAGTAAGTGTACATTTTGTTTTGATTCTATTCCTAAATTCTAATTAACATGATTGTTACAACTAGTTTCTTTGACTGCATCAATTTTTTAGGATGGTTTGACGAAATCTTTCACTTAAATGTAGATTGTCCAACCTCTCAGTAAGTGGCAAGTCTAATGGTAACCTTATATCTTTAAGGGGAATTCTTTTTCTTAATTTGATGCGAAGGCCAAGTATAATGCAAATGTTGCAATGGTCATTTGTGAACTTGAAGGGATAAAACAGCTATACTTCGTGTGTTGGATTTGGAAATATTGATCATATGAATCTATAATAAAATAATCTATGTCAAGTTGTCAACTTCAATCTTTCCTGAGCAGATAAAAAATGGATAAATTGATTGTCACTTTTATCTGGGAAAAGGTTTACTCGAAGAAAATCACCATTTTTGTTACTAATTAACTTGTAGGTATCCTTGCAAAGCCTCGTAGGTCTTAGAAGTCTGCGAAACCACTTCATTTGCAAAAAGCTTTGTATACGCTATTTATATGCTCTAGTTTTATGGAGTACTGGAAAGTATCTTCTATTAAGTGAAAGTATTTTCTATTTAGGAGTTGTATATGGTTCTACATTTTGCATATAACTATAATTTGACTTGTAGTGTTTTCCTGAATTCCTTCTTTTTTTTTTCCTATACATATAATAATCACTCAGATGATTTCCGTAAACAGTTCAGAATCCTTTGATCATCTCAACTCTGTTTATTTATTTATTTATTGAGTTTCATTCTTGATTTTGCTTATAACTTTCTCATATATTTTGATTTCTTCAGATAAAATCATACTATGGCGTATCGAGAAATCTTCTCATCAAATTCAATAATGATTCAATAGACGACACCTCAACGTTAGCACAAGTGCTCAGTTCCGAAGCAGCCATAAGCTCTGTACTAGACATGTCAATACGCAAGTTGCCAGGAGATCATGTTCTTCCACTGCAACAGGTACTTTTAGTATATTTAAATTAAATTGTATTGGGGCTATTATCCGTAATTATTATCACACCTTGCAGGCTCTCCCAGATGTTCCACCAGCAATGGCAAATGCAGTTAATCGTGGAAGTGAGCTTTTGTCGAATCTTACCTTAGGAACACCATGGGAGACGGTTGCCAAAGAAGTAGGGAACACACTAGGCATGGATTCAACAAACATCCTTCGTGCACAAGTATCAAAGGAGATGGATATCCTTGTGGATGTGATCTCATCTTGGATAGCTTCCAATGCAGGGCCTAAACTTCTGAGGCCATGATTTCATGTACAAGCAGAAAGATGCTTTGTAGAAATATATAGAAAGAATCAAGGTTTGCACTGACTTTTCATATTCTCTTTAGAATGTCATTGGTGTTAATCATACAAGTAAAGCAAATAGTTCACTGTCAATCACGCATTGCTGTAAAAGATGATCACCGTTTTCACAGAAATAGTTGACATTGAAAATATTGGTTCTGTATAAAGTCGATTGATTATGATTAGTATCTTAGCCACCTTCATTGCATCATTTTTATCTCAATCCACAACATCATCACCCATTTTCTCATGTTGTGTTTTCATTTACCTTGTATATTGTTCATTTAAGTATACTAACTGTTCACCGTGTGTCAATGTTCAACTGAGCAATGTTCATCGGCAATGTTGTTTGTCAGGAAAAGAAAAAAACTTTTGATTTGATGCTTGTTGTTTTTGATTTTTTTCTCAAACTCTCAACTGGCGTTAATGCATATCAACTTTCGATTTTTATTCCTCTAACGCCCGAAGAAAAAAGTGATTACTATGAAAGGTACTTGTTCTTAGGTAGCTTCCTGTTTCCCCCCGCACTTGGAATATTTAGATACACATTTGTCCACACACTTCTCCACTTATTTATCTTGTTCAACAATGTGAAAATACGAGACTAAGAGACATTTGAATAAACCGTGTGTTTTTAAAAATCACTACGGAGATATTATTATATATAGAGATATTACAACTAATTACATGATATAGTCAATGTGAGACTATTTTATATACAAATATTCTTAACACTATATATTTACAAATATCAACACTCCCCTTCAATCTTGAGCATATAAGTCAAATGCACCAAGCTTGTTACATATATAATTAGTTCTGGGGCTTCGTAGGAATTTTGTATACACGTCTGCCAAGATCATTAGAGTTGACAAAGCTTGTGACAATGTCACTGTTAACCCTCATTTTCGACGCTAGAAAGAATCAAAGCTATTTAAAGTTAAAAAATTATTTTTAATGTAAAGAAGGCTTCGACCCAGTTTTGGTGAAGCCTGAGTCGAATAGAGGTTGTAGGAACCTCAAAAAATGGCCAAGTGCTGGAAAGGTTCGACCATGAGAATATGGAAACAAGCGCTGCAGTTGTTATACTAAGGCTGGAGGAAAAATCTCAAATGTTTGAAATTCAAATAAGAGCAGTTGTGAACGTGGGAACAGTTGAAGCCAAGGAGAAGGCGCCAAAGGAACACGTTTGAAGCCATAACCACCACTTAGTAGTTATTTTTTAGCACTATAAATAGGAGTTAGTTCTATGTGATAGGTGTGTTCATATTTCTGTACAAGTTACTCAAAGAAACTCAAAGTACCTGCGTGTAGAGAAACGAGTTCGTGAGAATGTACGTAATGTAACACCAATTTCCTTCACCAATGCAATTTATCTTCATCATGTTTAAGATTAAGCCATTTACTTTCCATGCCTTTACAATTTCTTGAACTTTATCTTCCATGCCAAATTTACTTTCAAAGTCATTTAAACTTTCTACGTCTACCTTCGACTGCACTTTTACATTCAAGCATTTAATCTTCAAGCGTTTACTTTTCAAAGTCGTTTATTTCCAAGAACGTGGAGTTCATCTTTAATTCATTGCACTTATCTTCAAAGTCCTTTTATTTTGCCTGCATTTTACCTTCGACAACAATTTTATCATTCCAGCCTTTACTTTTCAAGAACATGGAGTTCGTCGCATTTTACTTTCAAAGCTTTTTACTTATTGTCATTTTCTTTCGACGCCTTTAATTTCTGCATCCTTTATTTACAACCCTTTAAATTTCAAGCCTTTACTTTACCTTATTGCAAGTAGTCGAACGTGGAGTTCAGTTAGATTTTATTTTAGCATTGTCGAACGTGGAGTTCAATTCACATTCTCTTTAATTTGTCATTTACACTTGTCTCTCAAATTTAGCACGTGTCCTAGGATTTGTGTGGTCGATCCTGCAAGTTAATCAATTTTCGTTTAAGATTGATAGACCAGAGGTTGTTTACCAAAATTCACAGTAAACAAATTGGCACACCTGGTGGGACCCAGTGCTAAGTTTTACACTTTTGTCAACCTTATCTTTCTTGGTGAAAAAGTACTTTCGTTGTATATTATTGAGAAGTGGGAAGTTAGACACAATAAACGAAGGGATACCAAAGAGAAGATACACTAAGAGAATGACAACTAATGCTAACCAACAAGTTGATCCTCAAGGGAGTATTTCAAACACTCAGTCCAGTAGCAGTATGGGGTCTCAAAGCACACCATCACCAGTGTCTTCGACAGGAAGACAGACGTCACTTCCATTAGTAGTGTCTGAACCAGGGTCAACATATACAAAATCATATACTCAACCTGTGTTGGAATATATAGGACCACAAAGTCCTAATTCACCAACACCCTCTGGAGGAAATTCAATGTACAGGCATGTCCCTCCTCCAGGTTTTCCACATCCAGGGTCAAGGAGTCAACCCTATGGTATGCCTACATCAATGATGCAAAACCTGCAGAATGCCCCACCTGTATTTTCAGAAACTGTGGTGTCTTCGCCACTACAAGGGTCAGGATCAGGAGGGCGAAACAACCAGAGTATAGGTGTTGGTTACTCTGTTCAAACGCCTAGCCTTATAAATACATCCATAAATTGTTTGAGACAGCAGATGGATGAAAGTAACATGCAAATGGTGCATACGTTGTCTCAGACAATGGGAGAAGTTTTTCAACCCTTGATTCAAAATACGACTCAAACTAACCAACAGTTGGCTGCACAAGTGGCACGCATGGCTGATTTCATGGGAGTACCAGCGGTGGATCGAAGAGCAACTGTTGTCGAAGATATCCCAAGACGTCATCCACGTCAGATACCTGAGGCGAACTTGGAAGATCAAGAGATGATTGATCATTTTAGAGTCGAATCGCCAAGAAACCAGATGCCATACCAGATGGAGGAAGAGCCAGTAGTGATGGCGAACAGGAACCAAAATTCAGATCAACTCCTTAGACAGGTTCGACATCGAAATCAAGCAGAAGAAAATAACCTTGCAGCCATGGTTGAAAGGATAATGACCAGAAATGGTATGAATTTTGGCTTCACCAGGCCAAATTATACTTCGCCTATAGTAGATTATATTCTCCAAGCAGAATTACCCCCTAGGACGAAGGTTCCAAAGTTTAGCAAGTTTTCAGGAGATACTACTGAATCTACTGTCGAACATGTGGCTAGGTATTTGATTGAAGCAGGCAAAAATATAGATGACGAAAGCCTTAGGATCAAATACTTCCCAAGTTCCCTTACCAAAAACGCCTTCACATGGTTTACTACTTTGCCTCCAAATTCCATATACAATTGGACCCAACTAGAACGTTTATTTCATGAACAGTTCTACATGGGGCAAACTAAGATTAGTTTGAAGGAATTGGCTAGCATCAAACGCAAAGTCACTGAGCCAATTGATGATTACCTGAATAGGTTTCGACTTCTTAAAGCCAGGTGCTTTACACAAGTGCCAGAACATGAGTTGGTCGAAATGGCTGCTGGGGGTCTTGATTATTCCATTAGGAAGAAATTAGATACCCAATATCTTAGAGATATGGCCCAGTTGGCTGATAGGGTTCGACAGCTAGAAAGGTTGAAAGAAGAAAAGGCTAAATTCAGCAGGGGTAAAAAAGTAGCCTTTGTCGAATGCAATGAAGATGTGGAGAATCTGTATGGTGAAACATCTTATTTCGACGGAAATGAGGTTGACGTTGCTGAGTTAAAGCAAGGTCCACCTTATGCCTGCAAATTATTAGCTCCCTCAGAAGGAAAAAATCCTGTCGAATCTAACGACAAATTTCCTAAGAAAACATACACTTTCGACGTTACTAAGTGTGACGAAATTTTTGATTTGTTAGTTAAAGATGGGCAAATGATAGTACCTGCTGGTGCTAAGATGCCACCTTTAGAACAAAGAAAGAAAAGAGGTTTTTGTAAGTACCATAATTTTTTGGGTCATAAAACTTCTCAATGTTTTCTTTTCAGGGATTTGGTGCAAAATGCTATCCAAGAAGGGAGGCTGAAGTTTGGTGACAAAGGCAAAGCTCAGATGAAAATTGACTCTGACCCATTGCAAGTTGCAGAGGCTAACTATACAGAGCCTCACGAGGTTCAGATGGTTGAAGCCACAGAGGGATTTGATGAGTCAGTCAACATGGTGGAAGTCACTAAGGACTTCACCACCAATCCTGTGATAACTGAAGGTTTCAGTAAGGCTGTAAATGGCCTGAATGTTGATGGTACCAGTCTAATGTTGGTGACCAAGGAAACTGCTGATAAGTTTGTTGAAATGGATAATGCTGCCAAGGTTTCGGATAGGGCAGTGAGTGGATTGAAGATAAATGCCATTGAAGGCATTAACATGGTCGAATTGGTTGAAAAGTCTGACTCTAGCTCAGGTAGCGTCAGCACCAATGAAGCCATGGGCAGAAATGTTCCCAAAGTCCAAGTTGTTAAGGAATTGGAAGATGACTTGCTGTTGGTAGGAGAGATGATAGACATGGACGGTTGTTTGGTGGAAAACTGGATATGTATGGCTGCTGAACAATTCTTCAAGACATCCCCCGATGTCGAAAAGGTTAATGCTGAAGAAATGGTTGAAGCTGAAAAAGCTGCTTGGCAGGAAGCTTCCCAAAAATCTGCAAAAGCAGCAGCAAGTGGTGGATGTCTGGCGAAGACCACTGAAAGTCTGGAAGCCCATTTCTCCAAGATGCGCTTAAAGGACAAAATTGATGTCAATATGGTCGAAATTACAGACCAAAAAGCTGAACAGGTGAGTAAGGCAGATGAACAAGAAGAGCGAAACAAGATAGCCTATCCTAAGCAAGAGGAGACAATTGTGGATTTTCTGCACCGTTGCCAGAAGAAAGGTTCTGGAGTAATGTTATGTCCTAGATGCAGCGCCATTTTTGATGAGAAAGCTGCCCACAAGTTAGAAGGTGTCAAAAAAGCTGGTGGAAGCTGGGGGCAGAAGGTAAATAAGGGTCCCAAAGGTTTTGAATATAGACGACTTTCGACAGGGTTAAAAAACCAAGTACCAGGAGTTAGACCAGGTACATTCAAACCAGCTGCGAATGTGCCAACAGGCAGTTGGATCAAGCCTATCGAAGGGAGAGGACAGAAGAAAAAGTGGGAGAAATTTGATGTGGAAAGAGGTTCTTCATTTGAGTATAGAAAAGAGAACCATACCACCAACAAATCAACATACATTTCTCAAAATTACAAGGGTAAAAACCCCATGTCTAGGTCACAATGGCGAAGAGAGCAACGTAGGCGAAAGGCTATCAGGGAGGCTCAGGTGCAAGGAGAGTCAAGCACCAATGTTGATAATCAAGCTGGGGCAATGGAGAAGATGCCCATATGACGAAAGTTGTTCACTGTTCAGCCGGAAAAGAAGGTCGAAGAGGATGAGAATATGACTGATAACTTCGACAGTGAGTCAGCAGCTTCTCTAGATATTCTGGTGAATGTGGTGTCAGTAATGCCAAAAGAATTTGGTCAAGTCTCAGAGATCGAAGACTTGGATCAAACTGCTGAATTGGAAATGTTGGCACACAAGCCTGTGTGTTATTACATCATGAACAATGGGTGCGTCGAAGAACATAATGCTTTCTTTGAACGCCCCACAGAGGCAATGAAGGGTCATTTGAAGCCTCTCTACATTACTGGCAAAGTAGAAAATGTTCCTGTCAACAAAATTTTGGTGAATTGTGGTGCAACTGTGAATTTAATGCCAAGATTTTTGCTGAGCAAGATTGGGAAGTTTGAGACTGATACCAAACCCCACAACATGGTTCTGTCGAACTATGAAGGAAAAGTTGGTTCCACTCTAGGGGTGATTCAAGTGAATCTCACTGTGGGAACTATTACCAGACCAACAGTGTTTATGGTCGTCGAGACGAAAGCTAACTACAATCTACTCTTGGGTAGGGAGTGGATTCATGGAATAGGAGCTGTACCTTCATCTATGCATCAAAGAATCACCATTTGGAGACCAGATGGGATAGTTGAAAATATTGAAGCTGATCAAGGGTACTTTAAGGTGCCTATTAATCATGTGGATAGTAGACAATTTGAGAAACATCTGGCGAACATTGCTCAATGTCCTCCGGCTGATTTTGAGTTTACGCCTGATGTAGAAACATTTTATTCGTTGTATTTACACCCTGTCGAAGGTTTTAGATGGGACAGGGAGGTACCAGGAGGAAGGTTGCCATGCTTAGGCTCACCTCCAATAGAGCCCACAGGATGGGGAGATGAATTCAGTGATCATGACTGAGTTCGACGCTTTAAAAAGAATTTCGGCCTATGTGGCCGAAAAAAAACTACAAGCGGCTTTGGAAGCCGCCAATGACTATATGGCTGACGAAGCCATTTCTGAATTATATCAAGAAGGTCCTGGTAAGGACTTCGACCCAAAACCTCCAGATAAGGTTGAAACTGGAGAGCAAAGCCAGAGGCTCGACGCCATCTATGAAGATTAGCCTCTGGGATTTGAGAAGGATCCGTTGGCAAATAATATCAAAATGCTAGCACAAGATCCTTTTGAAGAAGTTGACCTCAGTGAGGGGACAACCAAAAGGCCTACCTACATCAGTGCCAATCTTGATCCCCAGTTGAAGGTTGAAGTGGTTCAGTTGTTGAAAGAGTTCAAGGACTGCTTCGCCTGGGATTATGATGAGATGCCTGGTTTGAGCAGAGGGTTGGTCGAACACAGGTTGCCTATGACGCCTGGGAAAAAACCAGTCAAGCAGAATCCAAGACGGTTTGCACCAGAGATACCGTCAAAGATCAAAGAGGAAGTCGAAAGACTGCTTCGTTGCGAATTCATTCGCACTGCAAGGTATGTCGAATGGTTGGCTAATATAGTACCTATTATTAAAAAGAATGGGTCATTGAGAGTTTGCATTGATTTTAGAGATTTAAACTCTGCAACTCCTAAAGATGAATATTCAATGCCAGTAGCATAAATGTTAATAGATTCTGCAGCAGGACATGAATATCTTAGTATGCTGGATGGATATTCTGGCTACAACCAAATATTCATTGCTGAGGAAGATGTTCATAAAACTGCTTTTAGATGCCCTGGAGCCTTAGGCACCTATGAATGGGTAGTGATGCCTTTTGGTTTCAAAAATGCTGGTGCCACTTATCAAAGGGCGATGAATTCAATCTTCCATGATTTTATAGACACATTCATGCAAATTTACATTGATGATATTGTTATAAAATCTATTTCTGGGAAAAGTCACATTGACCATCTTCGACAGTCCTTTGAAAGGATGAGAAAATATGGTCTTAAAATGAATCCTCTCAAATGTGCTTTTTGTGTGCAGGCAGGGGATTTCCTAGGCTTTGTGGTCCACAAGAAAGGGATTGAAATAAATCAGAATAAAACTAAAGCCATAATGGAGGCGAAAGCGCCATCAACTAAAAAGGAGTTGCAGTCGTTGCTGGGCAAGATCAACTTCTTAAGAAGGTTTATATCCAACCTGAGTGGCAAAATACAAGCTTTTTCACCATTGCTTCGTTTCAACAAAGATGGTTTTGAGTGGGGGCAGTTACAGCAGAAAGCCTTCGACACGATCAAGGAGTACATAAGCCACCCTCCAATTCTTTCACCACCTCGTAGAAACAAGAGTATGAGATTGTATATAGCTGCATCAGATAAAACTCTAGGGAGCA
Organism: Lathyrus tuberosus; assembly: GCA_022829125.1. Lineage (NCBI taxonomy): Eukaryota > Viridiplantae > Streptophyta > Magnoliopsida > Fabales > Fabaceae > Lathyrus > Lathyrus tuberosus. The sequence continues at coordinate 17,637,692 of JALAZF010000063.1, forward strand.
TGTTAGCTCAGGAGAATGAAAATGGAGTCGAAAGAGCCATTTATTATCTTAGTCGAGTCTTAAATGATGCAGAAACTAGGTATAGCATGATTGAAAAGTTATGTTTATGCTTGTATTTCTCTTGTACTAAATTGAAGCAATATATAAGGCCAGTTGATGTGTATGTTTCTTCTCACTTTGATGTTGTAAAACATATGTTATCTAAACCTATTTTGCATAGTCGGATTGGCAAATGGGCATTAGCATTAACAGAATTTTCCCTAACATATCAACCTTTAAAAGCTGTGAAAGGGCAAATAGTTGCAGACTTTATAGTTGATCACTCCATAAATGAAAATGATTTGAATTATGCTGAATTAAAATCCTGGAAGTTATACTTTGATGGATCAAGTCATAAAAATGGAACAGGAGTAGGAATACACATTATTTCTCCTGAAAAAATTCCAACAAAATTCAAGTACAAGGTCGAAGGACCTTGCTCTAACAACGAGGCTGAATATGAAGCATTAATTGCTGGCCTTGAAATTTTGTTAGAATTGGGGGCAACTAGAGTCGAAATAATGGGAGACTCAGAATTGGTTATAAAACAAATCACAAAGGAGTATAAATGTGTTAAAGAAAATCTCATTATGTACTTTGTGATAGCCAATAGATTATTAAAGAAATTTGAGGTAGTGGCCATCCAACACATACCTAGAATAGAGAATCAAGTTGCTAACGACTTGGCTCAAATTGCCTCTGGATGCAAGGTGTCGAAGGAAAATCTTCAAGAAGTAATTGAAGCAAGAGGTAAAGTGGTGGCTGTTGGATTGTGCCCATCAGACTTAAAAACAACTAAGCTTGGGTGCATAGATGGCGAAAATTTTGAAATTTTTGCCATAGATAATCTAACAGATGAAGATTGGAGGAAGCCTATAGTTGAATATTTGCAAAACCCAACGGCTTCGACAGAGCGAAAAATCAGGTATCGAGCTTTAAGCTATGTACTGTTGGGTAATGAATTGTTTAAAAAGACCTCTGGGGGAGTCTTATTGAAATGCCTTAGTGAAGCAGAGGCATATTTGGCCCTTTCGACAGTACATAGTGGGGCATGTGGAGCACACCAAGTTGGCCAGAAGATGAAATGGCTGTTGTTTCGACAAGGCATGTATTGGCCCACTATGCTGAAGGATTGCATAGAATTTGCTAAGGGTTGCCAAGAATGTCAAATTCATGTTGGCATACAGCATATCCTTGCAAGTGAATTACATTTCATAGTGAAACCATGGCCTTTCAGAGGATGGTCTTTGGATATAGTGGGAGAGATTCGACCAGCGTCTTCAAAGAACCAAATATATATTTTGGTGGGAATTGATTATTTCACCAAGTGGATTGAAGCAATACCACTGGCGAATATAGGTCAAGAAGATGTTATTGAATTCATTCGAAATCACATTATTTATAGATTTGGTATTCCTGAAACAATCACTACGGATCAAGGATCAGTGTTTACTGGTCGAAAGGTGCAGGAGTTTGCCAAAGAAATAGGTTTCAAGTTGTTGACTTCTACACCTTATTATGCCCAGGCCAATGGGCAAGTCGAAGCTGCCAATAAGGTAGTGATTGGACTAATTAAGAAGCATGTGGGAAAGAGGCCTAGAAATTGGCACAAGACGTTAGACCAAGTCCTTTGGGCATGTCGAACATCCCCTAAAGAGGCTACCAACACTACCCCATTTCGACTTACTTTTGGTCATGATGCGGTATTGCCTGTTGAGATTTATTTACAATCTATAAGAGTTCAAAGACATCATGAGATTCCCTCTGAGAATTATTGGGAAATGATGATGAATGAATTAGTGGATTTGGATGAAGAAAGGCTTAGAGCCTTGGAGTTGTTAAGAAGACAGAAGAAAAGGGTCGAAGAATCCTACAACAAAAAGGTTAAGTCTAAATCTTTTGCATGTGGGGAATTGGTTTGGAAAGTGATTTTGCCTATGGATCGAAAGGATAGAACATTGGACAAATGGTCCCCTAAGTGGGAAGGCCCATTCCAAGTCATACAAGTTTTCTCCAATGGAGCTTATGAAGTGGAAGAGTTAGACAAAGATAAAAGAATCTTGAAAGTAAATGGCAAGTATTTGAAAAAATATAAGCCTATGCTGCAAGAGATTCATATTAAAACATAAGCTTTATTTAATAAAAAAGAAAGCCAAAATAGGCCAAGTCAGGCTAATATGGCATACAAAGCAAAGAAAAACCAATACAACAAGTTTTAATCAAGGAAAGGTTATTCATAATCTCTCCAATCTATGGATTTGAGGAAATCCATATAATCTGCATCTGGCTCATCATCAGAGTCTTGGGTGCTGGAGCGCCCTTTCTTAGAGATCTTCATTTTAGTTTCTCTCTTCTTGGCTTGAGAGGTTGCTCCATTGGAGGCTTCAGGTTGCTTGGTTGCCTCCATCCTTTTTATTTCCTCAACTGCCTTTGCCTTTCCAGCCATTTTCTTCGCTGATGATTTCTCTGAATTGTTCATGTTTGCTTTTACGCAAAACGTGGTCAGGTGGAAGAAATTTATAGAGGCGAAGTACTGATTGGATTGGCCAGTCAAACGGTGGAAACACGTGAGTTATTCTTGGAAGTAGGCCTGAGGGCTATGCTATAAATGTTACTTTAAAAGCTAGAGGCTTATGCCTTGGAATTTAAAGCTGGAAAGGTTGACTTTCCAAGAAAAAGATAGAATGCCTTAATTGCAAATTTGACTGATAAGAGGCAACAAATAAAGTGCATCATAATATGGGTCGAAAACAGTTAAGGGCAAAATAATAATGATTGATTAATCAATGCCAAAAGGCATAAAATTGTCATTACATAAGGGCCTGAAAAAGGCCAAGAAACAAATGATTGGTTAAACAAATAAAGGTCTTGAAAGCATCAGAAGGGAAGCCTCGACTTCAACTGGGCAAAGGTTTCGATGTGATGTTTGAGGCGAGCATTGCACAAGGACTCATCAAGCTTGGTTGTGGTAAGCTGTTTCTCAAGTTTTTGAGCTGCCTCAATACGATCTATGGCATGTTTCATTTCCCTAGCCATCTCAGTGGTGTCGAAGTTCTGCAAATCACGGTTGCGTTTTTCAGCATCCTCAATTTTAGCTTGTAACTCAGTGATTTGCTGCTTCCAGGCTTCAATGTTCTTCTGATTAGAGGCTATTTCATCTTGGGTTTTCTTTTGGTCAGCCTCTATACTTTCGACCTTCTCATATGACTCATTTGCACCACACCAAGCTGCACTCTCAAGACCAGATGTTTCCTCTAGGGTCTTCCTGATAGATGGAAGCAGCTTTATCTCTGCAGCTATTTGGTTCACCACAGCAGTTAATTCTATCAGAAAACCAGAAACATCTGGATTAAGAGTGGTGAGTTCCAGCTTTCCAAGGGTATCCTTCAAATAAGCAGTTGCAGATGGATCTGAGGCCAAAACTCTGTGAATATTCCCCCTGAAGAATTTTTTCTTGATAGCTTGGAGAATTGGTTGGGCGAAGTCGTCTGATGCTGGAATCGAAGAGACAAAAGAAGAAGAACCATACCTCTGCCCAAGAATCAATTTGGTAAACTCACGTGGGTTCGACCACTTGAGTGCTGTCAGTGAGTCTCCAGGTGGTGGAAGGACCACAGGCGAAGGAGTATGGTGGGGATTAGGATCAGTTTGTTCTTCTTCCTCTTCTTCTGATTCTTCTCCTTCGTCATCTTTTTCTTCTTCGACTACCATCTCTTCGTTAGGCTCTTCAGCAGTTGATTGAATGTTCTCTTGATCATCAGCTGGTATAGGACGTGGTTCATTCGTCTCCTCAGGCGCAGCTTGACCAGGATTATCGTTGTGTGTTTGAACTTCAGGTTCATTCCTTTCTTCTTCAACCAATTGATCATCATCCATGAAGTTGGACAGGTTGAAAGGTGGGGTGCTTGAGACATCATCATCAGAATTGGCGCCATCAGCTTGTGCGTTTTGAGTAGTGGTTTGAACTGGTGGTGTGGTGTGTTCTGCAGCATGTGGAGTAGGTTGGTTAATCTCACTCAAACCAGAACCAATATCAGAAGATGGGTGATAAGTTGGCTCACCTTGGCTGTTGAGGAGCGTGGTGGTGAAGCTTCCTGAAGTTGGTTGAGGAACAGAATCATCAATTATGGTGGTGGCGAAGTTGCTTGGAGTTGGTTGGGGATCAGGATTGCTGATTATGGGTGCCTAAAGAACACAAGTGGAGAAAATGAGAATGAAATAATAGGCGAAAGACGTCAGCATAATAAAAAAAAGAATGGTGCACATACCTGAGTTTGTTCAACAACAGGACTTGATTTATCACTCCCATGGTCACCAAGAGGGGGTCTCAAGGCCACCTTGGAAGGTTCCTTCTCGACACTACTTGTGGTGGGTGCCTTTTCGAGTATTTTGGCCACCTTCGAAGGAGGTGGGCCAGTAGGTCCAGAAGCCTTTAGGGGTTTTCTTCTTTTCTTTGTGAGAACCTCCTCAGGAGATTCATCTGAGGCCTTTGAAGCTATAACCACAGCTGGGGTATCCTTTTTACCTTTCTTGGAAGGTGTTGGGGGTTTTCGACCAGTCTGAAGAGGCAATGCAAGTATAAGAAAGGAATTCATATAGTAAAAGCGTAAGCGGGGGATGTGAAATATACCTGTGTGCTCTCTGGTTCTTTGCCACTTTGTAAGGTAGCAGCCCTAGTCGAAGCAGCTTTCTTAGGCACAGCTGAAAGACAGTACACAATTGTTACAAGTTAATGATTACATGGTTAGTTATAAAGCCATGGATTAAGGATTTCAAACCTTCATATATTTCAGATTCGACACGAACGTCCTGAATTTCTATATGAAGGTGCCCTTTAAAACTGTCTAACGTATGTTTAGTCGAAACCACTCGTTGAGCCTTTGGCTGAGACTGCTTTCGAAGAAGTTTTAAATGCTCCCCACAGACAAACCAATCTGGAAATGGAGGGGCAAGCGCCACTCCAAAATCAGCATTAGGCAGTCGAGGGAACTTTGGAGGAAAAAGTTTAAAATCTACCTCATAACGTTTCTCACGAGGGACGTTGGGAGGAATTTTTAGTTGATCCAGCTTTCCTAGAAAGTTTCTCTTTAGAGTGACAGCAACCTCATGAATGGTTCGACTAAGATCATCCGGTCGATAGATAGTTTCAAAGTATTTTTGAAAAGCCTGTATTTCTTCGATGTGAGTGAACTTACTCTTTTTCGTCTTGTCCTGCACATGGAGAAAAGCTTGGTCAAGTAGCGAAGAAAAGGTAGCCACATCAAGAAAGTGCTCACTATAGTGCTTCGACCACCATTGGTGGAATGATGAAGTGCATAGAAAAGAAGGTTCAAAAAACACAGGAGAGAGGATTCTTCTTTTCTCATTTCGGTTGTCGAGTGTGTGGGAGACATTTTCCTCGTCGAAACAGGCAGTGTGAAGAATTACTTGGCCCTTTCTTTCATACAAGCACTGAGGGAAGCTCTGGGCCAGCCCAAATTTTTGAGAGACAAGGTTGGGTTGATAGGCAATCAATGCTGATAAACCTCTCCCTAAGTTCAGCCTGTGAATGAAGAATCTGGGAATCAAAAAGGCTTCCCAGATAGCAACAGATTCTTGATCAAGAGTTTGATGAGGATTTGGAAGTGGCCTTTTAAACCACACAGGGCCATAGCTTCGTCGAGCAAAAGGTGCCATGCTAGGAGTGAACTCATAGCGCTTGGCAAACATCATAATATAACTGGTAAAAGCCCTTTGAAGGTTTTCACCATCATCATTGGGAGTGAGTTTAGCCAGACGTGTCCCTTCGACACTCCTTTCCCTTATTTCATCAGAGGCTTCATCAACTAGGCCTTTTCTAGGGAGGCTAGCCTCAAATGTGGCATTGAGCCACAATTGAAGTAGCCAAAGAGGATCACTCAAGTGCATAGGACCTTGGGCCTCCATATTTCTAAGTCGAGAAGCCCCTTCACTGATAGACTCGTAAAGGTTCGCCAGAATGAGTTCACTCAAGCAGGTTCCTCTGTTGTGGTGAAGCTGATTCGCCAGGGGAAGGTACTTCTTAGCTACCTGCAAAGACTTGGTACAAAAAACATATCTCGACAGCCAGACTGTGAGAAAAGCAATGTGTTCTTCATCAGACACGTTGTCATCTTCTGGTTTAAAGTGGTGTTTGATGAAGAGGGTGTATGTAAGTTTGGAGCCTGAAATATTGATGGTGTCGTCAGCATCAACATCAGGGTTATAAGTAAGGCCATTTGGGCGAAGCCCTGTGATGGCAGCTACGTCGAATAAGGTTGGAGTAACCATTCCACATGGCAGATGGAAGGTATAATGGGTGCTGTCCCAAAAATATAAGGAGGCCGCCAACGTGTTCAGACAATATGGTATGCTGGTCTTCGACAACATAAGAAGGTCATAAATCCCTATATCCTTCCAATGGTCAGCTTTGACCTTCTCCATCTTTGCCATCCATTGGTCGAATTCCTTCAAAGGGTTGACAGCTCTCACCAGCCTGGTGCCATCAGTGAGATAGCCAACATTGATTTTGGGCAAGGGGGTTTCTTCAGGAGAAGTTCCAGCAGCAGCGTTGATTTTGGGAAAACTCCTTTGCCCTAGCGGTCTTGTTTTCCGGTACGAGGGGAGAAACTCACTTAGCCTCTCGTTAGAAACGTCAACCTCAGCTAAAGGACCAGATAACACATAGGGTTTATCAGAAACAACTATAGGAATCATTACCTGAGATTTGTATATGGCTCTCGATTCTTCAGAGGTGGGTTCCGGCATGCAATGACGGTTATCTACTAGTTGGGGGCCTGGGATATTAGCGAACGGAGGAATGGTTTGCTTAAATGGAGTAGCCTTGCCTCTTTGAGTTTTCTTTGTTTGAGGATTAGTTTGGGAAGACGCCATTGTTGAAGAAGATGAAAAGATGATGTTTTTTGCTGGGTTTGCGTGAGAGAAACTGAAGAGAAGAAGAGGTTGCTTGAGAATATGAAAAGTGTGGAAAGTTCACAAAGTGGCGGAAATGGGTATATATAGACATTTGAAAATCCCAAGAGACTTGGATCTACCGTTGAAGCTGAGGAGTTAGTGGGACGCGTGTCTTTCTCCTAGAGACGTGATGAAAAGTAGCAGTTTTGTTCAGACTACCAACGTCTGTTTTCAAGAAAGGTGTTATGATGAATACGGCTGAAAGGACGTTTTAAGGATTTGTCATGATGGTATGACGTCAGAGGCGTGGGTCAAAGGAACTGAACAATTCAGCCATTAAGTAATTAGTGGGATATTCAGTTAAGGCCATGCAAACAGGCGTCGAAATGGTTATTATATCAAGAAATGACCTTCCTACCAATTATGGCGAAAGGACATTCCTTGGGGGCAATTTGTTAACCCTCATTTTCGACGCTAGTAAGAATCAAAGCTATTTTAAGTTAAAAAATTATTTTTAATGTAAAGAAGGCTTCGACCCAGTTTTGGTGAAGCCTGAGTCGAATAGAGGTTGTAGGAACCTCAAAAAATGGCTAAGTGCTGGAAAGGTTCGACCATGAGAATATGGAAACAAGCGCTGCAGTTGTTATACTAAGGCTGGAGGGAAAATCTCAAATGTTTGAAATTCAAATAAGAGCAGTTGTGAACGTGGGAACAGTTGAAGCCAAGGAGAAGGCGCCAAAGGAACACGTTTAAAGCCATAACCACCACTTAGTAGTTATTTTTTAGCACTATAAATAGGAGTTAGTTCTATGTGATAGGTGTGTTCATATTTCTGTACAAGTTACTCAAAGAAACTCAAAGTACCCGCGTGTAGAGAAACGAGTTCGTGAGAATGTACGTAATGTAACACCAATTTCCTTCACCAATGCAATTTATCTTCATCATGTTTAAGATTCAGCCATTTACTTTCCATGCCTTTACAATTTCTTGAACTTTATCTTCCATGCCAAATTTACTTTCAAAGTCATTTAAACTTTCTGCGTCTACCTTCGACTGCACTTTTACATTCAAGCATTTAATCTTCAAGCGTTTACTTTTCAAAGTCGTTTATTTCCAAGAACGTGGAGTTCATCTTTAATTCATTGCACTTATCTTCAAAGTCCTTTTATTTTGCCTGCACTTTACCTTCGACAACAATTTTATCATTCCAGCCTTTACTTTTCAAGAACGTGGAGTTCGTCGCATTTTACTTTCAAAGCTTTTTACTTATTGTCATTTCCTTTCGTCGCCTTTAATTTCTGCATCCTTTATTTACAGCCCTTTAAATTTCAAGCCTTTACTTTACCTTATTGTAAGTAGTCGAACGTGGAGTTCAGTTAGATTTTATTTCAGCATTGTCGAACGTGGAGTTCAATTCACATTCTCTTTAATTTGTCATTTACACTTGTCTCTCAAATTTAGCACGTGTCCTAGGATTTGTGTGGTCGATCCTGCAAGTTAATCAATTTTCGTTTAAGATTGATAGACCAGAGGTTGTTTACCAAAATTCATAGTAAACAGTCACCTGATTCGATCATCTCTGACAAAGTGACAGTCTATCTCAATATGTTTAGTCCTCTCATAGAAGATTGGATTTGAATCAATGTGTAATGCAACTTGATTATCACAAATAAGTGTCATTGGTCTTGTTTCTTCAATTTGAAGTTCTTTGAGCAATTGTTTTAACCAAATAAGTTCACATGTTGCCATTGACATGACCTTATACTCTGCCTCGATGCTTGATCTTGCAACAACGTTTTATTTTTTACTTTTCTAAGATATAAGGTTTCCTCCAACAAGTACACAATACCTAGATGTGAATCGTATATCAACCCTGCCCAATCAGCATCAGAATATCTAACTATATGAGTATGTCCTTTATCTTTATACACTAGATCTTTTCGTGGAGCGCATTTTATGTATCTCAGAATTTGGATAACATCATCCGTGTGTTCCTGACAATGGGATTTTAAGAACTGGCTTACCACACTAATTGCAAAAGAAATGTCTGAACGAGTGACTGTGAGATAATTCAACTTTCCAACCAATCTCCTATACCTTCATGAGTCAGATAGAGGCTCCCCTGATAGGGTAGTAGTTTGACACTTGGATCCATAGAAGTATCAGCTGGTTTAGCATTCAACAAATCTGTTTCTTCCAAAATATCCATAGCATATTTCTGCTGAGAAATCACGGAACCATCTTTAGATTAGGCTACCTCAATACCCTAGAAATAACGGAGTTTACCAAGGTCTTTTGTCTGAAATTGATTCGAGAGATGTTGTTTTAACTGGAGTATTCCTTGTTGATCACTGTCAATTATGACAATATCATCTACATAAACTATAAGATAAATACACCATTGAGCTGAGCGACGATAAAAAACAGAATGGCCAGCTTCACTATGGACCATACCAAACTATTGTACTACACTGTTGAATCTGCTGAACCAAGCTCTCGGAGATTGCTTTAGACCATAAAGAGACCTCTGTAACCTACACACCATATTCAATGACTCCCCCTGAGCAACAAACCCAGGTGATTGCTCCATATATACTTCCTCTTCAAGATCACCATGTAAAAAAGCATTTTTGATGTCAAGTTGATGAAGAGACCAATATCAAATGGCTGCAATGGCTAGAAGAAGTCTAACAGATGCCATCTTGCCTACAGATGAGAAGGTATCACTATAATCCAACCCAAAAATATGAGTGTATCCTTTGGCTACCAAGTGAACTTTAAATCGTTCAATCTTACCATCTGGACTAACCTTTACTGTATAAAGCCAACGACAACCTACTAATGATTTTCCAGGGGGTAGAGGAACTAGTTCCTAGGTACTACTGCTTTAAAGAGCACTAATTTCATCAACCATTGCTTTCCTTAATTCAGGGTGAGATAATGCTTCACCCGAAGTTTAAGGAATAGAAACAGAAGACAAAGAAGACAAACAAGTGTACTGCAAATGGGAAAGATGATGATAACATAAATTAATATAATGTGGAGAAGGATTTCGTGTTTGACGTATACCTTTTCGAAGGGCAATTGGAAGATAGGACTCAGGTTGTAAGATTGGACCCGGTGATAGCGAAAGCATCGGAGGAGAGTCTGCAATGACCTCAGGGACAAGTACAGCCTCAGGGACAAGTATGACAGACTTTGGTTGACGACACTGCTATGTTTAAAGTGGGCGAGAAGTGGGAGGGGGTCAACTGTAGGGGTATCTAGTTGGGCAGGTTCCCTAGAATGATGGGGGACAATGGCAGATGAGACTTCTAGAAGAGGTGTGTGAGTACTTTCCTGTAGGGGTTCCGAAGTTGCTTGCCTGGACTCGAAATATGGAACAGACTCGAAGAAGGTAACATCGGCCGATATGACGTATCGTTGTAGAGTATGTGAATAACAACGATAACATTTTTGGGATCGATGATATCCAAGAAATACACACTTTAGTGATCGAGCTGATAGTTTATCAAAACCAGGAGAGAGATTGTGTACAAAACATGTGGACCCGAAGACTCAGGGAGGAATTGGGTGAAGTGGGAAATTGGGAAAAAAGATTGAATGAGGGATTTTATTGTTAAGGACAGATGAGGGCATACGATTTATAAGGAAACATGCCTTTAGCACAACATCCCCCCAAAACTGAAGTGGAACATTACCATGGAGAAGTAGGTCCAAATGGTTTCTATGAGATGCCAATTTTTGCATTTGGCTACCCCGTTTTGTTGAGGTGTGTGAGGGCAACATGTTTGATGGAGAATACCATTGTGTGACAGAAAGTTTTAAAATTGTTGAGAATATTCACGGACATTGTCACTTCTTAAGGTACGGATAGACACACCGAATTAATTCTTATTTCTCGATAAAATTGTTCAAAAATAGAAAATAATTTAAACCTATTCTTCATTAAAAATAACCATGTGCAACATGAAAAATCATCAATAAAGGTGACAATACCTAGACTCAAGAGTAGGGACAGTACGCGAGGTGTAACGCCCCGATCAGTTTTGTCTTTTTAATTAATTGAGTCGTTTTGAGTATTTTATTATTATATTCTTTTATTTCTGACTTTTATGTGAAAATATGTTATTTTTCGCCGTGAATATATTTTATCGCGTTTTGAGAACATTTGCGAGATATTTGAGTGTAAGGGTATTTTGGGCATTTTGATTTATTTTATTAAGTTAGATTATAATAGAATAGAAAGAGAGAAAAATAGTAAGAGAAAGAAAAGAAGAAAAAGAAGAGAAGAAGAAAAGGAGAAGAGAAGAAAAGAGAGAATTTGGGAAAACTTGGAAATCAATCAACCGACTTTCTAGAACACGATTAAATCGGGTAAGGGTGCGAAACTCGATTATATTATGTTTGTGTATGATTATGTATGTGTTTGCTTGGATGTTTCTTGTCTTTCCATGGCTTTTAAGTTCTAGGTTGAAAATGATAAAATGATTAGGAATCGATGCTTTCGCGGTCGGAACTTGATGTGTATGTGCAATATGCAGTTGGTGTGGATATTGTATGACTTGTGTACTGTTGAGTGATGAAATTGCATGAAATACATATTGTGATGATGGTTGGTGGCCTTACGGCAAAAAAATGCGATGTATGGTAATTGTTGATATATGCATGATTATGGATGTGTATATGTGTGCATATTAAATGTCATGAGTCATTGTATGCTAAGCATCATGATATGCATTGTTGTGACGTCCTGAGTGACGGATTGATTCCAGAGGGAATCTGCTATAACATCGCGCGCCTTAAAAATAAGAGGACCTAGAGCGATTTGATATATCGTGCGCCTTAAAAATAAGAGGACCTAAAGCGATGGTTATAGATGATCGTGTGCCCATGTGGGGTGTGAGCGATCGGATTGTGCGCCTTATACCGAGAGGACCTAAAGCAATCCATAAACGTCGTGCGCCTTATACCAAGAGGACCTAAAGCGACGGCGAACATCGTAGGCCCGACAGGGTGTTACTTGAGTGATCCTCAGTAACGAGCGATGATTCCTGCAGAGTTCCTGAGTGAACTAGTGATGAGAAATATTGGAAGTCGGTACCGCATGGCATATGCATAGAGTCGTGTGTCGGTCTCTATGCATTTGCATAAATCATGGATTAATTGTGCATGGAATTGTGAATGTGATTGATGAGATGGAATATGTGTAATTGTATTGATGATGAGTGTATTGTGTATGATTGATGTGCAGTGGTATTTGATACTTGAGAATTGTACTGTGTGGTGTTGTATTTGATTGTGGTGCAATTGTGGTGAGAATATTTTTCTTGTGCATTTCTGTGTTAATATATAATCATATGCAACTGTAATATGATTGTTTTTCTCACCCTTCTGCTGTTTTATGATGCTCTACGAGGCATTGCAGATTAGAGTTGCTGGAGGTCTTTTTGTGAAGCTTTGCGTCTTCATTCTTTTGTCGGTCGGCTCTGATATGTGACACCGGGTAGTTAGGGAGCCCGTTTGTGATTATTTTGTATTATGTATATGTATCTTTTGGATTGTACATGTATGATGTTGTATATGACAAACAAACTTTTATGATATATATATATATATATATGTTTATATTCAGTTACGGATTTTCCGCTTAAATTCTGTAATTGGATTGTGGGTGTATTACTACCTGAGATTGTTGCATATCTGTATGAGCAGGTGTTGTATGTTTGTTTCAAATTGATGTGACCCCCGACCTATTCTGTGATATTTTAAATATACTCTGATGAAATTTTGTATTTTCTTTTACTGCTTTAATAGCTTGGGGGTATAGATTGGGGGTGTCACATTAAGTGGTATCAGAGCTAGTCCGTGTCAGTCCGTGCCAGTCCGTGTCAGTTCGTGTCTGGTTGTGTTAGTCCTGGTCTGTGTGGCGTGTGGAGTGAGCTGTTTGTTTAACCATAGTTTCTGTTATTGGAAATGAACAGAATATGGCTGGTAGGAACGATGCTGCTTTGGCTGCTGCTATGCAAGCTATGGCTCGTACTGTGCAGGTTGCACCTAATGCTGCTGGTAATGATGAGTTCAGGAAGAACAAACCGCCTGTCTTCAAAGGGAGACATGATCCTGATGGTGCACAGATTTGGTTGAAAGAGATTGAAAGGATTTTCCGAGTCATGGATTGTGCTGAGGACAGTAAGGTGAGACTGGGAACTCACATGTTACAGGAAGAAGCGGATGACTGGTGGGTTAGTACTCGTCAGGTGTTGGAAGCTGGGGATGAAGAAGTTACTTGGGAATTGTTTAGCCAGGAGTTTCTGAGGAAGTATTTTCCCGAGGATGTTAGAGGAAAGAAGGAAATTGAGTTCTTGGAACTGAAACAAGGTAGTATGTCTGTTGTTGATTATACTGCTAAGTTTGTGGAGCTGGTGTAGTTTTATCCTCATTATGCCGAAGCGACTGCGGAATTTTCTAAGTGTGTAAAGTTTGAGAGTGGATTGCGTCCTGAGATTAAGCAGGCAATCGGTTATCAGAGGATAAGAAGGTTTTCTGATTTGGTGGAATGTTGTAGGATTTATGAAGAGGATAGTAAGGCTCGTTCTACTCACTACAAGAGTGTGAGTGACAGAAAAAGGAAGCAACAGTTTCATAGTGGTCCGTATGTAACACCAGCTGATAAGAGTAAACAAAGGGGTACTTTTGATCGAAGGTCAAGTGGTGGAGGTATGTCTAATTCTATGAGATGTTTTAAGTGTGGTGAGTTGGGGCATCGTCAGTTTGAGTGCAGAAAAGATGTGAGAAAGTGTTCTAATTGTGGAGGTGTCGGACATGTCGTAGCTGATTGTAAACGGAAGAATGTGGTTAAGTGTTTCAACTGTGGTGACCCTGGTCATATTAGCACAAAGTGTCAGAAACCGAAGCAAGCTCCAACTAGTGGGAAGGTGTTTGCATTGGCGGGGACGCAGACTTCAAGTGCAGATCGTCTGATCAGAGGTACTTGTTTTATTAATAGTACGCCTTTAGTTGCTATTATTGATACTGGAGCGACTCATTCGTTTATTTCGTCTGAGTGCGCGAAGCGTTTGAATCTTGTGTTGTCTTTGATGGATGGTGAGATGGTTATTGATACTCCACCAATGGGGTCAGTAACTACTTCTTTGGTTTGTTTGAGTTGTCCTTTGACCATTTATGGTAAAGACTTTGAAATGGATTTAGTGTGTTTGCCGTTGGAAGGGTTAGATGTGGTTCTGGGAATGAATTGGTTGCAATTCACTCGGGTTCATATTGATTGTTATCATAAGCTAGTAAGGTTTCCTTCTCTTGAGGAAGACGAGGACTCGAGTTTATTATCTACCAAAGAGTTGAAGAGACTTTTGGCGGAGGAAGCTCAGTTGTATGGGTTGTTTGCGTCGTTGACTGTGGATAGCCAAGTTTCACTTGATGTGTTTCCGATTGTGTGTGATTTTCCAGAGGTGTTTCCAAAGGATGTTTCGGACTTGCCGCCAGAGAGAGAGGTGGAGTTTTCGATAGATTTTGTTCCTGGTACTAGACCTGTTTCTATGGCACCTTATCGTATGTCAGCATCTGAGTTGGTAGAGTTGAAGAAGCAATTAAATGAGTTGTTGGAGAAGAGGTTTGTGAGGCCAAGTGTTTCTCCTTGGGGTGCTCCAGTTTTATTGGTGAAAAAGAAAGACGGAAGTATGCGATTGTGTATTGATTATCGCCAGATGAATAAGGTGACGATTAAGAATAAGTATCCTCTTCCAAGAATTGATGATTTGATGGATCAGTTGGTTGGTGCTTGTGTGTTCAGTAAGATTGATTTGAGGTCGGGGTATCATCAGATTAGGGTGAAAGAGGAAGATATTCAGAAGACGGCTTTTAGGACACGTTACGGTCATTATGAATATTCTGTGATGCTGTTCGGGGTTTCTAATGCGCCAAGTGTGTTTATGGAGTACATGAATCGTATTTTCCACGAGCATTTGGATCGATTTGTTGTTGTGTTTATTGATGACATTTTGATTTATTCTAAGTCTCGGGAGGAGCACGCGGAGCATTTGCGTATTGTTTTGCAGGTTTTGAAGGAAAAGAAGCTTTTTGCCAAATTGTCTAAGTGTGAATTTTGGTTGTCGGAAGTGAGTTTTCTTGGACACGTAATTTCAGGTAATGGTATTGCTGTGGATCCATCTAAAGTAGAAGCAGTTCTACAATGGGAGGCTCCGAGATCTGTTACTGAAATTCGAAGCTTTTTGGGTTTGGCCGGTTATTATCGAAGGTTTATTGAAGGTTTTTCTAAACTAGCACTTCCTTTGACCCAGTTGACTTGTAAAGGGCAAGCGTTCATTTGGGATATTCGGTGTGAGGAAAGTTTTAATGAGCTGAAAAGAAGATTGACGACAACTTCAATTTTGATTTTGCCGAATCCTAATGAACCGTTTGTGGTGTATTGTGATGCTTCTTTGATTGGTCTAGGTGGTGTGCTAATGCAAGACGATAAGGTCGTGGCGTATGCTTTGAGGCTGTTGAGAGTGCATGAAAAGAACTATCCTACTCATGATCTGGAATTAGCGGCTGTGGTTTTTGTGTTGAAAATTTGGAGGCATTATCTTTTTGGTGCGAGGTTTGAAGTCTTTAGTGATCACAAGAGTTTGAAATATCTGTTTGATCAGAAGGAATTAAATATGAGGCAACGAAGATGGTTGGAATTTTTGAAGGACTACGACTTTGGCTTGAATTACCATCCTGGTAAAGCTAATGTGGTAGCCGATGCATTGAGCCGGAAATCGTTGCATATGTCCGCTTTAATGGTTAAGGAGTGGGAGCTTTTGGAATCGTTTAGAGATTTGAGTTTGGTATGTGAAGTGTTGTCGGATAGTGTGAGGCTGGGTATGTTGAAGGTTACTAATAATTTTCTGATGACGGTAAGCGAGAAGCAGAAGTTGGACGTGAAATTAGTGGATTTGATGTTGGTTGACGGAAAAGATGCGAGTGGTGATTTTCAAGTGGATATTAATGGTGTGTTGAGGTTCCGCGGGCGAATTTGTATTCCGGACGATTCGGATTTGAAAAGAATGATTTTGGAAGAAGGACACCAGAGTAATTTGAGTATACATCCGAGAGCGAACAAGATGTACCAAGATTTGAAAAAGATTTTCTGGTGGTCTGGATTGAAAAGAGATGTGGCTCAGTTTGTGTATGCTTGTTTGACGTGCCAGAAGTCGAAAGTGGAACATCAGAGGCCGAGTGGTTTGGTGCAACCGTTGGATATTCCTGAGTGGAAGTGGGACAGCATTTCCATGGATTTTGTAACAGGGTTGCCGAATACTTAGCGAGGGAATAATGCTATTTGGGTGGTTGTTGATAGGCTGACTAAATAGGCTCATTTCATTCCGATTGACATCAGTTTTTCTTTGGAGCGGTTAACTGAGATTTATATCAGTGTGATTGTGAAGTTACCTGGGGTTCCGTTAAGTATTGTTTCGGATCGAGATCCGAGGTTTACTTCGAGATTTTGGGAAAGTTTACAGAAGGCGTTGGGATCTAAATTGAGGTTGAGTTCGGCTTATCATCCGCAGACGGATGGGCAGTCAGAGAGGACGATTCAGTCGTTGGAAGATTTTTTGAGAGCGTGTGTTTTGGAACAAGGTGGTGCGTGGGATAGTTATCTTGCGTTGATCGAATTCACGTATAATAACAGTTTCCATTCTAGTATTGGAATGTCACCGTTTGAAGCGTTATTGGACGAAGATGTCGGACGCCGTTGTGTTGGCATGAATCAGGCGAGAGAACGGTGGTTGGACCGGAGTTGGTACAACAGACTACGGAAAAAGTGAAGTTTATTCGTGAGAAGATGAAGGCTTCTCAGAGTAGACAAAAGAGTTATCATGATCGGAGACGGAAGGATCTTGAGTTTCGAGAAGGCGATCATGTATTTCTAAGGGTTACGCCGGTAACGGGTGTTGGTCGTGCATTGAAATCAAAGAAACTTACTTCTCGATTTATTGGTCCTTACCAGATATCTGCGAGAGTGGGTGTTGTGGCTTATAGAGTGGCGTTGCCGCCGAGTTTGTCAAATTTGCATGATGTGTTCCATGTTTCACAGCTTCAGAAGTATATTCCGGATCCGTCGCATGTGATTCCGATGGATGAGGTTGAGGTAAGGGAGAACCTTACGGTTGAGGCTTTTCCGGTGAGTATTTTAGATCGCGAGTTGAAGAGGTTGCGGGGCAAGGATATTGCACTTGTGAAGGTAGCATGGGGAGGCGCTGCTGAGGGCAATTTGACTTGGGAGTTGGAGAGTCGGATACGGGAGTCGTATCCAGAGTTGTTCGTCTCAGGTAAGATTTTCGAGGACGAAAATTTCTAAGTGGGGGAGAGTTGTAACGCCCCGGTCAGTTTTGTCAGTTTTGTCTTTTTAATTAATTGATTCGTTTTGAGTATTTTATTATTATATTCTTTTATTTTTGACTTTTATGTGAAAATATGTTATTTTTCGCCGTGAATATATTTTATCGCGTTTTGGGAACATTTGCGAGATATTTGAGTGTAGGGGTATTTTGGGCATTTTGATTTATTTTATTAAGTTAGATTATAATAGAATAGAAAGAGAGAAAAATAGTAAGAGAAAGAAAAGAAGAAAAAGAAGAGAAGAAGAAAAGGAGAAGAGAAGAAAAGAGAGAATTTGGGAAAACTTGGAAATCAATCAACCGACTTTCTAGAACACGATTAAATCGGGTAAGGGTGCGAAACTCGATTATACTATGTTTGTGTATGATTATGTATGTGTTTGCTTGGATGTTTCTTGTCTTTCCATGGCTTTTGAGTTCTAGGTCGAAAATGATAAAATGATTAGGAATCGATGCTTTCGCGGTCGGAAATCGATATAATTTGCGTTGTATGATCACTATGTGTTTATGAGTCATTGCTGATAATTGTTTAGGTGTTGGAATGAATTTGGAGTGAGAAATGAGGTTTTTGGGGGTTTTAGATCGTGTAACCCGTAACAGAGTTTTTCTGGTTCTGGTGTGATTCGCCAGGCGAATTTGGGATTCGCCAGGCGAATTGAGTCTCGCCACTAGTTCGCCAGGCGAAGTGCTGGTGAAGGGAGATTTGCTAGGCGAATTCATAAGTCGCCAGGTGAATTCGGAATTACCTAAAGGGGGTAGCTTCTGTAACTCTTGGGGTTTTTCTAAATTGGTGATTCGCCATTAGTTCGCCAGGCGAATGGCTGGCGAATGGGATTCGCTAGGCGAAATCCATGGCGAATGGGGATCCGCCAGGCGAATTCTTAAGTTGCCAGGCGAATTTGGCTGTATCTCAATAAATTCTTTTCTTTGAAAATTCATAACTTTTGATCTGTGGTTCGGTTTGAGGCGTGGTTTGATGCGTTAGAAAGCTTATAAAATTTACTTTATTATGATGATGGTTTTGAGAATTATTGGCCGATTAAATTATGTCGAGAATTAGAAAATGTGTTGTTTTGTTGTCGACTTTTGTCGTTTAATTGTGTGAACTTGATGTGTATGTGCAATATGCTGTTGGTGTGGATATTATATGACTTGTGTACTGTTGAGTGATGAAATTGCATGAAATACATATTGTGATGATGGTTGGTGGCCTTACGGCAAGAAAATGTTATGTATGGTAATTGTTGATATATGCATGATTATGGATGTGTATATGTGTGCATATTAAATGTCATGAGTCATTGTATGCCAAACATCATGATATGCATTGTTGTGACGTCCTGAGTGACAGATTGATTCCAGCGGAAATCTGCTATAACATCGTGCACCTTAAAAATAAGAGGACCTAAAGCGATTTGATATATCGTGCGCCTTAAAAATAAGAGGACCTAAAGCGATGGTTATAGACGATCGTGTGCCCATGTGGGGTGTGAGCGATCGGATTGTGCGCCTTATACCGAGAGGACCTAAAGCAATCCATAAACGTCGTGCGCCTTATACCAAGAGGACCTAAAGCGACGGGGAACATCGTAGGCCCGACAGGGTGTTACTTGAGTGATCCTCAGTAACGAGCGATGATTCCAGCAGAGTTCCTGAGTGAACTAGTGATGAGAAATATTGGAAGTCGGTACCGCATGGCATATGCATAGAGTCGTGTGTCGGTCTCTGTGCATTTGCATAAATCACGGATTAATTGTGCATGGAATTGTGAATGTGATTGATGAGATGGAATATGTGTAATTGTATTGATGATAAGTGTATTGTGTATGATTGATGTGTAGTGGTATTTGATACTTGAGAATTGTACTGTGTGGTGTTGTATTTGATTGTGGTGCAATTGTGGTGAGAATATTTTACTTGTGCATTTCTGTGTTAATATATAATTATATGCAACTGTAATATGATTGTTTTTCTCACCCTTCTGCTGTTTTATGATGCTCTACGAGGCATTGCAGATTAGAGTTGCTGGAGGTCTTTTTGTGAAGCTTTGCGTCTTCATTCTTTTGTCGGTCGGCTCTGATATGTAACACCGGGTAGTTAGGGAGGCCGTTTGTGATTACTTTGTATTATGTATATGTATCTTTTGGATTGTACATATATGATGTTGTATATGACAAACAAACTTTCATGATATATATATGTTGATATTCAGTTACGGATTTTCCGCTTATATTCTGTAATTGGATTGTGGGTGTATTACTACCTGAGATTGTTGCATATCTGTATGAGCAGGTGTTATATGTTTGTTTCAAATTGATGTGACCCCTCGGCCTATGCCGCGATATTTTAAATATACTCTGATGAAATTTTGTATTTTCTTTTACTGCTTTAATAGCTTGGGGGTGTCACACGAGGTACCCTAAACATCGGTGGGAACTAAAGCAAAAGAGGACGAAGCTCGTTTATTGACTCGATTGGAAAATTGACTACGAGCGTCTTTCTCTAACTGACACGACTCACATTGTAAATTAGATACCTTCGATAAATTTGGCACCAACTGATGTAATTTGGAAAGATTGAGATGACCTAACTGAGCATAGATAGTGAGTGGAGAATCTATGGCTGAGCATGTCTGAGATGACATTGAGAGGTAATAAAGGCCTTAAGACTCACATCCGATGCCAATCGTCCGTCCCGAACTCCGATACTGCAGGGTAATATTATTGTTTGTAAAGATGACACTACAATCAAAAGAACAAGTTAAACGACTGGCTGAAAGTAAATTAAATGGACAATTAGGTACATAGAGGACAAAAGTAACAGAGAGACAAGGTAGAATTTGAACAATACAAATACCTTCAGAATGGATTTGAGAACCATTGGCAAAAGTTATAGTTAGTAAGAAACCAGAGGTAGAGAGGGAAGAGAAAATATTTTTTTACTGATAACATGATTAAACGCACCAGAATCAAGGACCCAAGGTCCAAGAGAAGATGTTTGAGAGAGGCAAGATGAATTACTAGTGTGTGCTACTGTAGCAGTGGAATCTGAGTTCTGATAATTCTGATACCACCTGAGGAAATCATCGTAGTTTGGTGTAAAGTTATGAGGAGTAGCCATGAGTATTTAAAGAGAGAACATATCACACGATCGCCCGCTGAACGTGCTATCATGTGCGGTTCAGGTGGCGACGCGTGAGGCCCACGCGCAGAGACATAGGTTGCGCGTGCGGAGGTTTCTGCCGGTGAAATAGTGGGGAATGACCAGATTGGATGAGGCGCTTCTGCCGGTAGGTTAAGTTTGCTGGAAGGTTGTCGGGAACAGTAGCGACGGCGGCGACAATGTATGGAAGGAAAATTGGAGTTATGACATAGTTTACCAAAAAATTTCTCACTGGAAGATAGTGGATCAATCGGGTAAAACACGGTGAATGTTTGTTTCTAAGTAGGCTCTAGATACCATGTTGAAATAAAAGAGACTAAGAGACATTTGAATAAACATGTGTTTTTTAAAAGCACTACGGAGACATTATTATATATAGAGACATTACAACTAATTACATTATATAGTCGATGTGGGACTATTCTATATACAAATATTTTTAACACTATATTTACAAATATCAACAAACAATAAAAAAAATATCCACAACAATGATATCTTTATGATTTTACATGTCTAAGGATATGTCTAAATAAATTGGGGGTTACTTTTCTCATCCCATGGAATGAGGATGAATACACTGGAAATCCAAGTTTCCCCTTTCAATATTTTGGAGATGTATTTCTGGACGCACTCAATACACACATAAAGGGCGTGGCAAGTAAGTCACACTCTGTTTTATGCCAAAAACTAATCCAGAGTTGCACCTCTGAAATCACCATTGTATGGTGATTTATGTTGTTTGAGTCACCCTTAATTAAATCAGCTAAAATTTAAAAGTTGCATTTTCGAAAAGGAGGATAATGACATATACTTATGATCCTCTCTATTAATTTAATCACGTGTAAGGTTTTTTGCAATGTTGTTAAATGATATGCTAATTGTTAAACACTGTGGTCATACAAAGTCATGTAAGTCCATGCATGATGGTGTAAGACACTCTTAAGATAAATTTCACATTTAAGGAGAACTTTTCTCAACGTAGCTGGAAAGCACCCTCTCTTGGAAGCTAGCCATTCTAAGAGTGCAAGTGATGGATCCCGATGACGTCCACCTCGAACTAGGTCGACCATGAGGGCACCGACAGGAACCTCACCTTTGGCCGGGTCGGTTCCTAGTGATGTAGAAGAACAACATTAACTCTTCTCAATCTGAGCTATTAACTACGAAATTCTGATTGAGACTACAAACTCTAAAGGGCACATTGGACACCTCAACGCAAAGGAATTTCTCCTGAAAGATAGTTGTGGGGGTTCTCACATCAGGAACGACCACGAGGAAGAAAAATTCTAAATCGCCCACAAGGCGAACAAATTTTAAGTTGAAGGGATGAAGTGCAAGCTATAACGCAACAACAACTCGCTACAAATCAAAAGCGTAAGGTGACAATAAAAAGGAATCAAATAGATATCTAATACACAAAATTAAATAACATTCCAAGCCACTGAGGTAAAAATATATTTATATAAATAGTGTTGTCATAACCAAAAGCACAAAGCTCGGAAAATTTTACAGAAAAAACAAAAAGTGAAAATAATCAAGCTTATGTGCCCCATGGCAATGCGCTCTGGTCACCCCAGAAGTCTCCTCAAGAGGAGCCTTGAAAGGGTTCAATCTTTCAACAGGGATCAAAATATCAGGACGAATTTCCTTCGCTTGACTTACTGCTTAGTCGAGGACCCTGTACACAACATGCACAATTTGTTCAAGACACTCCCAGAACCTCTCCTTCAAAGCGGTTACTCACCTTCGTGAGTGTTGAGTGCTAAATTGTTGTTATTTTGGGTGTGAATAATTAGCACTCAACGACTTCATTCATTTGTTTTTCGTTAATAATCCTCAGTTTTTGTGTACATTTTATATAGTTTACATACCATTGTATATATTGCGTTATTGTGTACATATCATTGAGTTTGATAGTTTTTCATCTGTTTTTATAGGTAATAATGCATGGTTGAAGTATGGATCCATTTGAGCCAAGAATGATGCTTTAAGATGTAATTTTGACCAACAAAAACCCGTCGTTCACGCTTAGCGGGAGTTGGAACACGCTAGAGGGTTGCTGGGCAGAAGCAACCAATTTTGTTTTCTAGAACGCGCTTAGCGGAACGGGGCCGCGCTTAGCGTGTTATATGTCAGTTTGGTAGTACCTTTAGTGGATCCGCGCTATGTGGGATCAATCGCGCTTAGCGGGATCTGTGAATCTCAGTCCCTATATATTTATTTCACTCATATTTTTAGGTTATGGTTTTGGGGAATTTTCACTTCCAAATCCATCACTAACATGCTTTGTGGAAATAAGCCCAGAAACAACAATAGAGACTGCATCTTGACGATCCGGAGCTAGATTTGTAATAATCGTCTTGACATCTCGAGAATCACCGGTTTAGTTTCACTCTTTTCTTTGTATTTTCTATTTGTTAGGGGTGTTGTATATAAGTTTATCTTGATTGTATGTATATTTATTAATCGTTGTATAAAATCTCTTTTACAAATATTTATCGATGTTATCTTTGATTTCAATATTTATCTTAATGGGTTTGGATTATTATAGACATATACGGTTCAAACTCGTTCTAAGATGAACATCTGTTAGATTCTAAACTCTGGACATATATTTAGGTCTAATATTCACTTGGGTATCGATTCTTAATGCTCAGTGTTTTTGAGTTGCGTGAGACATCACCGATGAGACAATACAATTGTTCTCTAAACTTTGTGTTAGACATAACCTCTGTTGTGGGTGATACATGAGGGTATTGATGAGTGATTTACGTTACGTGCAACTGATTGATTGATTTTTTAGTACTTGATGGGTAAAATGAAATTCAATTCCTGATGAATGATTTCCCGTACTTTATTTACTTGTTATTATATTTTACTTTCCGCTTTTTATTCTTTTAAAACCATTTCCTACATTTTTAAGCTTGGTTCTGCATCTATACCTTTGAGTTTTGATGATAACAATGTAGTATTTGTGTGAGAATAATTTTGGTACCCTAACGACTTATTATTGTGTAGCTTTAACAGGCAATTCTGATTCTGAATATATGACAGGAAACATTATCAGTTTCTGAACATTGTGTTCTGAAATTCGCTTATGCGCTGATTCACTCCTGAGAAGTTTCTCGAAAGACGCTATCTTGTTGCTGCAATGTTCTCTCCCTGCTTCTGCTTCTGGATGTGACTCTGATAATAAGGCTTCTGAAGTTTTGTTACTT
The DNA here is from genome assembly GCA_022829125.1 of Lathyrus tuberosus. NCBI lineage: Eukaryota > Viridiplantae > Streptophyta > Magnoliopsida > Fabales > Fabaceae > Lathyrus > Lathyrus tuberosus. Next base: position 17,661,432 of record JALAZF010000063.1, read on the forward strand.
AGCTGAAGAATCTGAAGATCTCAACCCAGACACTGACGCTGTCAAGGTTCTGATTGATGATTCTGAAGATTCTAATTTCAGTTGTGGGTCCTTCTTTTCATGCTTCATCAAATTTTCATCAGAAGTCAATGAATTTGAAGATAAGATCAAGAGGATACATGATCAAATAGTACATGGTACGAAACGAAAATATTCCTTCCACTAACCTAAAATTGTGGGCGAAAGACTATACTATTCTTCACACCTGTCACTAATTTGTTAGTGGACAACTGCATTTTTGCGTATTCCTAATTTTTCCTCCAACAGTTCCTTTTTCATGCTATATAAAGAGGACTTGGAGACTTGAAGAAAGTTTCTAATTTTACAAGAATGTTTCTACGTGAAAAACTCTTAACTTTATGCATTATTTTCTTTAAGTGTTTCTATTTCATTTGTGTAAAATCTGCTTGTGTAGAATCAACTTGTAATACAAAATCTTTATTCAAACTTGTTGTTTGTGTTTCCTTAAGGGACCGGTTAGGTCAGAATCCTTGAGAAGACTTTGGCACATTGTCACTGTGGTTTGTTAGTCACCAGCTATTACTCGTACATTTGTAATAAGTTGATTATAGTGGATTAAGTTCTTGTGTATAAGGCGAAATCACCTTGACGGGTGGGTTGGATTAGCTTTGATTTTCAAACGAACCAAGATAAACTTCCTTGTGTCTTTTATTTTTCAATCTTTTGATTTTGTTGAGTTTTTGAGTTGGTTAAAAAGCTTTTGTTTTTTAAAAACCTAATTCAAACCCCTCTTTCTAGTGTTTTCCGCACCTTCAATTGGCATTAGAGCTCCGGTTCTGATTGTGATAAAAATTTTATCAACACTTCACCGTGTTCAGTACCGATCCAATTTGTGTGTGAGAAAAAAATGGTTGTTGTTGCTCCTGTTGCTAACAACAACGCGAAAGATCACTACAACACTAAACCACCAGTCTTTGATGGTGAAAAGTTTGATTATTAGAAAGATATAATCGAAAGTTTCTTTCTGGGATATGATGTTGATCTTTGGGATCGTGTAGCCGATAACTACGTTCACCCAGTTGATGCTGTAGAAAACAAAGTAACAAGAAGTGCTATGACATATCAACAAAAGAAGGATAACAAAAATCATCACAAGGCTAGAACGATGTTGCTTAATGATATCTCTTATATTAAGTATGAGAAAATAACAAACAGAGATACTACTAAGTCTATTTTTGATTCTCTGAGAATGACTCATGAAGGGAATGCTCAAGTAAAGGAGATAAAAGCTTTGGCCTTAATCCCAAAATATGAGGCATTCAGAATGGAAGACGTTGAAACCTTGAGACTATGTTCTCAAGATTTCAGATGCTTGTCGCAGGACTCAAGGTTCTGGACAAAGGGTATTCTACGACTGACCATGTCAAGAAAATCATCAGAAGTCTCCCAAAAGAATGGAGACCTATGGTAACTGCCTTGAAGCTATCTAAGGATCTGAACTGTATTAGTCTTGAAGAACTTGTTGGTTCTTTAAGAAGTCATGAGATAGAGCTCGAGGAAGATGAACCTCATAAGAGGTAAATCTATTGCATTGAAGTCCAAGCTTGAGAAGGCAATGGCTTATCAAGCTGAGGAAGAATCAGAAGATTCTGATGAAGACTTAGAAGGTGATGATGAGATATCGCTGATTTCCTAGAGGGTCAACAGACTCTAAAGGCACAGGCATAATGGTCAAAGGAAGTTGAGAGGAGCTAGGAAGACTGTTGGTCGTTCTGATTCTTCATCTAGACAGAAGAAGCAAGGTTCTTGTAAATAGGTTATCTGCTATAAGTGCAAGGAGCCAGACCACTATACGAATGAATGTCCTAAGCTAAAGAAGGACAAAAGGCCTAAGAAGAAGTTTTCTAATTGCAAGAAGGGGCTCATGGCTACATGGGACGACTCAGATTCAAAAGAAGAAGATTCTGAAGAGGAACATGCCAATATTGCATTGATGACAACTATAGCTGATCCTGAAGGTTCTGAAAAACTAGAAGACAAAGTGTTGTCAAAATGAGAATCAGAATCTGATTCCGATTCTGGAGAGGTATTTTCTAAACTATTCCGTTCTGATTTAGAGTCATATCTCTCTGAAATGCTGGAAAAATACCAAAGTCTTCAAAGTAAATACAAGAACCTTAAACAAGTCCAATTAGTTGTTTCTGAAACTCGTAGTGAGCTTGAAAAGGATATTTCTTCCCTAAATGAAAAGATTTTTTCTTTAGAAAGTATCAACTATGCTTTAAAAAGTAAAATTTCAAAACTTGAGGAATAAATAGTCTCAGAAGCTTCTGGTACTGACTGCGTCATCAGATATGACATATCATTCCAGTACTTTCTGGCTAAAAGCATAGATAGAAGTAAAATGCCTTCCATGATCTATGGAGTTAGCAGAAATGTCAAGAAAGGTCTAGGTTGTACAAAAACTTCAAAAACTGACGAAAGTCAGAATGTAAAATTGAAACCTCTTTATGAGTATTTTGTGCCTGCTGGCACTGAGCTTGACTGTTTTGAGCTTGCACAAAAACCTGCACAGATACATAACTCCGTTCTAAAACCTAAGTATCATGCACAAATTCCACTTGATTATCCTACTGCATAGAAACTCAAGGTTGTAAAAAACTCTGGGAGAACTAACAAAAAAGAACCCAGAAAGTGGGTACCTAAGAATAAAATCATTTATGCTGCAGACATCCTTAGCAGCTCAGTTGAGACACCAATCATGGTACCTGGACAATGGATGCTCGCGACACATAGCTGGAAGAAGGCATATGTTCCAAGATTTGGAACTTAAGTCTGGAGGCTTCGTTGGTTTTGGAGTAAACCAGAAAGGAAAAATCATTGGCTCTGGAACTATTGGTAATGGTAAGCTTTCTTCTATTACTAATGTTCTTTTGGTCGGTGGTTTGATGCATAACTTATTGTCTATTAGTCAGCTTAGTGACGATGGTTATGATATCATTTTTAATCAAAAGTCCTATAAGGTTGTCTTTCTAAAATATGGCATAGTCATTTTTAAGGAAATAGGAAACACAACATTTATAAGATCAGACTCTCTGATCTTAAGGTGTAAAACGTAAAATGCTTAATGTCTGTTAATGTGGAGGAATGGGTATGTCATCGATGTTTGGGCCATGTTAGCATGAGGAGGATTTCTAAGATAAATAAGATTGCATTAGTCAGAGGCTTACCCAACCTGAAGTTCACTTCGGATGCTCTTTGTGAAGCATGTCAAAAAGGCAATTATTCCAAAACTTCTTTCAAAGCGAAATTTTTTGTTTCTACCTCCAGACCGTTAGAGCTTCTACACATTGATTTGTTTGGACCAGTGAAAACTGCCTCTATCAGTGGCAAGAAGTATGGATTGGTCATTGTTGATGACTATAGTCGTTGGACATGGGTAAAGTTCTTGAAACATAAGGATGAGTCACATTTTGTTTTCTTTACCTTTTGCTCACAAGTACAAACAAATATGAATTTTTAAATAGTCAGAGTCAGAAGTGATCATGGTGGCGAATTTGAGAATGAGCACTTTGAGAATCTTGTTGATTCTTATGTCATTTCCCGTGATTTCTCCTGTCCTAGAACTCCACAACATAATGGGATTGTAGAAAGGAAGAATAGGACTTTGCAAGAGATGGCTCGCACCATGATCCAATAGACTGACATGGCTAAGCATTTCTGGGTAGAGGCAGTTAACATAGATTGTTATATCCAGAACAAGATTTCTATTAGACCTATTCTGGGTAAGACTCGTTATGAATTATGGAAGAACAGAAAGCCCAACATTACGTATTTCCATTCTTTTGGCTGTGTTTGTTTTTATGTTGAACACTAAAGAGAATCCTGGCAAGTTTGATTCTAAGGCACAGAAGTGTTTATTGTTGGGATATTCTAAATGCTCAAAAGGCTACAGAATCTTTAACACTGAAACACGAATTGTTGAGGAATCAATTCATGTTAGATTCAAGGGTAAGCTTGACCCTGAAATATCAAAGCTAGCTGAGGAACTTGCAAATTTAAAGATCAGTTTCTCAGAATCCAATGATAAAGATTCTGGAGACAAAGACTCAGAAGGCAAAGATAAGAATGTTGAAGCAAAAGACTCAATAATGACTCAACCAGAAGGTATCGTTGATCCATCTCATCAGAAGAAGAGTAGACCAAGAATCTCTCATTCTGAAGAATCGATTATGGGAGATAAAGACACACCATTCAGAACTCGATCTTCGTTCAAACCTTCTGAAGAAACTCTTATGGGGTTGGTATCTTTGATATAGCCAACATCTATTGATGAAGCTCTTCTGAATAATGAATGGATTCTGGCTATGCAAGAGGAACTAAATCAATTTACAAGAAACAATGTTAGGGATCTTGTTCAAAAACCAAAAGGTGTCCATGTCATCGGAACCAGATGGGTGTTGAGAAACAAGCTCAACGAGAAAGGTGAAGTTGTCAGAAACAAAGCTCGACTGGTAGCACAAAGTTATAGTCAGCAAGAGGGGATAGACTATACATAAACCTTTGTACCAGTTTCTAGGTTAGAGTCTATTCGTTAGTTTCGTTTGTAGTTAATCATAACATCATTTTGTATCAGATGGATGTTAAGTGTGCATTCTTGAATGGGTACATTTCTAAAGAAGTGTATCTGTACTAACCCTCAGGCTTTGAGAGTTCTGAAAACCCAGATTTTGTTTTTAAACTTAAAAAACATTATATGGTCTGAAACAAGCTCCTAGAGCTTGGTATGGATGACTAAGTAACTTCCTTTTGGAAAATGATTTCACCAGAGGGAAAGTGGACACAACACTTTTTCGCAAAACCTTTAAGAATGATATTCTGGTTGTGAAAATTTATGTTGATGATATTATATTTGATTTTGCTAATGCTTCATTGTGCAAGGATATTGCTAAGTTGATGCAGGAAGAATTTGAAATGAGTTTGATGGAAGAACTTAAGTTCTTTCTGGGGATTCAAATTGATTAACATTCAGAAGGAACGTATATCCACCAAAGCAAGTATACAAGAGAACTTCTGAAGAAGTTTAACTTGTCAGGATGTAAACAAGCAAAAACTCCAATGCATCCTACACGCATTCTGGAAAAGGAAGAGGTAAGTGGTAAGGTAGATCAGAAGATATTCAGATGTATGATATGTTCTCTCCTTTATCTAACTACTTCTAGACCTGATATTTTATTCAGTGTTTGTTTGTATGCACGCTTCCAACTAGACCCTAGGGAGACTCACTTACCGCTGTTAAGAGAATCTTTAGGTATCTGAAAGGTACTACTAATATTGGTTTATTTTATAGAAAATCAAGTGAATACAAGTAAGTAGGTTATTATGATGCTGATTATGCTAGAGACAAAATAGAAAGGAAAAATACTTCTGGAAGTTGTCAATTTCTGGGAGACAATCTGATCTCGTGGTCCAGCAAGAGACAGTTAACAATTTCCCTTTCAACAGCTGAAGCTGAGTAAATCCCAACTTCTGGATGCAGCACTCAGATACTCTGGATCAAAAGTCAGCTGGAAGATTATCAGATCTTTGAGAGTAACATTCCTATTTTATGTGATAATACTTCTGCTATTTATTTATCCAAGAATCTTATCTTGCATTCTAGGGCTAAACATATTGAGATTAAACTTCACTTTTTACGTGACTATGTTTAGAAGGGTATTTTCCATCTAAAATTTGTTGATACAGACCATCAGTGGGCTGATATCTTTGCAAAACCCCTTGCTGAGGATAGATTCATTTTCATTCTGAAAATTTTGTTTCTGAACTCTTGTCCAGAATGAAAAGATGTTATCAGAATGTTAAGCTTTCAAAATTCTTGATTAAGATTATGAGGATTTATTGTTGTTTGTTTGATTCTAAAACAAGAGCTTTCTAAAGTGGGGAAGCTTCATGAATCAGAAAGATTTTGATCAGAAGCAATCCTATCGATTTGTCTTCTTGAATCTGAATAGTTACAACATTTAATGGTTGTCTTTTTGTTTGATAATGTGTGGTCTTTAGTGATGACACCTGTCCCACTTCCCGGGCATGCGTAATAATGATGTGACACATTGGGTTTAACATTTCTTAGAACTAGGTTAAATCTTTATGCATTCCCTTTATGACTGTGCATTTATTTTTGTAATTATTGCTAAAATGTTTATATAAACCCACTTCATTCACATTTCAAACTACGCTCACATTATTCCCACATTTTCTCTCTTTCAAACCTAAAATCGTTCTCTGCAACTGTTCATCTCCTTCAACCTTCTAAAATAGCTGAAAATCAACAACAACAATCTCCTCGTCAATCTGTTGTTAATGAAGATCAACCAGTAATCACTCTCAACACTCTGGTAGAAGAACTGTTGGTCCAATGTGAAACCATCATTGATTTCAAAAACCTAAAGGATAATGGTCTTGATCTAACTGGAACTTTGGAATTCCAAGGTTGGAATACCTTCTTTGAAAGACTGAAGGTCCAATGTACCCAGTTCTTGTCAAACATTTTTGGAATCATTTTGTGGCTAAAAAGGAAACAATCATTTCCTACATCTTTGGCAGAAAACTTGTAATTATAGAAAAGGCAATCGTTGAACTGATTTCTCATAATGGGAGTGGGAAAAGGATGCTCTATGTCAAATATGATGCTAAGAGAGAAGCAATGGTAGCATCAACAATCTTTAAGGAAGAAGTTGTGATTGAGGAAGGAAAGGGTCCTAGTGCCAAGAATTTGACTGATACCTTAAGGGTATGGTTCAAGATTATCCTGGGTTGCATTCACCACTGAACTAGCACCAACTCAGCTGATTACATCAACACCTCCCAGAAGTTCATGTTATTCTTTTTGGAGAATGGTGTCAAGATAGCTCTCCCAACAATTTTGTTTAAATTTCTCAAGGATTCAGTGGTTCTTTTGAGGAAAAACACCGATGGAGAGATCTGTTAGAATGCATGCTAAGAAGACTGAGAATAATGCTTTTATTAACCTGATCCCGCTCCTTGTTGGAAATGTTGGTTTGATTGTCACGAAATAATATTTGAAGAAGATTAGCAAAGAGGTTGCCAAGTACAAAGTATGTATTTGCTATAAAAGTCTTACAACCACAAAACCTTGAAATTACACTGTGATCCAGACTTTCGCCTCCTCGTCCTCCATAGAACCATAACCCTTAGTTTTCAAAATAGTTTACACGCTTTTATATTATTTTGTTGGCTTAATACCCTTTTTGGTCCCTTACCTATACCTCGGGGTCCATTTTAGTCCTCTTTCTTTTAAAAGTTCCAATTTGATCCCTTATGTTGTCAAACAGAATAAAAAAAGTCTTTTCCGTCAAATATGGCTAACGGCGTTAGAAGAAGAGGATGTGGCAGCTGAAGTGGATTCTCCAATTCATCACGTGGCACTGATGTGGATATGCTCATTAAAAAAATAATCAAAATATTCCCCATGCCAAGATTCGAACTTGATTCAAGTGGATTAACAATACAATTCTTTTCCACTGGTACACTTTTCATTTTATAAATGATTTTTCACATTAAATATAACAACCCATTTTCATTCTGAACGGCGCCATGGGTAATTAAACTGGCAATTCTTTTTGTATGTATTATTTGTGTGGTTCCAAATTACTTGTAGAGAAACATGGAAAATGAAGATAACAACAACAAACACTACCATACTAGTTGAAACATTCACCAACAAAATCTAACAATAACCACACATAAATCTATTAACAAAAATTGTAAAAACAGAACTAGAAATAAAAAAGTGGAAGGAGAAGGGTGGAAAGCAGGATTGATCTCCACATCCACTGCATCTGAACCAAGAACAACACCATACAGATTCATCATCAAAGCCAAACGAAACCCAACACCGCCGATTCCAGCCATCACGCGCAACCAAACAACAACCGTGTCACCTTCAAGATTTGGGAACAGCAGAAACGAACAATCTTCGCCGCTACAACCATGGCCAGAACTACAACTTCAAAGACGTCGCTGTCAACGCCGCCACCGGTTTCCGACAAAACCCTAGCTTTCGTTATTCCACTTATTGCTCTGTTGATTTAAATGAGCAAGTTTTTCATTGTCTTGTAGGTTCTGGGTATAGTCATATCTCCTACAAGGGAACTAGCAATTCAAATTGATATTACATGAAACTGAAATTGAAATTGATAGAAATTGAAATTAGATGAAATTGAAATGGATGTTTGTTCAACTTCTTGCATAATAGATGAAATTGAAATTAGATGAAAAATTTCACAGTTCATGATTGGATGAAACCCTATATTGTTTGGGGAAGAAGAGAAATAAGTCTGATATGTTTAATGTGTAAAATAAACTACAAAAAGAAAAATGGTTTAGTGGTAAGGAAGTGTGCTTGGAAACCAAGTTGGTGAAGGTTCGAATCTTGGTATGTGCAAAATTTTTATAAGCTTTTTAATGAGCATATCCACATCAGTGCCACGTGATGAATTGGAGAATCCACTTCAGCTGCCACATCCTCTTCTTCTAACGCCGTTAGCCATATTTGACGGAAAAGACTTTTTTGATTCTGTTTGACAACATAAGGGATCAAATTGGAACTTTTAAAAGAAAGAGGACCAAAATGGACCCCGAGGTATAGGTAAGGGACCAAAAAGGGTATTAAGCCTATTTTGTTCTAGTGTTTTTGTTTTTGTTTTGTTTGTTCTGTATTGTTGTGCCTTCTAGCAATTATCAATGAAATTGTGTTTCTTTTCTTTATTTTTTTGTCTATGACTTTTTGATCAATGACAAAAGGGGAGAAACGTATTGATTTTGATATATCTGTGTTCGTGATTCAGAACCTAAACATTTTTAAATGTTTCTGCTAACAACTTCTTTGAAGAATATTGTGTTAGTTATTTTTTGGGCAATATCAGAAAAATTAAAAGCTCTTGAAGTTTTCAGATCAGAACTTAAGTTACTAGTTTTTGCAGAAATGGTTTACTCTCTGATTTTAAAGTTTTAACTTCACTGTTAAGTTCTGATTTTATCTTTTTGGGATTTTACATCTCAGATGTAACACCCTACTCTCCCCATTGATCTAATAAATAAAGATAAGAAAATAGTTTGTGGAAAAATCAGAGTTACACACGTAGGATGCCACATCAATACTCGGCATAGTCAACCCATATTCAATCATACACATATGCAATGCGACTCTACTGACACGACACAATGCATGTGGCACCATAACAATCCATACGGTTCACTCTTTGAACCCGATTCCTGTCAAAAACCGGATAAGTCTTATACGTTCCTCTAAACTACAACTTATCTCCCCTCGACTCCCACATGGAGTCAGGACGAGACTAGGCACCCATCATAAATTCCCAACTAGGCTCATCTCCACAAGACACAACATGAATGCATTACGTACAATTATGCATAATATAATTAACACCAAGGCATAATACACGATCCACTAGGATCACACGTGAGCCACATATTCACCGTAATCCCCTAAGGAATTACCACCGCTGCCCAAGATGACGACACAAATTTATATCGTATTTTTAGGCTCACTTTGCGCATTTTTAGTCCGTGTTTTTATCGAGTCTTGCTATACTTACTTTGTTTTTACTATGTTTTGTGTTTGCAGGAATAATAATCAAGATCCTGGAAGAAACGAAGAAAAGAAGCGAAAGAAAAAGAAAAATCCAGCAGAGCAGCAAATTCTGCAGTCCCAGCTGATATGGCGTTCGCCGTCCTTTGATGGCGTTCACCATTGCTTCCTAATGGCGCCCCTTTTTGAATTAAGAGCATGGCGTTCGCCATGCCCCCATGGCGTTCGCAGTACAGTTGCGGGAGCAGTTTTCACTGCAGAATCCGTTTCTGGCAGTTTTGAGGAGTTTTCTAACTCCCTTTCCCTCCAAAATTCGAAGAGAGCAGTTGAAGCATCTGATGTTCTATATATATGGCCTCTTGGAGCAGTGAAAAAGTGTCGAGAAAGTACGTGGAAGCTCTGACAAAATTTTATTATAATCTTAGGCACAAATTACCGATAAAAGCAACAATAACTCGCATTGAGGGATTGTTGCAAATTCTGTACTCTTGTACTTTTGCTGTACTTTTTGGATCACGATTAATACAAATTTATTTCCGTTCAGCCGCGATTTACGTTACCACATTTTATTTACATGTTTCTTTACTTTACTGCATTTTCAATATAATTTGGTACTTTAAATTGTTAACATGTTAAATTTAGATTATGTATGTTTAAAAATGGTAGACTTAGGATTAATTATGTCTGAGTAAATAATTGGAGACCGACATGTGAGGACCTTCGTATTCAGCGGGACTCCATAGAAATAATAGGTACGATACTATGATTGTATGTCAATTTGGTTTTAATTTCCAAGTTTAATGTTTCTTATTTCGACATGAGAATGTGAAGTAAGTTAAGGTTTAGGCCGAGACCGCGAGAGCGTGATGAGTGAACCGGATAGTGGGAATTAGGCAACATATTTAAATACAGTGTGAGCGCTTTAGATATTGTTTAGGATATTATCGGTTTCCAAAGCGTGTTTCTTAGTTACCGGGCGAGCGAGAGCAAAATCTTGGGATTAGGAAGCATGGCTTTTGTCAAGACCGCGAGAGCGTGAGGCGGAGCCTTTAAGTCGGTTTATTCTACGGAATGACAGTATAGTCGTAGTTAATATCCGTATTCTATAAATCCCGTAGGTGCAGGGAAATCATATTTCGGGCTCGTTTTAGTATTAAATTCCAGATTCTAAATTCCTTCCTTTATTTCCCCTTAAATTCTTGTATCCCTTTCAGCCTTAGCTTTGCAGAGCAACCTTGGATAACATTAATTTGATAATCTATCCCTGTTGGTTCGACAACCTTTTTAAGACTACACGATCAACTGTATACTTGCAAATTTTTCCGTCAGTGTCGACCGATCAAGTTTTTTGGCGCCGTTTCTGGGGACATATTTAGTCAATATTGTGAATCTTTTGTTGTGCAGTATAGAATAAGACAACTATTTTATCTTTTAAATTGTCGATTGTATGCAAAGCTCTCGCTCACAAGGCGAAGAGTTAGAGCGACCAATTGACGAAATCGAACGTTATATAAGTCTAAGACATCGAATTAACGAATTCCTTATTAGATATAACATCCCAGACCCTATTATTCCTTACTCAGATTCGGAACCCGAATCAGAACCAGAACCGATCATGGCCGAAGGACCAAGAAACCGTCCTCTGAAGTATTATGTTGTTCCATCACAAGAAGAACCACATAATAGCATTGTTGACCCCGCTATTAACCGAAACGATTTCGAATTAAAACCTTTGCTCATATCAGCAGTTCAACAAAACCAATTTTCAAGCAATGCTACGGATGATCCGAATTTACATTTTTCAATATTTGTACAATACGTAGACACCGTGAAATCAAATGGTATTAGCCCTGAAGCGATACGATTAAGAATTTTTCCATTTTCCTTGAGAGATGGAGCTAGAGCTTGGCTCCAGTCTCTACCATCAAACCTAGTAACAACATGGGACGAGTTAAAGAAAGTCTTCTTAGCCCGATATTTCCCACCAAGCAAGACAACTATGTTAAGAGCTCAAATCAACGGATTTAAGCAAAAAGATAACGGATCTCTTTTCGACGCTTGAGAGAGATACAAGGACATGATGAGGCTTTGGCCACACCATGGACTTGAAGAATAGCTGATAATCCATACCTTTTACAATGGTCTGCTGTACAATACCAAAATGAATCTGAGCGTAGCAGCTGGCGGTGCTCTAATGGACAAACCGTATGAGGAAGCCTACGAACTTATTGAGACTATGGCTCAAAACCATTTCCAATGGGGAAGTGAACACGCTGGTGTAGAGAAGTCAACTCCAAAAGGGGGAATGTACGAAGTCAATGGTTTAGACCGTGTCAATGCTAAAGTGGATGCACTCATACAAAAAATCAAAATTTTAGCAATAGTACCACCCGCAGCTACCGTAGCTGCAGTTACACCCAATTGTGAAATATGTGGAACCCCTAGGCACACAAACGCTGAATGTCAAGTATTGGCTGGTACTCCTACCGACCAAGTGAACTATGCTCAAGGAAACCCGTATTCAAACACTTACAATCCTGGCTGGAGAAATCACCCAAAATTTTCATACAAAAACAACAATGCTTTACCCCCACCAAAGCCAGCACCTGCTATTCCACCTGGTTACCAGAAACAACCACCGTCTGCACCTCAGCCACATAGGAAATCAAATCTGGAAATCATGATGGAAAACTTTATAAATGCTCAAGTTCAACAAAACAAAGAATTCACAAATCAAAACGTGCATACGAGTGAATTAGTGAAACAAATGTCGAGTAAACTTGATGTTATGTCTACTCATAACAAAATGTTGGAAACTCAAATTTCTCAAGTAGCCCAACAACAATCAACTATAGCAGCCCCCGCTGGAGCATTTCCTGGCCAACCACAACCAAATCCAAAAGGTCATGCTAATGCTATCACTTTGCGAAGCGGAACAGAATACAATGGACCAGTTGACCCGAGACTCCAAAATTCAGCCATGCACCAAAATTCATCAAAGGGAACCGAAAAAGAGAGAGAACCAATTAGCAATAAGGAAGATAAAAGCGAAGAGGCCGCAGAGAAAGAAACACCCTACGTGCCCCCGCCACCATACAAACCACCTGTACCTTATCCTCAAAGATTTGCCAAATCCAAAAATAAAGGGTAATTTAAGAAATTCGTAGCGCTTCTAAAACAACTGAACATAACCATACCTTTCACAGAAGCTATTACACAAATGCCCTCATATGCAAAATTTCTCAAAGAGATCTTGTTGAATAGGAAAAAGCTTGAGGATACTGAAATCGTTATGCTTACTGCTGAGTGTAGCGCTATAATTCAAAACAACATGCCTCCTAAGCTGAAGGACCCAGACAGTTTTTCCATACCTTGCGTAATCGGAAAATTGATCATAGACAAAGCACTATGCGATTTAGGAGCCAGTGTTAGTTTGATGCCATTATCTACATGCAAGAAACTTGACTTAGGGGAACTAAGGCTGACAAAAATGTCATTACAACTAGCGGACTGTTCTGTTAAATATCCTGTTGGTATGCTGGAGAACGTGCCCGTTCGTATAGGTCAGTTCTATATCCCTACTGATTTTGTGATAATGGACATTAAGGAAGATTCGAACATACCCATTATTTTAGGAAGACCGTTTTTAGCAACAGCCGGAGCCATCATCGATGTTAAGAAAGGAAAACTAACTTTTGAAGTTGGGGAAGATAAAGTTGAATTTATCTTGGCCCAATTCCTAAAAGCTCCAGCTATTGATGATTCATGTTGTTTCCTAGATGTTATCGACGAATGCGTTAGAGAAATGGAGAAGGAACCGACTAAGTACACTAAAGTACTAAAGATTCCAGCACCTCCAATATTCGAAGACAATAATTGGCGTGAGCCATACAAAGATGACCGTCTAAGGGAATGCCTAGCACTAACACCTGATCCAATGCCATGCTCGAAGAAACCCTCTATAGAAGTCAAAACACTACCAAAAGATTTAAGGTATGAATTCCTAGACACTGAACTCAAGCGACCAGTAATAGTCAATGCCGACTTAGGATAAATAGAGACCGAAAAATTGTTACATGTCTTAAGAAAGTATTCCGCATCCTTAGGTTACAAGATCTCAGATCTAAAAGGGATAAGCCCCTCTATATGTATGCATCACATTATGCTAGAAGAGGACTGTAAAACCTCTAGAGAGCATCAGAGGAGATTAAATCCCATCTTAAGTGATGTAGTAAAAAAGGAGGTTCAAAAACTATTAGAGGCAGGAATTATATACCCGATATCTGACAGTAATTGGGTCAGCCCTGTGCTTGTCGTACTGAAGAAGGGAGGTGTTACCGTTGTTAGTAATGAGAAAGGAGAATCCGTAGCAAAGCGAATTAAAACTGGTTGGAGAATGTGTATAGATTATAGGAAGCTTAATAAAGCCGCTCGTAAAAACCACTTTCCTTTACCTTTCATAGACCAAATGCTTAAACGGCTAGCTAAACACTCTTATTTTTGTTATCTTGACGGGTACTCAGGATTCTTTCAAATCCCTATTCACCCTGATGACCAAGAAAAGACTACGTTCACCTGTCCCTATGGTACATTTGCCTATCGACGAATGTCGTTTGGACTGTGTAACGCTCCTGCAACATTTCAGAGATGCATGATTTCAATCTTTTCGGGTTTCATAGACGACATAATGGAAGTATTTATGGTAAGGCAGGGGATAGTTCTTGGACATGTACTATCCGACAGAGGTATTGAAGTAGATAAAGCAAAAATAAAAATCATAGAAAACCTTCAACCTCCGAAAACAGTTAGAGAAATTCGTAGTTTCTTAGGACACGCCGAATTTTACTGGTGATTCATTAAAGATTTCTCTAAAATCACAAAGCCACTGACTAGGCTGTTGATTAAAGATGCCGAGTTCATCTTTGATGAGGATTGCCTAAAAGCATTCAAACACCTTAAAAACACTCTTATTACGGCACCAATCATGCAACCACTTGATTGGAGTATACCATTTGAGATTATGTGTGACGCCAATGATTACGCTGTAGGCGCTGTCCTAGGACAAAGGAAAGATAAGAAGCTTTATGCTATTTACTATGCAAGTAGAACCTTGGACAATGCACAGATGAACTACGCCACCACCAAAAAGGAACTCCTTGCAGTTGTGTTCGCTTTAGATAAATTTCGTTCCTACCTAGTGGGAGCAAAAATTATTGTCTATACCTATCATGCGGCAATTAAATATCTGTTGACTAAGAAAGATGCGAAACCAAGACTCTTAAGATGGATTTTGCTCTTGCAAGAATTCGACTTAGAAATCAAGGATAAGAAAGGTACCGAAAACATAATAGCAGATCATCTATCTAGGATTGAGGATCTTAGACCCGAAGATGTACCAATTAATGACGAATTCCCCTATGACAGACTAGTAGGCCAGTTAGAAAGCGAAAGCGAAACAGTTTAATATTCCTTGATATTTAATGACGCATAAACTAATGAAGTATTAGAATCAATTTGCACCAAGACCACACTGTCGTGGTATGCCGACTTTGTCAACTACCTAGCAGTTGGGGTCCTTCCACCAGACTTAACATACCAACAAAAGAAAAAGTTTTTCCATGATCTTAAACACTACTATTGGGATGAACCCCTACTTTTCAAGAGAGACGCCGATTGAATATTTCGTCGATGCGTCCCTGAATCAGAAGTAGCTGATGTCATATCTCATTGTCATGCTGCACTCTATGGAGGGCATGCAAGTACCTCGAAAACATGTGCAAAGATCCTGCAATCTGGTCTCTTCTGGCTAAGTCTTTGGAAGGGTGTCCACATCGCCATTATGAACTGCGACCGGTGTCAACGCACTGGTAACATCTCTAGACGCGATGAGATGCCACATAAGGGAATTTTAGAAGTGGAAGTCTTTGACGTATGAGGTATAGATTTCATGGGACCCTTTCCGTCTTCTTTTGGTAATAAGTACATACTCGTTGCAGTCGATTACGTATCAAAATGGATTGAGGCAATAGCTTCTCCTACGAACGATGCACGAGTGGTGATTAAGCACTTTTAAAACATAATCTTTCCTAGGTTCGGTATACCGAGAATTGTCATTAGCGATGGTGGCTCCCATTTCATTTTGAATGTCTTTGGGAAGCTTTTGCTTAAATATAGAGTCCGTCACCGAGTAGCAACACTCTATTATCCTCAAACCAGTGGACAAGTCGAGGTGTCAAATAGGGAGATCAAACAAATCTTAGAAAAAACCGTCACAACCTCCAGAAAATATTGGTCTACTAAACTTTATGAGGCTCTGTGGGCTTATAAGACAACTTACAAAACCCCGATAGGAACCACGCCGTTTAAAATGGTTTATGGTAAGTCTTGCCACCTGCCTGTAGAACTAGAGCATAAAGCTTATTGGGCCATTAAGACCCTGAACATGAATTACGCAGCGGCACGGAAGAAAAGAATTTTAGATATCCATGAACTCGAGGAACTTAGACTGGATGCCTACGAAAATTCCCAAATCTATAAGGAGAGAACCAAGAAATGGCATGATAAGCGAATAGAAAAGAGAGAGTTCAATGAAGGAGACACAGTTCTTCTCTTTAACTCTCGACTGAAGCTCTTCCCAGGCAAGTTATGTTCCCGATGGTCTGGCCCTTTTGAGGTTGTGAGAGCTTTCCAAAGTGGAGCAATAGAGATTTGAGGTAAAACAAACGAAACATTCATTGTGAACGGACAGAGACTTAAGCACTACCACACTGTATAAAACAAGGAATTCTTCACTAGTTATAAGTTGGAAGAGCTGCCCGTTCCTCCAAATGAATGATTTTTCTTTCCAGATCATTGTCGAGCTCCCGACATTAAACGAAGCGCTCCATGGAGGCAGCCCACGATCTTTGTTCGGTATTGTTTTATTTGTATTTTCATACCCTTACTTGTATTAGCTGTTAACTTTTAATGCATACTTACATTTACGTTATTATTATTATTATTATTATTATTATTATTATTATTATTATTATTATTATTATTATTATTATTATTATTATTATTATTATTATTATTACTATTATTAGTATTATTCATATTATTACTATTTTTTTAATTTTTCACTAACCTTTGTTTATGGTACAACTTGACTAATAGGAAATCATTGTCTAATTTCAGGCTAACTCGTCTTAGGATAGCACTAAATTCTAGGAGAATTCAGCCCTTCGAGAACCATGAAGTTGTTTTTAGGAATGAGGTCCAGAGGCGCCATTTTGAGGCCATGTCTTAGAAAGACTTTGTTGTGTCTATTTACCCTGATAACCCTGCTATGACCAGTCTTGGCATTTGTGATAGTGTCACCTACCTGCTGAATCAGTTGGGGTGGGATGATTTCGCTATCAGGAAGAGATTTAGCACTTACCAAACCTTGACCCTAGAGTTCTTAAGCTCGTTATACTATGATCCTACCCGAGGGTTCGGTTTTGGCCGTGGGTTGGCTACCTTTAGGCTATTTGGCAATAAGTACCGTTTCACACATCATGAGCTGGCTGACTTATTAGGATTTCCTAATGGGCCTGATGCCATAACAAAGACTCCTGAAGATGCTTTTACTGCTTATGATCTGAATCAGTTTTGGGGTACTCTGACTGGTAATTACAATCCTGAGCCTAATGGCATGTTCTCTGAGAGTATCCATAATCCTGGTATCAGGTATTTCCACAAGACATTGGCCCACACCCTTTTTGGTAAGGAAGAAAATGTGTCTTCAGTCTCAAAGGACGAGCTTTATATCATGTTCTGTGCCTCTCAAAGTAAGTCGGTTAATGCAGCCCCGTTCATGCTAGCTAACTTTGCTAAGATCTCTCGTGAGCCTTTCAGAGCTATTATTATTGGAGGCTTAATTACCATGATTGCTAACGCTATTGGGTTGCGGTATCATTTGAACCGTACTGGTGTTTTTGGTAGTTATTGCCCCATGGACATCAATTTATGTTTCAACCGTGGAATTATTGCAAACCTTGGTCCAGTTGAGTTTGAACTACTGATTGACAATGCTGTTGTCCACCACTTTACCTTGCCGAATCATGAGAAAACTAGTGTGCATAACAAGGATAATTGGCTTTATAACTTGGAAGGTCAAAATGAATCTCTGACTCCTCCTGACTTTCCACAAGCTTATGAGAACTTAGAAGCCGATATGCCTGATGTTGTTACTCATGGCTCAGCTATTCAGCCGGTTGTTCCACCTATTGATATTGTCACCGCAATTCATGCTCTACAGTCTGAAGTGGATTTTCTCCTAGGAGAGATGACTTCTCTTCGTGTGGATTTCTTAGGATTTATGGATGTGGTTCATGAACGAATTGACCATCTTTTCCAGATCGTTTATTCACTTCGGCGTCCTGCTGAACCTCAGATGAGGCGTCGCGATGGATAGTCTCAGTTGTACTCATTTCCCTGTTTTTCTTAGACTAGGATTTTGTTTTATTATATCAGTGTTCCATTCCCGTACTGTTCGTTCTTTTAATTCTGTTGTATACTGTCGGTATGCCGACAATGAACTATGTTTGTACTTCTGTTATTTCAATTAATGCAATTTCCCTTTCCGTAACTATGTGTTGATGATATTTAGCAAGTTTGGAATTTTTCCTGGCTTGTTAAGTATCTATTTTAGTACTATTAGTAGGATCAAAACAAAACAAAAAAATAAAATAATAACCACAGGTTTTGTTTTCTGTTTCTGGACCTGCAGTGAAAAAAATTCTCACTTTTAACATAATGGTGTTCGCCATTATGCTGATGGTGTTTGCCATCAGTTCAAATTCCTGATTTTTCCTCATTCGCAACACATGGCGTTCGCCATGTGCTTAATGGTGTTCGCCATTGCGTTGGAAACTGCAGTCTACGCAGAATTCAAATTCTTGCGCATTTTTTCTAGGGAATCACTCTAATCATCCTTTTTACACTCCCAAAACACCTTCCAACTACCCTCATTAACCCCTCATTAATCCCTCATAACGACCAACCATCTACATTCCACCAATTTGCCTATAAATTCATCAAATCCATCATCTTTCTCACACCTATCACTCACACTCTTCACTCTCAAACCTTTTCAACCACTCTCAATCAATACTTGGTCAGAGCCAACGTTCTAGATTTCTCAAATTGCGAAAAAGGGCAGTCGTCGCGACCCGGTATCCAGACAACACTGTTGTCCAGACCTTAGGTCTCTTCGATAGCGTAAATTGGATATTTACAAACTTAGGTATGTCACAATTCTGTTCTATGAGTAATTCTACCTACAGTAGGCTGACGTATGAGTTTATAAGTTCTTTCTGTCTGTCCACGAATCTGTCCCATACTGATGGTTCTGTAGAGTTTAGAATGTTTAATGTTGATTACTCCTTGACCTTTGAGTAGATAGGTAATATTTTTAGTTTTCCTAGCGGTCCAGAGTATGCTACACAGGCACCCTTGGAGAGTGAGTGGGAACCTAGTGCTCTAGACTTTTGGCACAAAATCACTAATAAGACTTCCGGCACATGGGAAGGTCTCAAAGCCACATCCATCCACAGCCCAGCCATTAGTTATTTCCACCGAATCCTAGCTAACACTATCTTTGGCCGGGAGAACACTGGAAATGTGAACTCCAAAGATTTATTCTTCATCCATTGTGCGCTTTCCGAAACCAAGGTTAACCCGACACCATTTTTACTTGCACACCTCCAATCTGCCAGCGGTAGAGCGGGCGGTTCCATTTGTGTCGGAGGGATCATTACCTCAATAGCCTTAGCTTTAGGATTGCATACCGAGTTGGAGACCCTTGAGCCCTTACCAGCTCTATTTGCTGATCTTACCCATTGCCATGCCATGCGCCTAGTTAAGAATTTACCAAATGGCAAATATAACTTGATGATAGGCAACAGGGAGGTCAAAGGAGTCACATTGCCTTGTTCTAATGACATTAACGTGCGTGTTCGCACTAATTGGATAGTTGATACTGAGGCCCCTGATCTTGAGCAGGAGAGAGCTGAGAGACATTACCATGATGTTATGGGATTTACTACACCTCAGCCCCGCATTCGCACCCGTGGTACCGATACACCCGGACCTAGTGCCCGTTCGCGCACTGCACATTTTTCTACTGACTCTTTTGCAGGTACACATCAGCCCCGGAAGGAATATGATTACATGGCCATCCGGAGTTCACTGGATGATATTCTGTCCGAGCTTAGGCATCGGAACGACATGGAGGCTGAACGTGATCTTTTACTCCGTAGCATGCAGAGACAGCAGGAGGATCTTAGAGTCGCTGTTAATCAGATTGGCCAACAACAACAAGATTTTACAGAGAGGACTCAACATGATATGGCTGACCTGATAGAGCAGATGAATGGAGTGCGCTTAGAGACGGCTGATCTGAAGGACTTTATCAGACATGTGCCACAGTCTGAGTGGGGTAGAGCAGGCCGTCACAGAGGTATAACATCCATGACAGAGGCCGTGCACCTCGCCCTTGACCAGGTTTTATCACTTCTTTGTTTCACCTTGTTCTAAAACATTGAGGACAATGTTTAGTTCAAGTGTGGGGGAGGAGCTTTACTGTTTTATTTTCTTTCCTGTTATTTATGTTTTCTAGCTTTTACTGTTTATTTTGTCTAGTTTTTCGAGTCATATGCGCTGTTGAGTCCTATTTTACGTTATTTTATTTGCTTGTTTGAAAACACCCTTAATTTTGACCCCCAACGAATTTTGTTTTTGTTTTCTGGATTCATTGGCATGACACTCTGTGTATAGGTTGTTTTCCATTATTAGGCTAAGTTATATAGACTTGGGAAAGTTTTATAAATATCGGTATCGTTCCTACACCCTAGATTCCCTAAATATGTGATATTGATTTAAATAGGTATTATGTCGAGACCTTATGCCTAGCAGTCAGCACCATTCTTATGTACAAACTAAGTAACGAACCGATGCAAATATGTGTTGATCTCAAAAATTTGAATATGTGATTTTTATAGAAAAAAAGCGAATGAAAGACATGTTCCCGCTAAGTTAGGTGGTCCTCACCCGACCATTTATCCTAAAGGTTCGGACTCTTGAAATTCGCGAGCAAAAGAAAAACATAATGTGCGAAAAAGAAGTTATTTTTGAGTAATGAGATCATATAACACAAACAGGTTCGATTACCATTTGAGTACAAAGGATAACAGGCTTAATGTTATTGCGCGAGAATGAAAAAGAGGTGAAATAGGATGAAGGATATAGGTCGAGATATAATGTCATGATTTGAATTGGTATTGCATAAGAAGGGTGTCTTTGTCCGCAAATGTGGATTTGTGTCGTTACGATATCCTTGTTTTCATTATTTAGTATCTATCCGTTTAACTTTAGCCTAGCAACCTTGCGCCTTAGTTGTTTTCAGTTGCGCTTTTGAATCTAGCGCGACACTCACTGTTTTAAATTTTGTTGGGAGTTTTCTTGAGGACAAGCAATGGTCTTAGTGTAGGGGAGTTTGACAACACGAATTTATATCGTATTTTTAGGCTCACTTTGTGCATTTTTAGTCTGTGTTTTTATCGAGTCTTACTATACTTACTTTGTTTTTACTATGTTTTGTGTTTGTAGGAATAATAATCAAGATCCCGGAAGAAATGGAGAAAAGAAGCGGAAAAAAAAAAAGAAAAATACAGCAGAGCAACAAATTCGGCAGTCCCAGTTGATATGGCGTTCTCCGTCCTTTGATGGCGTTCGCCATTGCTTCCTGATGGCGCCCCTTTTTGAATTCAGGGCATGGCGTTCGCCGTACAGTCGCGGGAGCAGTTTTCACTGCAGAATCCGTTTCTGGCAGTTTTGAGGAGTTTTCTAACTCCCTTTCCCTCCAAAATTCGAAGAGAGCAGTTGAAGCAACTGATGTTCTATATATATGGCCTCTTGAAGCAGTGAAAAAGTGTCGAGAAAGTACGCAGAAGCTCTGACAAAATTTTATCAGAATCTTAGGCACAAATTACCGATGAAAGCAACAATAACTCGCATTGAGGGATTGTTGCAAATTTGGTACTCTTGTACTTTTGGTGTACTCTTTGGATCAAGATTAATACAAGTTTATTTCCGTTCAGCCCCGATTTACGTTACCGCATTTTATTTACAGGTTCCTTTACTTTACTGCATTTTCAATATAATTTGGTACTTTAAATTGTTAACATGTTAAATTCAGATTATGTATGTTTAAAAATGGTAGACTTAGGATTAATTATGTCTGAGTAAATAATTAGAGACCGACATGTGAGGACCGTCGTATTCGGCGGGACTCCGTAGAAACAATAGGTATGATACTACGATTGTATGTCAATTTGGTTTTAATTTCCAAGTTTAATGTTTCTTATTTCGACATGAGAATGTGAAGTAAGTTAAGGTTTAGGCCGAGACCGCGAGAGCGTGAGGAGTGAACCGGATAGTGGAAATTAGGCAACATATTTAAATACAGCGGGAGCGCTTTAGATATTGTTTAGGATATTATCGGTTTCCAAAGCGTGTTTCTTAGCAACCGGGCGAGCGAGAGCAAAATCTTGGGATTAGGAAGCATAGCTTTTGTCAAGACCGCGAGAGTGTGAGGAGGAGCCTTTAAGTCGGTTTATTCTACGGAATGACAGTATAGTCATAGTTAGTATCCGTATTCTATAAGTCCCGTAGGTGCACGAAAATCATATTTCGGGCTCGTTTTAGTATTAAATTCCAAATTCTAAATTCCGTCCTTTATTTCTCGTTAAATTCGTGTTTCCCTTCAGCCTTAGCTTTGCACAGCAAGTGTACTATTTTTACCGATGTAGTAATAGTTGGGGTTATCCCCAGAATCGATCTCTCGAGGACTGCGTGTAATTGTAAGTGCAGATGTTATTTCAATTAAACAAAAATGCCTTTGGGGGTTTGTTTGTTATAAAAATTATAATAACTATTGAGTAAATAAGCAGAAAGAGTAAAAATGACTTAAACAAATATGAGAAACATGTCAGGGAAAGGTGTATGAAATTCCTTATAATAATAATAATCCTTATTTTTCAAAATCATCGCTTAAACTAATCATTACCGGCTCTTAAGAATATTTCTCTCTAATTCCTTAGTAGAAAAACCTTTGGTATTCTCCCTATACCCCAATTCCTTAGCGGTATAGAAAGAATACCAAGCACTTATTTTTATCAAAAGCTTTACGGTTACTATAGGGTATCCCTATTTCTAGGCGATATCTACTATAGTATTATCGTATAAAAAGCATTAACAGTGGTTTGTCCGACCTAAGGTTAACCGTAAATCAAATCCTATTTTCCAATATGGACAAGCATTAAGAACATTATACGCTAACATGATTATGAGAAAGCAGTGAAATTTCTATTGCAAAGGGAAAATTGTCATTACAGGAAAAATCAGGGACAGCCCCCTGGCATTGGGGGGTTTAGCCTCTCATAGTATTAAGAACAAAAACAAAAAGAAAATTAAAGATAGACATTACAATTTGATCGGAGGAAAACTGATTCTTCAATTGCTTCCACTCATGAACAATCGTCTTCTCCAAATCTCCTTGATCGCTTCCAACTCTTCTCAATTATTCGTAAAGTCAAAAGTCCTTTTTTCCTTCCTAAAAACTCATGTAAATAGTATCAAATCATTCAGATTGGTCGAAAATACCCAAAGCGCCCCCACAACTTAATATATGGAGGAAATATGAAAAAATTCAGGAAATCAGCGTCAAAGCTGACACGGGCCGTGTCAGCCAACACTGCCGGCCGTGTCAGCTTGCTGGATTTTATAACCGAAATTGTTTCGATCATAACTTTTGACCCGTAAGTCTGTTTTGGTCCCCGTTCGAAGCGTCGGAAAGCTAATGAGGAGGACTACAACATAGTACAGACAAGTAACTTGGTTGCCCAATATTTTTCCATGCTTGTTGAATTTTACGTCCAGGCATCCTCTGCTTCATTCCAAAAACTCTTCTAAATCCCCGGAACTTCCATTTTCTTCGCACGAGTCCTTTGGGCTTTTCCACTCAGACCTGAAACCATTGAAAACTACCAAACCAAAGCATAAAATGCAACATAATTGAAATAAAACAACAAATCATAAAATTCGAGAATAAAATACGACAAGTAAAGTTGAATTAAAAAACAATGAAAAGACAAACAAAGTGCTACCGATTTTATGGATTCATGCCGAATAATTGACGGAAAACTAGTAGACATGGTGACCGATCACAACCCCAAACTTATCTCATTGCTTGTCCTCAAGTAATGCTCGAGACAGTAGAAGGGTCACCCCCGAATTAATCAAAATTTTCTTACCACAACACTGCTGAGATCTTTCGCAACTATCTTTCCACTTTTCTTTCAACATTTCCTTCTTACCTGAATTTTGACGGTCCGCTACACTTCCACATCAAAGTACCTCTTTACCTGTCAGCTTTTCACACTCTCACCAAATCTCTCGGGTTAAAGTGTTTACACTCAATAATCATAGCATGCAAAGTCAACTCATAAGCTTGAATAACATCTATTTTCATCTCATACGCACACAACACACACTTTTTCAGGGCTTTTATGGCTGTAACGGGGCTTAGGGACAAGGTGGGATAAACAAACAAAAGGGAAAAACGAGTGGTTTTTTGGCTCAGACTCAGTGTCGTCATTCTTATCACTGTGTTATTTGTTCTGTTTCACAATCAAGGGTATCGGGCACTATTTTGCTAGGATTCTTTAGTTTCTACTCAATTGTTTCTTTGAGCTTACTTTTTGAATTCTTCAAACTAAATCCTCCTCTAGGTAAGTGCTTTCTTCTTTCTTTTCTCTTTTTTTTTTCTTTTTCAAAACTTTTCATTCTTTTTTTTTCTTTTTGCACTTACCTAGTTCTTATAGGTATCCTAACCCCAAACTTATAATTTTTCACAGATCAAAAATCAACAACACTTATCTGAGCAGGGTGAGGGAGTGTTTGGGCTCATGGTTTAATTATGAGGTTAATAAACAAATAAAGGGAAGAAGGATCGAGGGGGGTTAACGAAGGATAACATAAAAAGGGATGGCTGGAAAGGCCCAGGGTTAAAAACAAACAAGTGCCTCAGTGTGTATACGTGTGCATTGAAATTCCAACAGATAAGTACGCAAACTAAAAGTGACAGAGACATACCTGAAGAACTCTCATGATGATAATGTGTTTGGCTTTTTATGATCCTCACCATGTTTGGTATAGCTTACAGATTTCAAGGTACTTTTAGTGTGATGTAGTTTCATCTCCGTCTCGGGTGCACAGTACTCCAGTATCAGTCCGATGTCAGAAAGTCGCGTCCAATCATTCACTTCAGTAGTACCAACTTTCAGGGGTTTCCTGGAGATCAAGTAGGGGTAGCGTCTTCTCATCCACTAGCTACAAGCCTCATCATTCATCAGGCACAAATACCTTCAATCTGTAACACACGAAATACAAAACACACCAATCAACGATACGAAGATGAAATAACATAAATAAAAATACTTGAAGCAATAAAACCCACCCACACTTGAACTAAACATTAACCTCAATGTTTTTTGAACAAGCTAGAGAGGGGAACTCACAGAGCCTCAATGCGGAGGGACAAAGTTATACAAACTGAACGCCTGTCAGACACGGGCCGTGTCAGGATTCTGTCTTTAATCAAAAAAAAAAAAAATTTCAGTAGGCCTGACACGGGTGGCCGTGTCAGCCTACTGTTTTTTTTTTCAGTAGGCCTGACACGGGCGGTGTCATCTGACACGGGTGGCCGTGTCAGCCTACTGTTTTTTTTCGTTATAGTAGGGCTGACACGGGTCGTGTCAGCCTACTAAAATTCAACTTTTCTTCACTTTTTTCATGCCTTTTCTCGCCCTCCTGACACGGGCCGTGTCCGGTGACACGGGCGACCGTGTCAGGACCTTGTTTTTCACATTTTTGTCGTATTTTCGACATTTTCTTCATTTTTTCTCTCTTTGTTTCCTCCGCTCTACTAGTGCCGCATCTGTGAGTACCTAACAAAACAAAATAGACAAACAAACAAAAACAAAACGATTAGCAATAAAACGCGTGGGTTGCCTCCCACGAAGCGCTTCATTTAACATCGCATGGCTCGACGGGTTACTCCCCAATGCTATGGGGGATGCTTCATCTTATGCTTTTTGTCGCTTGACCTTTCCGCAACAGAGCTCCTGTCATGTTCAGTAATACGAACTACTTCTTACCTCAAGTCAACTCCAACTTCCTTATCCTTCCTTCTATGTTTCTTTCTCTTCTTTCTTTGATGTTTCTTCCTCTTCTTGACTTCTTGATTGGATTTTGGAGTCTTACTAAGTGCAATAGATAACTCAGATGGTGCAACCTGATGGATCATTCCATAGACTTTTTCAAGAAGTGGTTTTGAGCTTTTGCTTTTTCCCACTTTTCAGATCATTCCAACTGCGGGGTGATTACTTTCCTCTTGACCTTGCTTCTCGAGTTCCAACACTTTCAAGGTTACTTCTTCCTCAAAATATTTTAAGGTTAAAGTACCAGCCTCAATGTCCACACTGCACCGACTAGTCATCAAGAATGGTCGACCCAGTATGATAGTCGTCTCCTCATCCTCAGGTAGATCAATGATCTCAAAGTCTACTGGATAGGTGAAGTTATCAATAGTCACAAGCGCATCTTCTGCTAAGCCGTACGACCGCTTGGTTGTGAGGTCGACAAACTTCAGATTTGTTCCCGTTTCACTTATTTTCTTTATACCCAACTTTTTGAAAATTGAGAGGGGCATGAGACTCACGCTAGCACCCGAATCAATCAAGACTCTCTTAAACGTTCTGTCCTTTATGGTACAGGGGATTGACACAGAACCAGGATCTTTCCGTTTGATTAGAATTCTCCTACCTTGTGATCCCCCACTACTCTCCTCAATTAGACTCTTTACCTCCTCTCCACTAGGTTTCTTTTTTCCAATGACCTCCTTCATGAATTTCTTGTATAGAGGCATTTGCTCAAGTGCTTCAAAGAAGGGCATATTAATCTCTAACTTTTTTATAGATGAGCTGAATTTCTCAAAGTCTTTTTCTGGAGTCTCCTTCTTTGTCACTCTTGAGGGGTACGGTAACTTGATTTTAGGTTTAACCGCTTCTTTTTTCTTCTCTTCGGTTGGTCTGACTTCTTCTTCTGCAACTTCCTGGCTCCTTGTCGTAACAACATTGACATTCTCATGACTCTTCGGATTTGGTATGGTGGCAGTTGGGATGGCGTCTGGTGCTTGAGAATTTTCAACTTGTTAAGCTATCTGACCCAATTGAACCTCCAGATTCTTTATGGAGGTTGTGGTATTCCTATAGCTATTCCGGGTCTCTTCCTGAAATTGCATGTTATGAGCTGCCATCTTCTCAATGGCAATCTCCCATTGTGCTTTTTGGGGAGGTTGTTGCTGATGTGGGTATTGTTGTTGATTCTGATCTTTCCAGGAGAAGTTAGGATGATTCTTCCACCCTGGATTATAAGTTTGTGCGTAGGGATTATTCTGCTTCAGGAATTTTATCTCTTCAATTTGTTGCGGAGTCGCAACACAATGTGCAGTATAATGGGGTCCACTACAAATCTCACAACTAATGGGTTGACCAGTTTGAACTTGTGCCACACGTTGAGTACCCACATTTATAGCCTTTAACCTTCTTTCAACTTCCGCCGTAATCTGATCTTCCACCTTCACAACCTGATTATTCAACTTCAAGTCAATCACACCCTCAGATTTACTCACACTTCGATCATATAACTCCAAATGTTCGTTAGCGGTTATGGCTTCAATGCTCTTTTTGACACCAGTGGCTGTTGTAAAATTAGATGAGCCACCGGTAGCTGTATCAATTAGTTGCTTAGTCTTTATCTGGAGGCCATTGACAAACACATGCATCTGCTCAGTTTGATCCATGTTGTGAGTCGGACAGGCTACCAAAACTTTCTTGAACCTCTTGTATGCATCTCCGAGATATTCTCCGTCCTTCTGTTTAAAATTCACAATATCATATCTTTTTCGGATATAAACAGACGCCGGAAAATACTCATTCAGAAATGCCTTCTCCATCTCTTCCCAAGTGGTAATACTCCCTGCAGGTAACGAGTAGAACCACTCTTCAGCCTCATCCGCCAGAGTGAAAGGAAACATTCTTAACTTCTTTGCTTCCTCCGTGTGCCCCTCAATATTGAGAGTGGTGGTCATAGTCAGAAATCTTTGTAGATGTTTGTTGGCATCTTCATTAACCTTTCCGGTGAAAGGTCTTCTCTCAAGTTGAGTGATGGTGTTAGGATGTAGCTGGAAATTCGGCACATTCACTGGTTGGTTCACAATTGTTAACCGACCAGTCGGTGTATGTGCTGCTCCATAATCCCCGAGGAGTCTCTCTATTGGTTGCTCTGCAGCCATGGTCACTGTATCTTTGTCTGATTCTGAACCTGAGTTTGAGTGCTCCGAAGGTTCAGCTTCAGATGCTGCAAGTTGTGCTTGCCTACGCCTCTCGTGTAGCGTTCTTTCAATTTCTGCGTCAAAAAGAAAATTTGCTGAGGATTCTCCTCGCATAAAAGGTTAGACGCAGATTAGTAGTAATAGTAATAATCCCAAAAGTTATAAAATAAAAATAAAAATTAAAAATAAAAATAACAAGAATCAATTTTAGCCACAGAGTGACAAAATTCCAATTGAATTAAAATCAACACTTATAATTTGGCAGTCCCCGGCAACGGCGCCAAAAACTTGATCGGAGAAATAGCAAGTGTACTATTTTTACCGATGTAGTAATAGTTGGGGTTATTCCCAGAATCAATCTCTCGAGGACTGCGTGTAATTGTAAGTGCAGATGTTATTTCAATTAAACAAAAATGCCTTTGGGGGTTTGTTTGTTATAAAAATTATAATAACTATTGAGCAAATAAGCAGAAAGAGTAAAAATGACTTAAACAAATATGAGAAACATGTCAGGGCAAGGTGTATGAAATTCCTAATAATAATAACAATCCTTATTTTTCAAAATCATCGCTTAAACTAATCATTACCGGCTCTTAAGAATATTTCTCTCTAATTCCTTAGTAGAAAAACATTTGGTATTCTCCCTATACCCCAATTCCTTAGCGGTATAGAAAGAATACCAAGCACTTATTTTTATCAAAAGCTTTACGGTTACTATAGGGTATCCCTATTCCTAGGCGATATCTACTATAGTATTATCGTATAAAAAGCATTAACAGTGGTTTGTCTGACCTAAGGTTAACCGTAAATCAAATCCTATTTTCCAATATGGACAAGCATTAAGAACATTATACGATAAACATGATTATGAGAAAGCAGTGAAATTTCTATTGCAAAGGGAAAATTGTCATTACAGGGAAAATCAGGGGCATCCCCCTGACATTGGGGGGTTTAGCCTCTCATAGTATTAAGAACAAAAACAAAAACAAAATTAAAGATAGACATTACAATTTGATCGGAGGAAAACTGATTCTTCAATTGCTTCCGCTCATGAACAATCGTCTTCTCCAAATCTCCTTGATCGCCTCCAACTCTTCTCAATTATTCGTAAAGTCAAAAGTCCTTTTTTCCTTCCTAAAAACTCATATAAATAGTATCAAATCATTCAGATCGGTCGAAAATACCCAAAGCGCCCCCACAACTTAATATATGGAGGAAATATGAAAAAATTCAGGAAATCAGCGTCAAAGCTGACACGGGCCGTGTCAGCTAACACTGCGGGCCGTGTCAGCTTGCTGGATTTTATAACCGAAATTGTTTCGATCATAACTTTTGATCCGTAAGTCTGTTTTGGTCCCCGTTCGAAGCGTCGGAAAGCTAATGAGGAGAACTACAACATAGTACATACAAGGAACTTGGTTGCCTAATATTTTTCCATGCTTGTTGAATTTTAAGTCCAGACATCCTCTGCTTCATTCCAAAAACTCTTCTAAATCCCCGGAACTTCCATTTTCTTCGCACGAGTCCTTTGGGCTTTTCCACTCAGACCTGAAACCATTGAAAACTACCAACCCAAAGCATAAAATGCAACATAATTGAAATAAAGGAACAAATCATAAAATGCGAGAATAAAATACGACAAGTAAAATTGAATTAAAAAACAATGAAAAGACAAACAAAGTGCTACCGATTTTATGGATTCATGCCGAATAATTGACGGAAAACTAGTAGCATGGTGACCGATCAATATTGTTTAGCATATTATCGGTTTCCAAAGCGTGTTTCTTAGCTACCGGGCGAGCGAGAGCAAAATCTTGGGATTAGGAAGCATAGCTTTTGTCAAGACCGCGAGAGCGTGAGGAGGAGCCTTTAAGTCGGTTTATTCTACGGAATGACAATATAGTCTTAGTTAGTATCTGTATTCTATAAGTCCCGTAGGTGCACGGAAATCATATTTCGGGCTCGTTTTAGTATTAAATTCCAGATTCTAAATTCCGTCCTTTATTTCTCGTTAAATTCGTGTTTCCCTTCAGCCTTAGCTTTGCACGACAACCTTGGATAACATTAGTTTGATAATCTATCCCTGTGGGTTCGACAACCTTTTTAAGACTACACGATCAACTGTATACTTGCAGATTTTTTCGTAAGTGTCGACCGATCACAAGACTCTCCACACCACAACAATCTTAGCAACCCAAGCATCCAACCCACATCATGAAGAAAACCACACAAAATTACAAATTTTACCATATTTACCATCATTACCGGTTCCCCTATGTCCAATTATATCGTTTTAGTCTTACGAACCAAGAGGAATTGCATCGCACGCGAAATCGGGAAAGTAATTGCAAAAATGGGATAATCATGACATAGCCCTGCCCATACGCGTATGACCCTGCTCTTACGCGTATGGACTTGTTTTCTTGCCCATAGTCATGCGTATGCTACGCGTAGGGCCCCCTATGCCAGGCCTAATACGCGTATCGCCACCTGCCGTACGCGTATAACCAGAGGCTATTTTCCTTCATAATCCTCCTGAGAACAACCCGTACGCGTAATGGTTACCCCATACGCGTACCTCCCCCTTCCCATACGCGTCCCATACGCGCATTGCCCCCTGGCATACGCGTATGACCAGTCTGTTGCATAAAAAATAGTTTTTCGCATCAATGCGATTTTCCCCCATTGGAGCACTTTCAAGCTCCTATTTCAGACCCAAAACAGCATATATGCCAGTTCAATCCTAAAGACCTGATTCTAATTCATTAATCTATCATTTTATCCAAGTTTTCTATAATCTGAAACCCATTTTCGTTAACCCCACAAACCCACATTTTTCCAAATCCGTTTCATGGTAAATCACAACAACAACACACAATTAACACGAATTTTCACATCAATATCAGTACACAAAACATGAATCACAACAACAATCATCCAGATACGAAAATCAAACAAGAAGGAAGACGAACAAACATAATTCCTAAGAGGGAAAGGAACCCTCACTACCCTCTCATGTTTTAATCGCCATTAAAGAACCCATTCTCTCCCCTTACCTTAATTTCCAAGCTTGCTCTTGATTACTCTTGCCCTAACTCTATTTCTTTCTTCTCTCCTATCTCTTTTCATGTGTAACTGATAAACTGATCTCTTTTCCCCACTTCTCTCTAATTATGGTTTAACTCCATAATTTTCTTAATAATAATAATAATAATCCTAATAATAATAATAATAATAATAATAATAATAATAACATTAATAATAATAATGGAATATCTCATCATCTATATTATTATTATTACAATATTAACCTAACATTTAATTTCGTTTAATTCAATCCACTAAGCGCTCACACCCACCCTTACACACATATCCTTAACCAAGTCAATGCCAAAATAATCACACAAAATAAATCGCAAAATGACTAAATATTTAAATGGGGTGTTATAACCCTCCCCCACTTAAAATATTTCTGTCCCCGAAAATGTACCTGATTAGAACAATTCCGGATACGACTCTCGCATCTTGCTCTCCAATTCCCAGGTCCCACTTCCTCCTGCAGCTCTTCCCCAAGCTATTCTCACTAAAGGAATGTCTTTGCCTCTCAACTGTTTCATCTTGTGATCCTCTATCCTTATCGGCATCGCCTCCACGGTAAGATTATCCTGAATCTGTACTTCATCCCTTTGAAGAACATGGGATGGATCAGCAATGTACTTCTGAAATTGCGACGCATGAAACACATCATGCAAATTCTAAAGTTCGGGTGGCAGCGCCACTCTATATGCAACAACTCCAACTCTCTACAAAATCTGATACGGTCCAATGAACTTAGGATCTAACTTCTTCGATTTCAGCGCACGACCCACACCGATCACAGGATTGACCCTTAGAAACACACGGTCGCCTTCGCTGAATTCCAAGTCTTTCCTCATATTATCATGATAACTTTTCTGTCTACTGTAAGATGCTTTCATCTTCTCCCTAACTGTAACACCCATATATAAAAACAAAAAGCATATATATTATACATGAATCCAAGTTTTGGTATTGAAATACCATAAGTTCCTAGTTAACACATTGTATATATACATGCCCAAAAATACAAAATGCTAAAACTATGGCATAATGTATACAAGATGTTCCAAAGTACTAAGAACTAGATCAAAACAAGGATCTCAAAATAAATCTCCACAACGGAAGCTATGCCATCCCAAAAGCCAGGACACGTAAGGATAATCAAACGACTTTATCCTTACCCTTCGCAGAACCTGAAGTACATGTAATATAATCAACAATGTGGGGTGAGATATTAAATCCCAGTGAGTTCCCTATCTTATGGATTCTCTCGACTTTACAAGGTTCTATCAATCCTAACTCAAGTCAAAGGGAAGGGAAGTGACCTTGAGTTCACAATCTCACACTATATGGAAACATGTTCATGAGTTCACCAACTCAAAATATCACTAATCGGTAAATTACTTGGCATACAAAATGGATTCGGAAACTAAGGGACATATTATCACCTTACGTCACTTTACACGGGCCATAAACCGTCACAAGTCTCTTTACCCATAGGCTCCATTCGTACTACACATGAGAATCAAACCTACCAAGCAATCATGCGTATATTCCAGAGGAGCCTAAGCTCTTAAAATGGAAAGTCTCAGGGAAACGATTCCGATTACGTGATTTCACACACAAACGTGATTGTATTCGACAATCACAAGGCGACATTCGCCTTAAGGTCACATTCGCCTTTTCTCATAAAATACAAGGGTTCGCACATGTTCCATACTAGTGTCTTACTCTCTTCTAGACCATTACTCGTCGAGGATGCACACCTAGGCATCGAACGCACGAGCATCTCCATCTAGATTATCTATCAATTCCTAGTCACACTACTAGGTTCCACAATAGATTTATGTTAAGGTTTCCTCACTCTTCTTATTCCATATTTTAAACATGTATTCACTCAATTACAATTCACAATAAGAAGTTAGATATAGCACAACACAATAGTATAATAAAAATACATGTAATAATTTAACTCATAATTTATTACATTTCTTGAGCTTCCTCCGATTTATTTAATCGTGTAACAAAATCAATATTTTTCACTTTCATTGCGTAGGATATTTCCATAGCTTTCCAACGACTATTACTACGCTTCGATCGGAGTTACGATCTAAAAGATATGAATTTTTCAATATATTTCTTCAACTTACAGTGGTAATCGGTTACTCTAATAGGGTAATCAGTTACTCAAGCTTCACTGTTCACACAGAGGCTAAATGAGAGTTAGAGACACAGTTCGGTAATCGATTACTCAAATAGGATAATCGGTTACTCAGTTCAAATTTTGCGCAGATTATCAATTTTTCCACAGAGTAATCAGTTACTCTAATAGGGTAATCAGTTACTCTTTTACAGAATAGAAAAATTCTGGTTTTCTCATGATTCAAAACCATTCAACTTACTCAAAACTCATAAAAACTCAAAGGATTAAATATTCACTTATCATACATCATATTCATACCTGTATCGATCATATTATGCATTTTAATCGAGATTTGGACCGTGAAAACAATCGATTCCACACAATATTCAATATTCACCATTTCTAACCTAAACTCTAACATTTCTAAAACTTCTAGAGCTTAAGTACTAACTAGAACCCACCTCAAGATAGGATGATGATGAAGGTTGTGAGATGATTTGATGAAGAATGAAGAAGATCCAAGCTTTCCTCTTCTTCTTCTAGGTTTCTCCTCTTTCTCCCTTTTGCTCTTCCTTCTCTCTACTTCTTACTATCTTTGTTTCTATTTTTGCAACAAGTGAGGGAATAGAATGATATAGAGAAATATCAATCAGTTAGTAACACTACTAAATATCCAAAATATCTTTATATCACCAATTGACAAAACCTCAGAGTCAGATAATATTAATTTGATCTGATCTGAGCTCATCGGTTGCTTAAATTATCTTTGCAGATAATTTCTCAGAGTACACTGGAACTCAGTTGATCAAAGATTAATATTATCCAGAGCAAAAATAAAATTACGGGGTATTACACTAATCATCTGGTTTATCTCAGTAGTCTGCTGCACAATTTCGGGTCCAAGTACAATGCTTTCACCCGACTCATACCAGCATAGAGGTGTCATACACCTCCTACCGCACAACGCTTCAAAAGGTGTCATTCCAATACTAGAATGGTAATTGTTATTGTATGTTAATTCAATCAACAGTAGATGAGTATCCCAAGTACCTCCCTGCTCGAGTATACAAGCTCTCAACAAGTCTTCCAGTGACTGAATAGTCCTCTCAGATTGTCCATCTGTCTGCAGATGATAAGCAGAACTCAACTTCAAACTAGAACCTAAAGCTTCCTGCAAGCTCTTCCAAAATCCGGAAGTAAACCTCGGGCCCCTGTCAGAAACTATGCTAGACGGAACCCCGTGCAACTTCACTATTATTCTGATATAAATCTCTGCTAACTTAGACAAAGGAAAAGTGATGTTAATCGGTATAAAATGTGCTGATTTTGTTAGTATATCCACAATCACCCAAATAGCATCAAAGTCTCTCGTTGTATTCGGTAAAACAGTCACAAAGTCCACCGCGATACTATCTCACTTCCACTCTGGTATTTCCATTGGTTACATCAATCCGAAAGGTTTTTGATGTTCCACCTTTGACTTTTGGCAAGTCAAACAAGCATACACAAACCGAGCTACATCTTTCTTCATACCTGGCCACCAAAACAATTTCTTAAGATCATGATACATTTTCGTAGCTCCTGGATAAATACTCTAGCTACTCCTGTGGCTCTCCTCTAAGATCATTTTCCTCAGCTAAGGATTATCCGACACACAAATTCTGCCTCTAAAATGCAACACGCCAAAATCACCTACCTTAAAGTCACCTTCTGCATCCGACCCTCCTGTGGTCATCGAATCCACTAGCTTCAAATTGAGTTTATGACTCTCTCTAACCTCATTAAGGAACTCATTATTAACTTTCAGCATACCCAACATCACACTCTTAGGAGTCAGTTCACAAACCATGCTCAAGTCTCTAAAATGTTCGATTAAGTCCGACTCTTTAATCATCAATGTAGACATGTGAATCATCTTCCGACTTAAACCATCTGCCACGACATTAGCTTTACCGGGATGGTTACTCAAACTAAAATCATAGTCCTTCAAGAACTCCAACCATCTTCTTTGTCTCATATTCAATTCTTTCTGGTCAAATAAATATGTCAGACTTTTATGATTACTAAACACCTCAAACCTCGATTCGTACAAGTAATGTCTCCAAATTTTCAACACAAAAACCATTACTGCTAAATCAAGATCATGAGTAGGATAATTCCTTTCATGTACCCTCAATTATCGTGAGGCATAAGCCACGACCTTACATCTTGCATCAATACTCCGCCTAATCCTATTTTAGACGCATCACAATATGCCACAAAAGGTTCATATGGATTTGGTAGAATCAACACTGACGCTGT
Source organism: Lathyrus tuberosus (assembly GCA_022829125.1). NCBI lineage: Eukaryota > Viridiplantae > Streptophyta > Magnoliopsida > Fabales > Fabaceae > Lathyrus > Lathyrus tuberosus. Next base: position 17,697,063 of record JALAZF010000063.1, read on the forward strand.
AGTCAACCTCTTCTTCAATTCTTGAAAACTCTCTTCACACAAGATATCCCACATAAAGGCCTGACCTTTCCTAGTCAACTGAGTCAGAGGAAGGGCCAAATTAGAAAACCCTTCGATAAACCTGCGGTAATAACCTGCTAAACCGAAGAAACTCTTAATCTCGGTCACTGATTTCAGAGGTTCCCATTGAAGTACATCACTTGCTTTGAATGGGTCCACTGTTATGCCATCACCAGAAATAACATGTCCCAGAAAACTCACTTTGTGCATCCAAAACTCACATTTTGAAAGTTTCGCAAACAACTTATTATTCTTCAACACTTGTAATGCAATCCTCAGATGTTCTACATGATCCCTTTCTGACCTGGAGTAAATCAAAATGTTGTCAATAAAAACTACAACAAATTGATCTAATTAGGCATGGAAGATACGATTCATGTACTCCATGAATACGCCCGACGCATTGGACACTCCGAACGGCATCACATCATATTCGTAATGTCCATACCGAGTCCTGAACGCCCTCTTCTGAATATCATCCTCCTTCACCCGAATCCGGTGGTAACCAGATCTCAAATCAATTTTACTGAAAACACGAGCTCCCATAAGTTGATCCATTAGATCATCAATCCTTGGAAGCGGATATTTGTTCTTGATGATAACCTTATTCAGCTGACGATAGTCAATGCACAATCTCATACTACCGTCCTTCTTCTTCACCAACAACACTGGAGCTCCCCACGGCGACACACTAGGTCTAATAAACTTCTTATCAAGCAATTATCCTAGCCGAGATTTCAACTCTGCCAATTCTGACGCTGACATCCTGTATGGTGCCATAGATATAGGTCCGGTACCAAGAACAAGGTCAATTGCAAATTCCACCTCTCGCTTCGGAGGCAACTCCGAAATATCATTCGGAAACACTTCCGAAAACTCTTTCACTACAGGTAATTCATTTATCGACGTTTTACCTTCAATAGACAATAAGGCAAACACCGCTAACATTTTAGCTTCATCTTCCAACAAGGTTCTCAATTCCTTGGTAGATATAACATTAGCCAACGTTTCCTCCTCTGGGGTAAGAAATAACAATCTCTTCCTATAACAGTTAATGTAGACATAATTGCTCTCCATCTAGTTCATCCCTAAAATAACATCCAGATCACTGAGTGGTAAGCAAATCAAATCCACTTCGAAGTCTTTACGAAAGGTCTACACAAGACAGTTCAAGCATACTAGAAACGTGGTTATCGAACCAATAGATGGAGTATCAATCACCATCCCCTTACTCAAGGTAGACAGCACAAGTCCTAGTTTCTTCACATAATCAACAGAAATAAATGAGTGGGTTGCACCCGTATCAATGATAGCAATCAAAGGAGTGTTATGGATGTAACAAGTACCTCTGACTAAACAATCCTCACTGGTAGGTTGAACCCCCACCAATGAAATTACCTTCCAACAGATCTGCGACTTCTTCGGCTTCTGACAGTGGGTGCTGATGTGACCCTGTTCACCACAATTGTAACAGGTAGGTATATTGGTCCTACAATCGGCCACAACATGAACTGGCTTCCACTTTTTCACCTAATTCTGACATTCATTAGCACGGTGACCCATGCCACCACATCTAAAACACTTGATAGGGTTGGAAGAATTTCCTCCCCCACTTGGCTTCTTGCCAACGACAGCTTTCTACTTCCCTTTATCGGTCGGAGCACTGTAAGGCGTACTCCCGTGTCTCTGTTTACCTCTTTTGTCACTCAGGGCCTTGTAGTGAGCAACTCGAGCCCTGTTATCTTCATCATAAATCTGACACCTGTTCACCAACTCAGGGAAGTGTCTGATCTTCTGATAACTGATACCTTGTTTGATCTCGGGACGCAGCCCGTTCTCAAACTTGATACACTTCGAACTCATAGCAACATCGGTATTGTAATGAGGATAATACTTCACCAGTTCCTCGAACTTAGCCGCATATTCTGCAACCGCCAAGTTTCCCTGCTTCAATTCTAGGAATTCAATCTCCTTCTTATCACGAACATCTTCTGGAAAATACCGCTCCAGAAACTCAGCCTTGAACACCGTCCAAGTAATAGGACTACCTACAGCTTCTAAGCTTTGACGGGTGTTATCCCACCAATATTCAGCTTCCTTAGTCAACATATGAGTTCCAAACTGCATCTTCTGAGCTTCGGTGCATCCCATGATTCTGAAGATCTCCTCAATGTTCTTCATCCACTTCTGCGCGACATCCAAGTCATACCTACCCTCAAACTTTGGTGGCTTGTTATTCTAGAACTTCTCCAAATTGCGGAACTCGACATCCCTAACATTCTGATTGGTATTCTGCACCGTCTGTGCAATACCTTGTAACGCAGCAGCAATCACAACATCATTCCTACCATTCATACTGCTCAACACCAAAGAAAATACATGTTAGAAGAGACACATGACTATATTCACTATATAGTCGGACTCCACTACAACACTGGCATGACGGACCGACCTGCTCTGATACCAATTGTAACACCCTACCTTCCCTATTGATCTAATAAATAAAGATAAGAAAATAGTTTGCGGAAAAATCAGAGTTACACACGTAGGATGCCACATCAATACTCGACATAGTCAGCCCACATTCAATCATACACATATGCAATGCGACTCGACTGACACGACACAATGCATACGGTACCATCACAATCCATACGGTTCACTCTTTGAACCTGATTCCTGTCGGAATCTGGATAAGTCGTATATGTTCCTCTAAACTACAACTTATCTCCACTCGACTCCCACATGGAGTCCGAACGACACTAGGCACCCATCATGGATTCCCACCTAGGCTCATCTCCACAAGATACAACATGAATGCATAACATATAATTATGCATAATATAATTAGTACCAAGGCATAATACACGATCCACTAGGATCACACGTGAGCCACATACTCACTATAACCCCCTCTGGAATTACCATCGCTGCCCAAGACTGTCCACACCACAACAATCTTAGCAACCCAAGCATCCAACCCACATCATGAAGAAAACCACACAAAATTACATATTTTACCAAATTTACCATCATTACCGGTTCCCTTATGTCCAATTATATCATTTTAGTCTTACGAACCAAGAGGAATTGCATCGCACGCGAAATTGGGAAACAAATCGCGAAAACGGAAAAATCATGACACAACCCTTCCCATACGCGTATGACCCTGCCTATACGCATATGGACTTTTTTCCTCGCCCATAGCCCTGCGTATGCTATGCGTATCACCACCTGCCGTACGCATACGACCAGAGGCCATTTTCCGTTAGAATTCTCCTGAGAACAACCTGTACGCGTAATGGCTACCCCATACGCGTACTGCCCCCTTCCCATACGCGTTTCAGCAAAGGGCAGTGCTGGCCATGGGGACAAGGCGTGTATGCTACGCGTAATGCCCTAGGTGAGTCCCCCATACGCGTATAGCCCCCTAGCATACGCGTATGATTAATCTGTTGTAGAAAAATCAGTTTTTCGTATCAGTGTGATTTTCCCCCATTGGAGCACGTTCAAGCTCCTATTTCAGACCCAAAACATCATTTATGCCAGTTCAATCCTAAAGACCCGATTCTACTTCACTAATCTATCATTTTATCCATGTTTTCTACAATATGAAACCCATTTTCGTTAACCTTACAAACCCACATTTTTCCAGATCCATTTCATGGTAAAACACAACAACAACACACAATTTACACGATTTTCACATCAATATCAGTACACAAAACACGAATCACAACAACAATCATCCAGATATAAAAATCAAACAAGAAGGAAGAAGAACAAGCATAATTCCTAAGAGGAAAAGGAACCCTCACTACCCTCTCATGTTCTAATCACCATTAAAGAATCCATTCCCCCCTTACCTTAATTTCCAAGCTTGCTCTCTCTTCAACAATGGTGGAACTCTTGATTACTTTTACCCTAGCTATCCTTCTTTCTTCTCTTCGTTCTCTTTTCGCGTGTAATGTAACACCCTTTTCTACCCAACAAACATCACAAATAAAAACAACAATTTAATCAGAGTAAAGTCCCAAAAGGGTGCCACATTTCGTCACAAAACATCAAATAACCACCTGCTCCATAACACGGGTTTCGCCATCATGAATTTATTTAAATATCACGCAGCGGAGATCAAAATTTAAAACAATTTTATAATCCAAAACTTCTTAAACAAAACATCATAAAACATCCTCATGCCAACAAATAAAATAACATAATCATTCGAATCAAACGTCCCGCCCCGATGTTACATATCAGAGCAAGACCCTCTAATCGACGGAGAAATCAAAGGACTTGATTTTGTAAAGGATCACAAAGTTCAAAATTCATCTGACACAAAAAGTCAAATGTGGTCAAAATCAAGTTTGACTTTTGGAGTTTTTGGTCAAACAAGTCATCTTCAAGTCAAGAACAATGTTAATATGTGATTTGGATCATGATTGATCAAGAAAAATGCTAAATCTTCATGCGCCAAGAAAGCTAAGCCTGATCGCCTGCACGTTACCCACGTGGAGGCAACATTCAAATAGGCTGGGTGAGTAATCACGAATCAATATATAAGATATAGGCAAAAGATAAAGCATAAGCACAAATATCATCAAATCATTCACAATCGTCATTAATACATCAAGTACGTCAATAGAATGCAATGCCACACAATATGAAAATGCAACATCCTAGACTCATGCATGTGGTATCAATTCTTCATAATTGATGGACATTGGGTCATCACCCTCCAAAGATCCCCACCAAAAGGATCGATTCTACACAAGAACCAGAGCACGTCACAAAACACTTCAATCCACACAATAGGATAGGAGCCACCAAATGGACCGGAGTCCTAACTATGCCATGAATGTATAATGCAAATCGTCATAATAATCATTATCATAAAATCGTCATAATTGCATCATCATTCATGGATCATCATCAAACATCATTATTCAACACCATTCCGCACTCGTCACAATTCGTCACTATATCTCACAATTTGTCATATTATACTCGTCACATAAAAATTCTCGATTTTATCCTATTCATCTTCATTACTAGTTTACTCATGTTTTATTACCTCATCATAGCCTTACGTTTCAAGGAAACCGCATCACCCATACGTGTATGGCTCAATTCCTCCCCCACTGGCTTGCGTATCATATGCGTAGGGCCACCTGCCCAGGCCTCCCTTACGCGTAATACTCTCCTTGTTACGCGTATCACCATAGAGGTTTTCCTCTCAAAATTCTCTTCCATTGTCCCATTACACTTAATGGCTAATTCATACGCGTAATGCCCCTTTCCCAAGAACCCCATACGCGTAATGGCTTCCCATACGTGTATGCCTCTTCCTCCTCAGCTTCCTATACATGTAATGGCATCCCATACGCATATTGCCACCATTCCCTTACGCGTACGCTACGCGTACTAACAGAGGGTCATGCTGCCCTGGGGACGAGTGTGTATGTTACACGTAACACCCTAGGGATGCCCCCTTCATATGCGTAATACTTCCCCTGTTACGCTTATGGCCAGAAACCACTCAAAACTCAGGTTTCACATCTGAATGAAAACTTCCCATTCCAGCACCTTCGATCTTTCAAAATCGGACCCAAAACAGTTTCGATTCATCACAGATCTAAGTCCTTGTCCTACTCCATTATTTTCATCAATTCCTTCCTAATTATTAAGTCTTAATTCATTAATCCCGCCTTCTATTTCAGATCTTGTTTGTTCACACATTCATCACAACAAAAATAATCATTCACACGAAATTCGCAGGATTTACAGTAACACATACCAGATTTTATATCAGAAATCGACTAACAAGATGCGCAAAATTCACCACAGATTCAGCATACGAAAATTCATCCTAAAACACAAAACACACAGACATTACTCTACCTTAAACCCATATCAAACGTATTAACCTGGATTAACCCCCCATACCTCAAATTTCTCCAGCAACAGATCCTTCTTTGGGGTTCTACGGTTGAATCTCTCGTTCTCTGTGCCCTACTCTCCTTTCCTCAGCTCTCTCTTCACTTCTTAGGGTTGCACATAATAGCTCTCCTAATTCTCTATTTTCTTTTTGTTAAACCTATCTTTTGGGCCCTAATTACGATTTACCCATACTATCCTCAATTAACCTTCTCAATATTATTGTCTTACCCTTAATGGTTCACCTAATTATTTTAAATAACAATAATAATAATAATAATCTAAATAATATTCTAAATATTCAAATTATTCTATTATTATTACTAATAAATAATTCTAATTAATTTACTAATTCTAATTAATTTACTAATTCTAAGTGCCTCAATATTCCCTTAACCCAAAGCTACCCCACAACCCCACACAAAGTCACCAAGCGTCATAATATTCACCAAAATTTTACCAAAACATCGAATAATCATAATAAATCAATTAAATAAATATTATAATTATTTTGGGGTGTTACAACTCTCCCCTACTTAAAGAATTTTCGCCCTCGAAAATTACCTGAAGGGAACAGAGTCGGATACGACTCCTTCATCCGATCTTCACGCTCCCAAGTCCAACTTTCGCCAGCTCGTCCACCCCATAACACCTTCACCTAAGTGATATCCTTACCCCGCAGTTGCTTCATTTCATGACCATCAATCCGCACCGATAGTGCTTCTACAGTCAGATTATCTCTCACTTGTACATCATCCATCTGAATCACATGCGATGGATCCGGAATGTACTTCCTCAACTGAGACACATGGAACACATCATGTAAATTTGCAAGCGACGACGGTAAAGCGATCTGATAGGATACCTCTCCTATCCTCTGCAAGATTTGATAAGGACCAACAAAACACGGAGTGAGCTTCCTAGACTTCAAAGCTCGACCCACACCAGTCACTGGAATCACCCTCAAAAACACATGATCCCCCTCTTGGAATTCAAGTGCCTTCCTCCTCTTATCATGATAACTCTTCTGACGACTCTGCGAAGCCCTCATCCTTTCTTGGATCATCTTAATCTTCTCAGTCGTCTCCTGAACAATTTCAGGTCTGAGTACAACACTCTTGCCTAACTCATACCAACACAAAGGAGCTCTAGATCTTCTTCCATACAAAGCTTCATACGGCGCCATCCCAATACTAGCATGAAAGTTGTTGTTGTACGTGAACTCAATCAACGGTAAATGGCTATCCCAAGATCCTTCATGATCCAACACACAAGCCCTCAGCAAATCCTCTAAAGATTGGATAGTCCTCTCCGTCTGATCGTCCGTCTGCAGATGATATGCAGAACTCATCCTCAACTTAGTACCCAAAGCATCTTGTAAACTCTTCCAGAACCTCGATGTAAATCTCAGGTCTCTATCCGACACAATACTCAAAGGTATCCCATGCAACTTCACAATGTCATCAATCTAAATCTCAGCTAGCTTCTGCATAGAATGATTAATCCTCATCAGCAAGAAATTAGCCAATTTATTTAATCTATCCGCAATCACCCAAATCGAATCGTTTCCCTTTGCAATTCTCGGCAACCCCGACACAAAGTCCATGGAAATGTTATCCCATTTCCACTCTGGGATATTCAACGGTCGTATCATACCTAAAGGCTTCTGATGCTCAATCTTTGACTTCTAACAAGTCAAACACGCATAAACAAACTCCATAATATCCTTCTTCATACCTGGCCACCAAAAGAACTTTTTCAAATCTTGGTACATCTTCGTAGCACCGGGATGAATGCTCAATCTACTTCGATGTCCTTCCTCAAGAATACTCTTATTAATTTCTGGAACATCTGGGACACACACCCTGACTCTGAACACCATCACATCATTCTCATCAATCCGGAATTCACCTCTGTTACCTTAGTTAATCAATGCCAACTGTTCAACCAACTTCAAGTAAGATTGTTGTCCCACCCTGATCTCTTCCAGAATACCACTAGCCAACTTCAACATGCCCAACCTCACACTGTCAGGAGTCTCTTCACATACCAAACTTAAATCTCGAAATTGCTCAAGTAACTCCAACTCTTTCACCATAAGCATTGACATATGTAATGACTTTCTGCTCAACGCATCAACCACTACATTTGCTTTACCAGGATGGTAATTCAAATCAAAGTCGAAATCCTTCAACAATTCCAACCACCTTCTCTGCCTCATATTCAACTCTTTCTGATCAAACAAGTACTTCAAACTCTTATGATCACTGAACACTTTGAATTTAGAGCCAAACAGGTAATGTCTTCAAATTTTCAACACAAACACTACAGCTGCCAACTCTAAATCATGGGTAGGGTAATTCACTTCATGAACCCTCAACTGCCTGGAAGCATAAGCAACAACTTGACCATTCTACATCAACACTCCTCCAAGACCCATCTTCGGCGCATAACAATACTCTACAAAAGATTCATTCAGATTAGGCAAAATCAACACTGGAGCTGTCGTCAACCTCTTCTTCAATTCCACAAAACTCTCTTCACAAGCTACATCCCACACAAAAGCTTGACCCTTTCGAGTCAGCTGAGTCAAAGGTAGTGCCAACTTAGAAAAGTCGTCGATAAACTTGCGGTAGTATCCTACCAATCCAAGGAAACTTCGTATCTCAGTAGCAGATTTCGGAGTCTCCCACTGTAACACAGCATCAATCTTAGAAGGATCAACAACAATTCCACCACTTAATTTCACATGGCCAAGAAATATCACTTCCTTCAACCAAAACTCACACTTTGACAGTTTTGCATACAACTTCTTCTCCTTCAATACTTGCAACATGATTCTCAAATGCTCAGCATGCTCTTCTTCAGATTTAGAGTATATCAGAATATCATCAATGAAAACCACAACATACTTATCCAAATACTCATGAAAAATATGATTCATATATTCCATGAACACACCAGGTGCATTGGACACTCCAAACGACATCACAGTGTATTCATAGTGACCATACCTCGTCTTAAAAGCGGTCTTCGGAATATCATCAGGCTTAACACAAATCTGATGGTAACCCGACCTCAAATCAATCTTGCTAAACACATAGGCGCCTACTAACTGATCCATCAAGTCGTCGATTCTCGGAAGTGGATATTTATTCTTAATAGTTACTTTATTCAACTGCCGATAATCAACACACAACCTCATACTTCCGTCCTCCTTCTTTACTAACAGCACAAGAGCACCCCACAGAGAAACACTCGGTTCGACAAACCTCTTCTCGAGCAATTCTTCTAATTGTTTCTTCAATTCACTTAACTCAGAAGCGGACATCCGGTAAGGAGCCATTGACACTGGGCTCGTACCTGGTATCAATTCCACTGCAAACTCTACTTCACGTTCTAGAGGCAAATCACTTATGTCGTCTGGAAACACATCTGGAAATTCACAGACAACAGGCAATACAACACTCGCAGCTTCACAATCAACTTGCTTAGCAGACAAGAACATCAACTCCCCACTATTACCAAACTCAGGAAACTCTACGGTCTTATTATAACAATTGATATGAACATGGTTGAACTCCAACCAGTTTATTCCGAGGATTACATCGATTTGGTGCAAGGGTAAACACACCAAATCCATCATAAAACTCTTCCCAAAAATTGTCAAAGGACGTCTCAAACACACAAAAGTAGTAGTAACAGAACCATTAGCTGGAGTTTCTATTACCATATTACCATTCATATCAGACAATTTCAAACCCAATCTATTAGCACATTCAAACAAAATAAACGAATGAGTAACACCAGTATCAATGATAGCGACTATCTCAACATTATTAATAAAACAAGTACCTCAAATCAGGTTGTCCTTCTCTGGAGCTTCTGCACCACTCAAAGCAAACACTCTGCCATTGGTCTGAGCAGCAGTAGCAGTCTTCTTCGGTTTCTGACACTGGGTACAGATGTGACCCTTCTCACCACAAATGAAATAGGTTGGACCGTCATCCTTGCAATCAATAGCTCTATGACCCTTCTTGCGACATCTGTAACATCTCAACACATTATTGGTGCAAACCTCCGCACGGTGGCCTTGCTCGCCACACCTGTAACACTTCCCAGAAGTGGGAGCTGCTCCCCCACTTGTCTTCTTCCCATCTGAAGCCTTCTGCTTCCCTTTGTCAGCTGAAGTCAGATAAGGTTTCCCTCTATACCGCCCCTTCTCTTTCTTCTCACTAAGATACTTGTAGTGAGCAGATCGAGCTCGACTATCCTCATCATAGATCCTACTCTTGTCCATCAACTCAGCATACCTACGAATCTATTGGTACCCAATACCCTGCTTAATTTCTGGTCTCATCCCATTCTCGAACTTGAGACACTTGGACACCTCAGCATCAGCACGATTGTAGTGAGGACTGAACTTCACCAGCGCCTCGAACTTCGCAGCATACTCTGCCACAGTCATGTTTCCTTGCTTCAGCTCAAGGAATTCCACCTCTCTCTTGCCACGAGCATCCTCTGGAAAATACTTTCCCAAAAATTCCTGCTTGAACACAGCCCAGGTTATCACAGTACCAACGTCTTCCAGTCTCTAGCGGGTGTTATCCCACCAATCCTCAGCCTCTTCTAACAGCATATGAGTTCTAAACTGAACTTTTTGTGCGTCAGTACACCCCATCACTCGGAAGATCTTCTCAATCACCTTAAGCCACTTCTGTACACTCTCTGGATCATGAGTACCCATAAAAATCAGCTGATTGTTCCTCTAGAACTTCCCCAAAGCACAAAACTCGTCCGGAGCTCCACCATTCTGATTGTTTTGAGCCATTTCTTGAACAAGTGACTCCAACGCATCAGTGATAGCATGGTCATTTCTTCCAGGCATCCTGCATACCACCAACAAGGTTAGAAGAAACAAAACATCGACAGTGTACACACACTCGTCGACTGACAGGGGACTGACATCATGTAAAACCTGACCGGACGGAGAGACCTGCTCTGATACCACTAATGTAACACCCTTTTCTACCCAACAAACATCACGAATAAAAAAACAATTTAATCAGAGTAAAGTCCCAAAAGGGCGCCACATTTCGTCACAAAACATCAAATAACCAACTGCTCCGTAACACGGGTTTTACCATCATGAATTTATTTAAACATCACGCAGCGAAGATCAAAATTTAAAACAATTTTATAGTCCAAAACTTCTTAAACAAAACATCATATAACATCCTCATGCCAACAAATAAAAGAACATACTCGTTCGACTCAAACGTCTCGACCCGATGTTCATATCAGAGCAAGACCCTCTAATCGACGGAGAAATCAAAATACTTCAAAATGCTAAATCTTCATACCCCAAGAAAGCTAAGCCTGGTCACCTGCACGTTACCCACGTGGAGGCAACATTCAAACAGGTTGGGTGAGTAATCACGAATCAATATATAAGATATAAGCAAAAGATAAAGCATAAGCACAAACATCATCAAATCATTCACAATCGTCATTAATACATCAAGTACATCAATAGAATACAATGCCACACAATATGCAAATGCAACATCATAGACTCATGCATGTGGTACTAATTCGTCATAATTGATGGGCACTGGGCCATTACCCTCCAAAGATCCCCACTAATAGGATTGATTCTACACAAGAACCGGGGCACGTCACAAAACACTTCAATCCACACAACGGGATTGGAGCCACCAAATGGACCGGAGTCCTAACTATGCCATGAATGCATGATGTAAATCCTCATAATAATCATCATCATAAAATCGTCATAATTGCATCATAATTCACGAATCATCATCAAACATCATTATTCAACACCATTCCGCACTCGTCACAATTCGTCACTATATCTCACAATTCGTCATATTATACTCGTCACATAAAAATTCCCGATTTTATCACATTCATCTTCATTACTAGTTTACTCATGTTTTATTACCTCGTCATAGCCATACGTTTCAAGGAAACCGCATCACAAGCGAAATTAGGACCGAAATCGCAAAAATGGGAAAATCTGCCAACTGCCCTGTCCATACGCGTATGGACATGCCCCATACGTGTATGGCTCAATCCCTCACCCACTGGCCTGGGTATCATACGCGTAGCGCCACCTGCCCATACCTTCCTTGCGCGTAATACTCTCCTTGTTACGCATATCACCAGAGAGGTTTCCCTCTCAATATTCCCTTCCAATGTCCCATTACGCGTAATGGCTAATCCATACGCGTAATGCACCTTCCCAAGAATCCCATACGCGTAATGGCTTCCCATACGCGTATGCCTCTTCCTCCTCAACTTTCCATACGCGTAATGGCATCCCATACGCGTATTGCCATAATTCCCTTACGCGTACACTACGCGTACTGGCCCTAGGGACGGGTGCGTATGCTACGTGTAACACCCTGAGGATGCCCCCTTCATACGCGTAATACTCCCCCTGTTACGCGTATGGCCAGAAACCACTCAAAACTCAGATTTCGCATCTGAACGGAAACTTTACATTCCAGCACCTTAGATCTTTCAAAATCGGACCCAAAACAGTTTCGATTCATCACAGATCTAAGTCCTTATCCTACTCCATTATTTTTATCAATTCCTTCCTAATTATTAAGTCTTAACTCATTAATCCCACCTTCGATTTCAGATATGGTTTGTTCACACATTCATCACAGCAACAATAATCATTCACACAAAATTTGTAGGATTTACAACATTACATACCAGATTTTATATCAGAAATCGACCAACACAGATGCACGAAATTCACCACAGATTCAGCATACGAAAATTCATCATGAAACACAAAACACACAGACACTACTCTACCTTAAACCCATATCAAACGTATTAACCCGGATTAACCCCTATACCTCAAATTTCTCCAACAACATATCCTTCTTTAGTGTTCTACGGTTAAATCTCTCGTTCTCAGTGCCCTAGTCTCCTTTCCTCAGCTCTCTTTTCACTTCTTAGGGTTGCACAGAATAACTCTCCTAATTCTCTATTTTTTTTTGTTAAACCTATCTTTTGGGCCCTAATTACGATTTACCCATACTATCCTCAATTAACCTTCTCAATATTATCGTCTTACCCTTAATGGTTCTCCTAATTATTTTAAATAACAATAATAATAATAATAATCTAAATAATATTCTAAATATTCAAATTATTCTATTATTATTACTAATAAAATAATTCTAATTAATTTACTAATTCTAAGTGCCTCAATATTCCCTTAACCCAAAGCTACCCCACAACCCCACACAAAATCACCAAGCGTCATAATATTCACCAAAATTTCACCACAACACCGAATAATCATAATAAATCAATTAAATAAATATTATAATTATTTTGGGGTGTTACATGTAACTGGCAAACTGATCTCTTTTCTCCATTTCTCTCTAATTATGGTTTAATTCCTTAATTTTCTTAATAATAATAATAATCCTAATAATAATAATAATAATAATAATGGAATATCTCATCATCTATATTATTATTATTATTACAATATTAACCTAACATTTAATTCCGTTTAATTCAATCCACTAAGATCTCACACCCATCTTTACACACATACCCTTAACCAAGTCAATGCCAAAATAATCACACAAAATAAATCGCAAAATGACTAAATATTTAAATGAGGTGTTACATCAGAGGGAGCTTTGTGCTTCTTTCTGAAGTGTCTTTCTATGATTACCCTGTACAAATTGTTCATCAAAATACATGGTTTTGCATCATAAAAAAGAAAGAGATTGTTAGAACAAGATTTAGTTCTAAATTTATACCTTTGAGTTTTGATGATAACAATGTAATATTTGTGTGAGAATAATTTTGGCACTCTAACGGTTTGTTATTGTGTAAAGTTAACAGCTAGTTCTGATTCAGAATATATGACGTGCAACGTTATCAGTTTCCGAACATTGTGTTTTGAAATTTGCTTCTGCGCTGATTCACTCCTGAGAAGTTTCTGGAAAGACGCTATGTTGTTGCTGCCATGTTCTCTCCCCGGTTTTGCTTCTGAATGTGACACTGATAATCAAGCTTCTGAAGAATGGCAAGCTTCGGAAGTTTTGTTACTTAGCTGAAGACTCTTAATATCTCAAGCCAGACGCTGACGCTGTCAAGGTTTTGATTGATGATTTTGAAGATTCTGATTTGAGCTATGTGGTTCTTCTTTTCATGCTTCATCAAATTTTCATCAGAAGCTAACGAATTTGAAGATAAGATCAAGAAGATACATGATCAAATAGTACATGGTACGAAACAAAAATATTTCTTCCACTAACCTGAAATTGAGGGCGAAGGATTGTACTATTCTTCACACTTGTCACTAATTTGTTAGTGGAGAACTGTATTTTTGCGTATTCCTAATTTTTCCTCCAACGGTTCCTTTTTCATGCTATATAAAGAGGACTTGGAGACTTGAAGAAAGTTGCCAATTTTACAAGAATGTTTCTACGTGAAAAACTCTTAACTTTATGCATTCTTTTCTTTAAGTGTTTCTATTTCATTTGTGTAAAATCTGCTTGTGTAAAAGCAACTTGTAACACAAAATCTTTATTCAAACTTGTTGTTTATGTTTTCTTAAGGGACTGGTTAGGTCAGAATCCTTGAGAAGACTTTCACAGTTTGTCACTGTGGCTTGTTAGTCACCAGCAGTTGCTCGTGCATTTGTAATCAGTTGATTATAGTGGATTAAGTCCTTGTGTATAAGGTGAAATCACCTTGGCGGGTGGACTGGATTAACTTTGGTTTTCAAGTGAACCAGGATAAAATTCCATGTATCTTTCTCTTTTCAATCTTTTGATTGTGTTGAGTTTTTGAGTAACTTAAAAAGCTTTTGTTTTTTTAAAACCCAATTCAACCCCCCACCCCCCTTCTTGTGTGTTTTCGCACCTTCATGCCACTGACCGTGATGTCGGTAACATCTGTAGTCGTTTTAGTATACATAATGGATAGGGTTCTCCCGACTTATGCAGCCACCCAATTCTACTTGCTCGCGTCAGTCAGCTCCACCAACATTGCACCCTTCTGAGACAATTTATCTACTTTAAAATGCTCATCGGACTTGATCCAAGAAACTACATCTAACTTATCCTAATACTAAGTAGGTCCTAATTTCAGCATCAGCAAATTCACAGTTGTGGAATCTCCGATAAACTGGGACAAAATCCCTAGCACGTTCTCTCATCAACTTAAGAGCTTGTATATCCGCTTCAGAAAAAATGGGAGGGGGTTTCCTCAATGTCATCATCTGATAAGAGAGCCTTAAACGAATCCAGGGAATAACCTCTCTCATCAAGGGAGTTTCCAGATAACTTCTTTGAATAGGAATCGTCGATCATAGAAACAACTTAGTGGCCCATGCGATCATGAGCAATGGCTAAGAAATGTGAATCATATGATACATGCATTCTCGCAGTAGAAGAATAATCATTATCAGAATCACTATCTAGGCGAATAGGGTTATCTCTCATCTTGACCAAAAGAAAATAAAAAAATGTTGAAGGTAAAAGCGTGATTTGAGAAGGGTACTTGGAAAGGCGAGACTGAGGAAACAAAGGAATGAAGAAAGTTTGAAGCTTTTTCACTAAGAGCTACAACTGCTTTGATAAGTTCCCTCGGGGAAGAAGAGAATAAGATGGTTGCTAATAAGAAACGCTTATGAATGAAACTGAATTTCAAGGATTGTGAAAGGTTTCTTCGGTGCTAAATCGCTCATATATATAGGAAAATATTATTGAACAAATCAGGTCAGTTGTGACTTTAAGCATCGTTATGCTCTAACTAGTCACTTCAGCCCACGCGTCAGAACGAAGATGTGAAAAGTTTCGATGATGGAAATGCATTTAATGCACTTGTTCCATACTACTTTTTCAACTGACTCCAAATGTTTAACGTCTAGTTCAAAACAGATGACATCCTTAGAGGTCGACCACGATAACTAAAGACTTCCCTGACTCTCTTAGCACCCGACAAGACTTGCGAGAAACTATTTTGGGTCGACCAAGGTCCAAATAAATGTAAATCCACTCCACTTGACCTAAGGTATAAAATTCATCTCACACAAAATGCAAGATACATTTTTTATCTCTATTTTTCACTACAATCATCTTGGATCTTGAATTGACTTTGACATTTGAGTGTTAATCTTGCAGGTCCACACCCGCACCACTGTATCGGAGTCTGCTCTGCACCATCAGTTCAAGATTTTTCACCTCTTACTTCAACTATTTCTAGTTCCATTACTGAACAATAGTAATAAATAATAAATAGTATATTAGAAAAATATTACACTATTGAGCATTGAAATTGTAAATGAGTTATAATTTTATTTTCACAAAATAATTTAGAATAATTTTAACTTATAATTTAAGATTGAGGGATTAAATGCAAGACGGAAAAATTAAAATTTAATAATTTAATTAAAATATATTACGGGCTTTAAAAATGCCTAAGTATAAAATGTGTATTAAGCTTCCAATTGGAGGAATCTTCCTGCCACCTCCCAAGTTATACCTGGCACCCCCAAAGGGGATGTGATTATGCTTTTTCCCTTGCTATAAATTATTGATTTTTAAAAAATTTTGTTAAGTTCCGGATTTTTCATGCAGATCTTGGATATTTCATAAAAAAAATTGTTTGGATGTATAATTACCATATTTATTGCAAAATTACCGGATATTTTTCAAAAGAATGTAGAAATGTCAGACATTTGCAAAATTGTCGATAAAAACTTAAGGTTTTCTGGAAAAATTATGAAGAACTACCAGATTTTTAAAAAATTCGGAAAGAAGTTACTTGATATATGGAAAAACACTGAAACAAATTAAACCTACTGGATTTTTTGAAAAATTCGGTATGCACAAAAATTTCCAGAAGTTTGAAAAGTCTGGTAGGCAGTACTAAAATTTTCGAGAAAAAAAACATTTTTTACTTTTTAAACAAACTTAAGTGGATAAAACATATACATATAATGCAAAATTGTTATAATATATTTACAAAACAAATTATTTCGACTTCCTAGCAATTTATTTCTAGTGTCTAATATGTGACACATATATTGATTCTCATACTCTTGCAACTTCACTACAGTTTTGTCTCCATCGCTCTGTGACGGGAGGCAACGGAGAATTAGATTTCAACTTCAGCTGCACCAAATGATTGTTGTTAACAAAATCTACTACAATCATTTTGTGTTTACTTGACGCTATGCATAGAGCTATCACTAATGAGAAGAGTGTGATGTTAAGATTCGTGGACAAGGACACCAGTATAACACTGTATCTAGAAGCAATAGGGTAACTCATATCAAGAATCATCATACACTTTTCACGACCTTACACACCAAAGTCATCACTCCGCAATGCACTCCTTACTTACGACATCGTGTTATAGAACAAATTAGAATACAGTTGATGGTAATGATAAACTTCAGTATCTAATTGTGTCTGAATCAAAGGCCAAGACTCTTCGCCCCATCCAAGTAAAGCTGCAATGCCCAAAAACCACAATTTTCATCGTCAACAACATCAACAATGTCATCAATGTATTGATGTAAGAAAACGGGAAATTGAGGCAAATATTTTAGTTTTGAAGACACGTTACACGATTGACTTTCAGTTTGTTTTGTACATGATCTCTTTGTACTCGGACTTCCCTGCGAGCCCTCAAGATACTCCCACTATAAAAGATCATGATGCACATCACTCTCTTCACCCTTTTTACTCTTCTTATTTCCCTTCTTTGGCTTGTAATTCACTGGAGGTGGACACATGGAAGTTGTGGATGAAAGTGTTAGTTTCCAAACTTTTTTCTTAATCGCCCTCTGGCCTACAATATCTAGTGTACCGAAATACTTCTTCAGTTATTCACATTCTTCTTCTAAATCAAACTTTGTCTCACTATCTTCTTAAGTGACCTCATGCTCTAAAATACATATTTTATTTTCCAAAATACATGTATCGAGTCTAACGGAATATGTTCTGCTTGTATTTGATATCCTACAAGTTCACACGCACAAGGTAACCTATGGGTTGTTTTAATTAAGCAACCACATGTTGTTATGTCACAACCAATAAGTTTTATTCTTTCTACCTCCTTTCCAATGTGTTGTATACATTGTCTTGAAACAAAGTCGTGCAATATGAAGTAAAATTGAGTGTTATATCAATGCTCAAAGTTGCATACACTTTTTTTAAATGACACTCTAATTGAACCAAATTGCAGCTTCAACATGGTGTTAACAACATCTCAACTTCTACATAAATCTCCCCTGGTACTTGCCATCATATTTTTTAGACTCCAATGAGCATACTTAACCCTGAAAAACATAAACAAAACTAAATGTCATTATTTGATAATTACTAATGTAACTATATTCATATTAACATCAATGTACCTCTTAGTTGTTATGTTTCTTATATGAGTGACTCTATTAGTCCAAGGGGTAACGAATCTTTATTTATAGGGTGTCAACCAAGTTTCATGCATATACTGAATAAATTTTGGAATATCGGCACATACAACTTCAAAATGCTTTAGGTATACCACAAAATCAGTATCCGTATTTGAATATATGATGTTGTTCCATATATCCATAACATGGTCATGCCTATTTGACTTGACATAATCCTTATAGTTCATACTAACATTTTTTGAAATATGGAACATACACAACAAATGAATTGAGTTTGAAAACACAACTTCCACTTTCATGGATGTAATACCAACAATCCCAAGTAATGGTAGCCAGTACCTGTTTGTTTTGTACATACATTAAATCATCAACAACCCCCAACAAGTTGTGAAACAAATAAATTAAAATAGAAGCATTTGACATAATAAGTACCTGTTTGTTCTGTATGTGTAATCAAAAATCAACACAAGGTGAAACATGTTCAACAACTTGATTGAATCAGCGTGTGTCCAAAAGATATTAACAATAACATTGGAA
Organism: Lathyrus tuberosus; assembly: GCA_022829125.1. Classification (NCBI taxonomy): domain Eukaryota; kingdom Viridiplantae; phylum Streptophyta; class Magnoliopsida; order Fabales; family Fabaceae; genus Lathyrus; species Lathyrus tuberosus. The sequence goes on from JALAZF010000063.1 coordinate 17,716,051, forward strand.
AAGTCCATGTTTCTTGTCCAGTACATGTATTTATCTTCATGAATAAGACTTACCAGATGTTGCATTTCAGTCAACAAACCTCTCTTCCTCGCATTGTATGTAGACCTAGCCTTGTAGACCTGGGTAACACTCGTTAGGTTTTCGGGATCTCTATCTTTCATAGCATCAACTATATATCTAGGAGCCATATTGTATTGTGTCATGTCACTCACAAACTTTCTTTCATGATCTTTTAAATGAACTAATATGTCATTCCCATTTAAGTCCATAGCAAGCATATGATTGTGAAACCCACACTTGATCGTAACCTTCCAGCTGCTTCCACTTGGCACAGATCTCAGCATAAATGGACGTTTCACTTTCATAGCATAATTCCCTGCAATCACAACCTTCTTCTTGTAATTTCTTCCTCTCTTACAACCCATAATCAATTTATCTTCCTCCCTCTCATCCCATTTGCAGTATTAGAACGAATAGTGACAATAACAATACCATGTTATTTACCAACAGACTACGCCCAACGCCCATGCCAAAATGTCAACCTAAGAGGGGAATATCTGACATTATTTATTCCTTAATAAATTATCAATGTATGAGATATCATATACAAGGGCTACACAATTATGTAAAAAAGTAAATATTTATGTAAAACATACTGCATCAGTGGTGAAAATTTGAGTAAAATGCATTTGGCAACCATCAGAAATTGGACCGCACAATTGGAGCATACTGAACTATCATATTTTTCGGTCTATGCAAAAAATATGGTATACCGGACTTTCTGAAAAATCCGGTATTCAACACGTTTTCTGGATTTTTCAAAATCTCCAGTAATAACGTCAAAAACTTTGCAGATTCTGGACTTTTTGAAAAACCGGTAAAACTACAAAAGATTTCGGATGTTTTTCAAAAATCCGATAAATATTCAAGGGATTTCCGGATATTTCAAATAATTCCGGTAAAACTGCATAATAATTCTGAGTATTTTCCAAAACAAAAATCCGGTAAAACTTCAACGGATTTTCGAATATTTGGAAAAAAAATCCAGTAAAACATCATACCAGATTTTTAAATGTCTGGTAAAAATGCATAAAAAGCCAACTTCGCCAAATTTTTTGTATCGAATATTTTATTTCTATCAGGTTTCTACAGAGATAATTTTTACTACAACACAAAAATTTAAAAGGTAAAATAATGTGAAGAGTAAATTTATCATTATAAATAATTCTGGAAATATCAAATACGATTTGGAAGTAGGCATGGCAATGGGGCGGGTCGGGGACGGTTTTTACATCCCCCAAACCCAAACCCAAATCCTCAAACAATCCTCGTTCCCCGACCCAAACCCAAACGGAGATGGAGAATTAAAACTCAGACTCGTCATAAATGGGTTCGGGTTGGGTTCGGGTATCCTCGCCCCGCCACCATCCATTTAGTAAAATTATTTTTTTTTAATTGAAATATTTATTTTTTTCCAAAACCAAATTATATTACAAATAATAAAATAAAACAATCTCAAAAAATTTCATACATACATTTCAAATATTTTAAATAATTAATACAAATTAAAATATCAAAACATTAGCTACATATTTAATATTCAAAATTATCAAAACTAAATAATTATATAGATAATAAAATAAACGGGGCGGATTCGGGGTGGGTACTAATGTCCTCATTACCGGACCCGTCCCCATATTTTTTTAATCTGGAAAAACCCAAACTCGAACCCAAACTCAATCAAAGTGGGTTTTTCCAATCAACTTTGAGGCAAGTTTGGGTGGGTACCCGCGGATATGAGTTATGTTACCATGCCTATTTATAAGTGTTTGGAAGATTCCTCTTCCAATTGTGTTGGACCAACACTAATGTAAAATTACACTAAGAAAGATTGATTTTAGGGTTAAATATATGATACCCCCCTGCCAATAGGGCGACATTTGGAATTGCCCCCCTGAAGTATTTTTTTTTTAAACCACCCCTTATAAAACCAAAAACCATCTTTTACCACTCCCCTTTACCTGATTTGCTGACCTGGCAGTGGTTAAGTGGCTAATTGGGATTATGGATAAATGGTTAGTGATATGAGTAACATTGTGGTTTCCCCCCCCCCCCCCCGTCAAATTAGGTTTTACATTTGGAAACTTGAACGAAGAAGAAGCTCATAGCAAGACGCAGGCGAAGCCATGGAAGCGAGCAAGGTCGAAGACGAAGCCATGGATGCGAACTTCAAATTACAGGTAATGTCAATCCTCCTGCTTCTTTGCATTACGTTTCTCAGTGTCGTGGGTTTTCACATGTTAATTTCTTATTTCAGAAAAATGCACTGTTTAACGTTGTTTTTCGGCATGGAGGGGAGTTTGTAGTGCTTAGTGATGGAGAGACGATATATAGGGGTGGTGTGTCTACTGTGATTTCTGGGGAACACTTAGATATGTTTAGCATGACTCACATTCACAACATAATCACTGGGTGGGGTTACGCTGAAGGGTCGTATAGAATGTGGGCGAAAATCACTGAAATTGATCCAAAGCATTTTCAGATTAAGAATGATGAGGATGCATATGATTTTGCTTCTTATCACTGTGCGAATCAAGTGGATGGGGAACTTTTTCATGAACATGATGCAAGTGGAAGTGGAAGAAGCCCTAACTGTGTCAATCAAACGACGGATTTAGAAGTCAGTGATGAAGAGATTGTTGAAGGCTTGAACGATAGTGAGGATGAGAGGACCACTGCTCTTGAAGACGGGTTTGAAGGTATTGATGTGAATATTCCAATTAGTCAGGGTCCAATAATAAGTGGGTTATTAACTTGTTCTAGACAGAAAGATGTGAATGATGAGGAATATGTTAGTGAAGAACTATTGAGTTCTGATGTTGATAACTCAGAAGATGAAAAAAAACCAAGGTTTGAGAAGTTTAAGAAAGGAGAATTGAATAAGAGTTTCAAGTTTAAGTGGGGTATGGAGTTCAATTCCCTAGATGACTTTAGGGAGGCAATTCGTGAGTGGACTGTTTTAAATGGGAGGGAAATAAGATTTGTGAAAAATGAGGGGTATAGGGTGAGAGTGGAATGTAAGTCAAAGTGTGGTTTTTTAATACTTTGTTCCAAAGTGGGCCATAAGCACACGTATGCAATTAAGACTATAAAGGACACCCACACATGTGCTAGGGTTTTGGATAACAAAACTGCAAGTTCAAAATGGGTGGCCAAGGCAGTGGTAAAGAAAATGCAAACCTCAGAAAAAGTTAGGATCATTGATATTATACAAGACATGAGGCAAAACTATTCAGTTGGTATAACTGTGGCAAGGGCTTGGAAAGCTAAGATGATTGCAAGGAAAATCATTGAAGGAGATGCAGATAAAGAGTATGCAAATCTATGGAGATATGCAGCTGAGTTGAATAGGGCAAATCCTGGGAACACAGTTAAGATAAACCTTGATAGACCATCACCTTCCATTCAACCCAGGTTTGGTTCCTTTTATTTATGTTTTGATGGATGTAGAAAAGGGTTCATCAATGGTTGTAGACCCTTCATTGGGGTTGATGGGTGTCACTTGAAGACTACATATGGAGGTCAACTTTTGATAGCTGTGGGGAGGGATCCCAATGACCAGTATTTCCCACTTGCCTTTGGTGTTGTGGAAACAGAAACAAAGGAATCATGGAGGTGGTTCATAAAGCTGCTCATGGAAGATGTTGGAATAGAGAATAGATATGTTTTTATTTCTGACCAACAAAAGGTAATCCAATTAAAAGCATACTAATTGTTTTCATTATTTCAATTGTGTTTTGTTTCCTAGTAATTGTTTTCTTTGTTTTAGGGTTTGGTTGCAGTATTTGAGGAAATGGAAGCTGGAATCGAGCATAGGCTATGCTTAAGGCACTTGTATGCTAATTTTAAGAAGAAGTTTGGTGGTGGAGCACTCATAAGAGATCTTATGATGGGAGCAGCCAAGGCAACATACCAGCAAGCATGGCAACAGAAGATGAATGAGTTAAAGGCAATAGATGCAAAGGCTTGGGCTTGGCTTATGGGAGTTCCTAAAGAAAGTTGGTGTAAGCATGCTTTTAGCTTTTATTGTAAGTGTGATGTATTGATGAACAACATTTCAGAATCTTTTAATGCCACCATTTTACTTGCTAGAGATAAACCCATACTGACCATGTGTGAATGGATTAGGAAGTATCTCATGAATAGGTGTAGTAACTCTACTTTGAAACTTGATAACTGGCCACACAAAGTAATGCCCATTCCTAGGAGAAGATTAGATAGTGAGGTTGCTAAGAGTGGTCATTGGTTACCTACTTGGGCTAAGGAAGAAACCTTTCAAGTAACTCATTCATTTAACAGACAAGAATTTATAGTGGATATAGCTAAAAGGTCATGTAGTTGTAATTTTTGGGACTTAGTTGGCATCCCATGCAGGCATGCTATTGCTGCTTTAGGTTTTAGGCAGCAGGACCCTGAAAAGTTTGTTCATGAGTGTTACACAAGGGATAAGTATGCCATGTCTTATGGATTTTCTATTAGCCCTATAAATGGAATTGATATGTGGCTTGAAGTTGAAAGTCCAGATCTCCTACCTCCTAACTACAAAAAGGGGCCTGGTAGACCAAGAAAACTAAGAATTAGGGAAAGTGGGGAAGAAGGTGCAAGAAGGAGGCTGCCTGGTGTATCTTATAGATGCACTAGGTGTGACAAGACTGGGCATAATGTCAAGTCATGCAAGAGCAAGAGACAGAATCCAGAGGCCCTGAAAAGAAAGGTATGGCACACTAAGTATTGATATCTCACTAAATATAGATGCACTAATGTTATTGATATCACACAAACTAATTAGATGCACTACTGTTATTGATATCACTACTGAATATAGATGCACTAATGTTATTGATGGAAATGTTGTAATGTTATGTGCAGAAACTAAATAGATCAAAAGGTGTAAATGTTGCAGAGCCATCAACTGGGCCATCTCAAGCAAGTGTTGAGCCAAGTCAAGCAAGTGTTGAGCAAGGTCAAGCAAGTGTTGAGCCAAGTCAAGCAACTGTTGAGCAAAGTCAAACAAGTGTTGAGCAAAGTCAAGCAAATGTTGAGCAAACTCAAGCAACTGTTGAGCAAAGTCAAGCAAATGTTGAGCAAACTCAAGCAACTGTTGAGCCATCTCAAGCTACTGTTGAACAAATTCAAACTGAGGATTCACTGTATGGAGACATCACAGATGACATGATATCAAGCCTACCCGACATAATTTCTAAAAATAAGGGCAAGGCAAAGGTCAAAGAGGAAATCAAACCATTGAGAAAGAGACAAAGTGAGAGAATTAAGGAGAATTGGTTTAAAAAACCCAAACCATTCAAAGGCCCTGGTTCAGACCCACATCAACCACTGTGTTTGACTGAAGAGGATGAAGGACATGCCTCACATAATACAAGGAGTACTCCTAAGAAGGCACCAAAAAGTTCACCCAAAAAGGCTTCAAAATCTACTCCTAAGAGGGCTCCAAAGTAGAAATTTGTCAATGATCTTTAACTTTTCTGCTGTGATCACCTTTTGTAATGATTTGCAATGTTTTCTGCTACTTTTTTCAAGCACACTTTTGGTGCTATTATGTAATGACAACTGCTAGTTAATTCAAGCACACTTTTGGTGCTATTATGTAATGACAACATACTATTTTGTTATGTTATATTATGTGTTTTGGTACTGTTATACAACTTGTTTTGCCATTTGAATGTTTTGCTTGTGTTAGACAACATCTTTACAGACAACCAGAAAAACTTGTGACAGAAAAATAATGAACAACTTGTTTCAATAATGAACAACATATCTTCCATATAACCAGAAAAACTTGTGACAGAAAAATAATGAACAACATATCAAACAGAACTTTACATAAATTTATACATTGACATACAAACAGAAATTTATACAAAACTTGTTTCCATTGACATACAGAACTTTCAAAATACATAAAATACAAACAGAACTTTACATAAATTTATACAGCATGGCAACAATCAAACAAAGCATCACAATTACAATCTTCAGTTTAAAATTAACCCTTCTTTGAACTTCAAGCTTCAGCTTCACTTTCTCTAATTTCTTTGTCATTGATTCAATATTCACTTCTTCCATTACACACTTCTTACAAAATGATTCAATAACACTTCTCCCTTTGCTTGAGTCTTCAATTTCATCATCCCATAAAAAAAATTCACAGCCATTCCCAGCATTGCGACATTTCCAGAACTTCCTGTTGCGGTTTTTACTTGTATTGGAGACCCACATCTTCATTGCTCTACCACAACCACAAACGGGCAAACCTGGAAACGAAACTGAATTCTCACTGCTACCACAATACATGCTACCAACAAACTTGCAGACACACGATCTTGAACGAAGAATAAGAAGAACGAAGAGGAAAAGGAAGAAATCGACGAAGAAGATGAACAACGCAGAAACCCACGGCTGAAAAGAGAAGAAGATGAATGAGGAAGACGGTGAGGAAAACGCAGAAGAATTTGGACAAACCCTAGCAATCCAATTGGGGATTTTATTGAAACTGTTAATTTTCTAATTAATCACTAACCATTTATCCATAATCCCAATTAGCCACTTAACCACTGCCAGGTCAGCAAATCAGGTAAAGGGGAGTGGTAAAAGATGGTTTTTGGTTTTATAAGGGGTGGTTTAAAAAAAAAATACTTCAGGGGGGCAATTCCAAATGTCGCCCTATTGGCAGGGGGGTATCATATATTTAACCCTTGATTTTATCCTCGTTTAAAAAATAAAAGACATTAATCATAATAATTTAAAAATGATTTAGCATTCTAAATATATGAAAAAGAATTAAATAATTATAGTAATTTCACTAAAACTAATCAAATACTTGTGTGTTGCATGGTTTACTATAGATAATATTTTTATATTAAGTGTTACTAAAATATAACATATATAATATTTCCATTGTCTCAAATGATAAATCGTTGTATACATTTTATGCAAATTAAAAAACATAATGATTCTTGTATGAGAAAGACAAATTATGTCTGACTTTACAATACTATCCTTAATTTATAATAAATGAAAAAGAAATTTAAAAAATAGAAAGAAGAAATAGTAATAAATGATAAAGGATATGTTGGAAAAAATATCATTAATATTACGTTAGAATTGTAAAATGACTTATAATTTAGAACAAATATTTTTAACAAAGTGACTTATAATTTAAGACAAAGGGAGTATTATTTATAAGGCAATTAAGTATTTGTAGGGTATCTCTAGGTACTCTACATTATTTGTGTCGTCCTAAGTGTAGCATAGAGATACTAGTGGAATATTTGTGGAGTATTGTGATTATTAAGTATTTCATTTGTTTCATAATAAGTGACTCAATTCACTTTTTCACACCGATTAAAAAAAATGAAGGAAAGAATGATATTTTTACTAAAATATATTTATCATGTATAGAAATAATGAAAATAATATTAATTAGAGTTTAAAATAAAAAAAGATATATTGAAAATTAAAATAAATCATACATTTTAGGACACTATTTTATTCCAAATAAATTATTCATTGTGAGACGGAGAGAGTACCAGAGAATATATGAAATGTGTCGGGTTCTAGTCCATGGAATAGGATATGCGATTTTATAACAGATTTCCTCAACCGTATATGACGTCAGCTCTAGAGGAAAATATTCCAAAATCAGTTTATCAAAAGATTTTAGAGGATAAGCACACTAGAACGAACTAAGTTGTGGATGTCTTATCAAAAGATGTTAGGATAGGCGATATATTCAAAGGCTTGGGGTGCATTTCAGGATAGGAGACAAATGAGAAGCAAGGGTGTGTTTAAGACTCAATAAATAGACTCATTTATAGACATTTCGCATTTTAGTAAATGTTTTGAGTTGTAACTTATGACACTAGTCTTATGTATGTTTCCTTTTGACTCATTGACTTATGTAAGATAATTTTTTATTCTACTAACAAAACAACCATTGTCATGAAAATAGAAGGTTTATAGTTATATTGTGGATTTGTCCAAATATTAATATCCAGATACACTCAGTTACAAAATATGTTTGATATACAAAGGTTAAAAGTTGAGCCGTCCTAACAATAATCTCAATAGACACTCTACGTGCAAAATATATTAGATAAACATGATTATTAGTTGAATCAAGGGGTCTATCTGGATAGTAATCTCTAGAGACACCTAGAGTAAAAAGTATGCCGGAGAAACAATGTTTATAGTTGAGTCAAAGAAATTTTTGAATATTAATATCTAGATACGCCCTATGAGCAATTATTTTGAATATACATGGTTATTAGTTGAGTCATAAGTTTATTTGAACAGTAATCTTCAGAGACACCCTGAATAAATAGTATATACATGAGAAACAAAGTTTATAGTTGAGTCAAAGGGTTTCTCCAGATATTAATATCTATACAACATAAGTGCAAAATATTTTGGTTAAGCAATGTAATGAATAATGTCATAGTCTGTTTGAATATATCTGGATACACCCAGAATATTGTTATTAATGCAGTATGTAAAAACTAAACACATTTTTTAACCAATCAATCAATTTAAAAATTGTACTGATCTAAACCTATATAGGTTAAGTCGTAAGCCACCTTTTAATTGGTCTGCCATAGTGATAATCTATTGATACTACTATCAACTGCATGAAACGCTAGATCTTTCACAATTAACATTCAATTCAAACAAACTCACGAGTTATTGATTTGAACCACTAGGAGCTTCAGCATCAGAATTCAAGTCACTTAAGTTCTAAAACGCTAAATTCTCTGGCCATCAAAAACTAGCGATCAATTTAATCAGCCATAATAAAAGAAATATGCCCACAATTTGACGACTAAGAAAAATGTAATGCTATCATTTTATCAACAAAAAAGAGAGAGTAATGCTACCATATAACTCCAGTAAATTATGCGCCCAATATCACTGTTCAATAAAATAATCGATCGGATCCCTGTAAGTTTTAAACTGCACCTTTAACCCTTTAGCTTGAAAACTCCATGTGAACTACATAACTGAACCAACAGCCGGTAAAAAAATGTCAGTCGAATCTCCATGTGAACTTGAGACTTGTTGATTACATAGGGAATGTGCAGCATCGTTCACTAATTCACAAAACTAACAAGATTTAAAATCTTTAAATTACATTGTAAATTTATAGGGGTATCAAGAGCCAGATTCTCAAGATTGTCTTTAGCAACACAATTTTCTGGCAGACATTTCATTCCTATCTTTCCACCAGGTACCACAATACCAAGATTCTCCCCTCTGATGACAAAAAGCCAACTGTCCAAACTCTTAAAAATCAATCTGCAAACAATTACGGTTACAGACCTCTGGTGTTGGAGCAAGTGAAATGTTATTTGGCGCGTCTTCTCCTGTCTCTGTCCCTGTCCCTGCCTCTATCCTTATCATAATCATCCCTCTCCCTGCTTCCACTCTTCTCCCTGAGCCGGTCTCTTCCTCTATCACTGTCAAAATCATAATTTTTATCCCTTTTTCTTTCTCGTTCCCGATCTAAATCACGTTCTCTATCTCTGTCTTTGCTTGATGGTTTCTGTCGTGGACTACCACTTGGACTATGGCTGCGGTGTCGCTTCCTTGAGACATCATGCCTATCCCTCCTCTCTGAAGACGTTCTCCCTGCAATTGTCAAATAGCCAAAAACGTTTGAAAGCTTGATCCCGTATAATGTGTACCAAGACATCAAACACTAACCGACACATTCACATTTTAATGGTGTACTTTTGCAAGAACTTAAGTGTGCTTGGAAAGGTTGAAAATGGAAAGGGTGGAGCAATGAGTTAAAAATGGAAATGAATGAAAGCTCGCATCGTATATCATGATTCATGCTAAGATAGATTTTGGATTTTCACCCCATGTCTCTCGACAGTTTTACTCTTCCCAAACACATTTTTATACATCTGCTGACAGGAAAGAACTGCAGTTAATTATTTGTTTCCGTTTTTTTAATGGAGCGCCTCAAGAATAGGAAGCTATATTATGATGACATAGCCATTTGGTACAACAAGACCAGGTAGGCCATCCTCAGTTAAGACACAAATAAAACTAGAACCACACAAGGTAAATTTGCCATGAAATTACACAGCAAGACAAAGTGAGAGTGAATAAACCAAAGAATATGGTGGCAGAAGAAACACCGCTATTGCATACTGTTATTATCTGGTTTCAGTAACATACATCTACTGAACCAAGGAAAACCACCATGGACCACAGGAAAAGAATATTGCAGACACTATGCAACTAAATAATCACCATCAAATCATAACTCAAGTGCAAACATCTTAATTTCTGTTACACAAAATAACATCACATCAAATTGCAGCAAGTCACTGAAGTCAAATAGACACTATTAAGTAAAAACTAGCCTTGGAATTTTAATTTTGATTTTAAGTTTCTAACAGGAATATGATAAGTAACTTAAGATAGATGACTGGCATTTATTCGAAAAATTAAAAAGCAATATCAAATATAAATGATGTGTACCAGAATCACTAGAACTTTCATAAGTGTCATCCTAATGTCAGTATTAAAAATGCTTCTATGACAGAAAGACGGGTAGAAATAACTTACTACTGCTTTGACCATCCTCACTAGAATCTGATATACCGTACTCCACTTGCAGCCTTTTTCGATGCATCAGAACTTTTTTCTCAATTTCCTCTAAATTTTTAATTCCCCTTTCTTCAAGAGACTCGCGATATTCAATTAAAGCAACCTCCAAGCGTCTCAACTTTTGCCTGTATAACAGTTGATGCTAAACTCCATAAGACAACAAATACAACATGAATAAAAATCTTTTGTTTAGTGTAACCAAAAAGACAGAAAAGAACTTCTACTTGCGTTTGACTTGCTTTTGTGGAAAGAAAGTGAAAACTACTGAATATTATCAAGAACAAAAGAGACAAATCAAAAAAGGAAATGCAATGCAACCTATGCTCTTCATTCATTCCACTGTAAGCATGAGCTGGAACACTTGAATCAGCAGCAGCCTCTGATTCATCAGCTTTAAGATGGCCATCACCCACATTCTCACTACCAGAAGATGAGTAGCTTAACCCAAGATTTTTTCCACCTTTCCCTTGCTCATCATCACTCTCATCATCCTCTCGAGCCCATTTAGAAGCTGGCAAAATCAGATCATTCTTCTCTCTTTTTGCAAAGGCTTTAAGTTCAGGCTGTGGAATAGAAAGTGTCGGCGCTAAAGGTGCAGAACCTTTGCCTTGCAACTGCAAATCTTCATTCCCATAGTGATTCAATCCAGATATTCCCATTGGTTCAGGATCTGCACTTGTTTCTCGTCGACTACTTGAATATTTCCCTGAACTTGCTTGGTTGAGGGGATATTTCAATTCATCATCTAGTTCGTAACCTCTTTGCTTTTCTGCCTCTTCAAGACTTAGCAACCGTGCAACCATCATTTCTCTACCACCAACAAGTGACAATCCATTGTGTCGGCACCGTCTTTCCAGCTCAGCAAGAGGAAGACTCATTAGCTCTTTCGTTGCAGCTCCTCGACCCATTGACAATGCAGCATCTTGGTCGGTCTTGTCACCAACAACAGCATCTTCAGAAGTGATCTTCTGCTCAATCTCAGGTGCATCACCACATATGGAGTGAAATGGTATTACACCAGAGTTCCCAGGTCTGAGGAAAGTGGCTCTTAAGCCATTAACATAAGCATCTGAAAAGAGAAACCAATCGGCCCACACTTGCAAAACTTTCAGTACCCGTTCCTGGAACATTTCAGATAAAGATTGGAAACAGAATAAGAAAAAATAGTAAGAAATTATGTCAAAGCAATCTATTGTTGTTCAGCCTACCTTAAGGGCTTCGGCAGTAATACGCCCCATTATGCTCCGATACAAGTCATTAAAACTCTCCATTATGTCAGGTAACGTTGCTTCAAACTTGGTACGATATGCCGATGCATTTCTCACAGGAGCACTACTATTATGAAGAATATCAGAGACAAGCATAAGCCTTGCAATTTTAGTAGGAATAGGGGTTTCTTTGAGTGTCAAGGATTCCGTCAAAACTTCAACTATCTGCAATTAAGAAAAGATAGTGTATAATTAGGAAATCCTCCTCCCAAATGCACAATATAAGACGATTCCAAAATACAACTTAAATGATAGCACGTGAGAAAAGAGATAGGTGGTTTTGGAGAGGACCATGGGGGTTGGAGTGATAAGGAGGTCATGGATTCAATTCCCTCCATTAACAAAAATAACAACTAATAACTAGCATTTGTCATTTCAAAAAACAAAAATGATAGCATGTGAGCAACATCAACACCAGACTATAGTCCTTTCTTTATAGTATTTCTGAAGATAACCTATTTTATGCTAAAGAGGTCTGCATAACTTGTAGGATTAACAATGCATATATAGCATTCCGAAGTTATAATATCTGTATGTAGTCTTATTTTAGTGTATAAGCTAAGCTTGTATGTACAGTGTACAACACCTATGTGTAGAGAATAAGAACGGAAGGGTAACCCCTACTTCTATGCTCCCATACGTTGATCTCTTAACTAGCTCATTCTGTGCTGGTAAATTTTTCTACCTCGGTGTCAATGATTTCTAATTTTCTATACAAAATAGCATGTTATAGCTGAACTTGCTAATATCATGTTTGATAAAATAAATAGTATTTTCCTGTTTGTTGCAATACATATTATCTTCTTTCTGATTAGAGAGGTTGTCAGCAATTACTTCCAGTTTATTTTCCGGTACACTGAGACAGCAACATAATACTCACAATAGAAGAGCAGTTTCAAATACAACTCATTTACTTTTGTTCTGGTACAGAGTTGTTGTGGATATAGATTGATTATTTGGGAATGACATGGACCAAGTGAAGGCCAGACCTTGCCATAAGGCTGTCAAGTCCGATGCTTGAATTTGAGTTATAGAGCCGATCAAGGATTCAACCCAAAGGTTAGACCAAGAGCTAGGCTTATTAAACGGAGTCATGGAAAAAGTAAGCAGATGGGCTAAAATGGATAAGCAAGCTGGAGATAAGTTTTACAGATAAATCAAGTATATTGAAGGGAGTTACAGAAATGGATGAACAGAGTGACAATACTACCTCGCCAGCTGCATCGGCGTTATCCAAAGAAAACCCCATAGCCCCCTTTATCTGACTTCTCTCTAATGTTAAAGCACGTAGCATGTCCTCAAACTCATCCCTCTGTGCATCAGTCAGCGTTCTTTCAGGTTCTACACGCTGCAATACTCACCAAAACAAGGAAAATTAAAAAATTGTTTTGATCGAGAGAGACGCTATTGAACTGGTATACATCCTGACTAAAAGTACAACAGTAGAAAGTACCCTGCTCCTTCCAGCAGCATGTGTGGAGCCAGATTCTTTGTCATGTTCTGGACTTTTGGTTATTGGTAATGCAGGAGGAATCCATCTGTGAAAAGAAAAGGAAAAAAAAAAAACTATTTGTTTAGTACACACTTAATCCAACAGGCCTATCCAGAGAACATTATAATAAAATTAAAAAATAATTGCTCAATCAGCCCCCTAAAAATGCGGCATTTTACCAGAAACACTTCCAGTAGTGTATTATGACAGTTTGAGCATATAGGAGGGGCGGATTGAGAATTTTTTTTAAAAAATCCATCAAGTCTTTTGTTTCCTCTTTTATATTCTAACTTTTGGCTATAAGCATTAACAAGCCAAATTTTCACTGAAAGGACAAGAATAATTAGAGTACCTTCCACTACCCGTTATCATGATAAAAGGTTCAGTTCGCCATCTTTGAAGAGTATCACCCTGCATTGAAAGGAAAATAAAACATTTTCGATCAACAAGTTAGAAATAACTGTTACATCATTACAGCAGAATATAAGTTATTTCCTTTCTTGGATGCTTTAGTATTCTTAAAATACATGAAAATCTTATATATTGATCGTAGCTTCTAATTTAGATTATCCTACCTAGATAATCTATTAGAATTAGAATGCATATTTCTCTGTATATCTCAATGTGTTTCCTTATTTGATCAAATTATGGATCTAGCATTGTTATAAATAAGATTTAGAGCCTAGTCTTGTGCAATAAGAACACTCAACAAATAATATATACCAATATCCAATATAATTTTATTCTAATTATTTTTCTCTACCTATACACAGAAAGACCTTATAACTTCAACATTGTATCTGAGCAGTATCATCTTCCATAGATTGTTCTCACTATTGCAATATCAAGTTCCGTAAAATTTGAAAATATATCGTCAAAATGTTAATATTTTCATAATTTTTTTCTTCTCCTTGGTTGTGGATATTCCGATCACCCCTTCTCTCTCAAGTTAACTCATAGTCAGTGGGATCTTCTACTTGCCAATTCCAAAACCTGTGTCAGATTCTTAGACCAGTTAGCTACTTAGCCTCACTGCTGTCTCCACTTTTTAGTAGTCTCTGTAACCCTTCCAAGCAGTCTCGCCTTGGCTATCCCAGAAGCCACACATGCCTAGCTATCTCACAGAAGCAAAATTGCCCCAGGTTCTCTCGTAGTTGTAGTTTGTCCATATGGGATGGGACCTCAACTTCTGCTCCAAATGCAACCTGTAGCCCCATCTTTTGTCTCTTAGAATTCGGGTTTAGGACTAACTCAACCCCAAAGCTAGCACATGTGGTGAGGGTTGCCTAGTGCCTACACTTTTAAATTTCTAATCACTATTTAGACCATATGACTATTGAATGTGACACTCTCAATACTCTGAATAATGCCTAGAACTGGCAGTATAGAGTATGAAATTTGTAGGACTAGACATCTGCAGGCGGCCCAACTGATTAGAATTTGGATTTTGGTCTAACTCAATCCCATAAGCTAGCTCACATGGTGAGGGTTTCCCCACATTTATAACCAGGGCTGTGACACTATTCAATTTAGTACTCTCAACAGTCCCTAATGCGATCTTGCCCCATAAACCTCCAACAGGAGATTATAGTTAGTTAGTTTTCATTTTCTAAAGGGTATTTCAATCAAGCTTAAAGTTCAAAGCTTTTGGGGGTAAAGTGCTACAATATGTGAAACTACACTGATATTTCGGTCATATCTTATAGTAATTTAGAGTATCTAGGTTATCACTTGGGACTGGTTTCTATATGTCCTTATATATTTCCTTATATCCCTAATTAATTAAGATCAGAAGTCCATCATTCGTATGAATAAGAATTAGTTATAATAAGATCATCCAACTTTTTTTGACTAAAAGATACTCACACCAAAATCAATATAATTTTATTATAACTATTCCTTTTCTACCCCTTGCCTAAAAAAACTAAAGATATAATTTCAAAAGATTTATCCAATATATTACTAGAAAGTAACTGTTTTAATCATTATATTACTAGAAAGTAACTGTTTTAATCATTATATTACTAGAAAGTAAATTGAATTTTCATAAAATTAAAATTGATGTACCTGAGCAAATGAATAGAGTCTCCAAACATAATAGGTATGCTCCTTCGAGCCAAGAACAAACAAGAAACTGAAAAGGGGATTGCCACGACCCCTCTCCATAATAGCTTGTTCAAAAGCACATCCTCCGTCCAAGACATACAAAGCCATTGTATCAATTACATGCCTTAGATGTTCATCCTCAGGAGGTGTAACCATTATATCAGGAACATTAGGAGTAAGAACCTAGCAAAAGTTACAGCAGGTAGATTAGGGGTAAGAACCATTATATCAGGAACATCAAGAGTAAGTGTGACCTTCATGTATTTCACCCTCTGGTATTGTACGTATTTTATTTTATAAAAAATTCTGCCATTGGGAATTTAGAGATTTGTTATCCATAAACAAACAACATTGCAAAAGATGAAAGTTTATATGAAAGATGCATACATGTGTGTTTCTAAAAAAGATAATTGCATTAATACTCCCTCTATCCCAAATTATAAGTCATTTTGCCAAAAAAATTTGTCCCAAATTATAAGTCATCTTACATTCCCAATGCAATATTAATGACATTTTCTCCAATATACCCTCAAATATTTATTATTATTTATTCTTTCAACTCTTTTAATTTCTCTCTCTTGTGTAATTATGAGGGGCATTACTGTAAAGTCATACATAATTTGTCTTTCCCATAAAGTAATAATTAAGTTTCTTAATTCGTGTAAAATGCCAAAAACGTCTTACAATTTGGGACGGAGGAAGTACATATCAAATTTTAGTTTCACATAAATTTACCAGTTTAATGATTTCTAATCACCATATGACGACACAAGAAGGCCTTGCTTTAAACAAATTATGAGAAGCAAAAGCAGAGAACTTACCAGTTCAGAGTTCTGACTAGGCACTGATGTGACTGGTGGACCTGATGGGCCCGATAAGATAACAGTGTTACCCTGCAAATAAAGTGAGTAAAACATTAAGCAGAAAGGTAGGCCAATGACATAAAAGTCTTGTTCTGCATAGTTCCAAAAAGAGCCGAACATGCTATTTAGCAAGGTCGTTTTTTATACTTAATATGTTGAAATACATCATGTAGATCCTTTATAGTAGTCCTTGTACATAAACAAGCACCGAAGGGTAATTGTTCCCAAATTGTAATTTTAATGCTCAAAAGTTGTTTAAGTTAACTTTCTTTAAAAAGATAATAAGAAGCAAGCAACAATACCTCTTTACTCCTGATAGCCATATGCCCTGGTGGAGGTGCAGGTAATGCTTGTGATGGGAGGGCAACGGACTTTCCCCATCCAATTTTCAATTCGTATTCATAAACCACAACTCCTGCACAAACCATTTGTTATGTCTTGTATTTACACTTTTCTTTCTAGGGAAAATTCAGATTATGCAAACATCTAGAAGTAGCTTAATGTTCCACTTGGCTTATAGATTCTTTGTATAGAAGTAGTGTAGATTCAATGCACCAAAAAGAAGAGACAAAGCTCTAATTGTTCCTTTTGCAAATTGCAAGTGTCTAGAATTTACTAGCCTTGTAAACTTGATGTGTAAAATATGACATCTAGGAGATCAATAACTTAGGCAAATTCAGAATCATTTCATCCTATACTTCTTAAAGATCTTAACTGATAGCATTTGAAGATAGGTATAAATATTCATTTAAAATCAAAGTTTGAAGAAGTTTAGCATTGCATTTCTGGTTTCAGATATAAAAAAAATGCAGACCTTGCATTTCGTCTTTAGCAGCCTGTCCATCAACTCTGTTCATGAATGCAACAAAACCACAGTTTCTTTGCCGCCTTCGCTCTTCCTCTGTCCTAGGCCACATTATCTTCACACTAGCAATAGGTCCAAATCTTCCAAAAGTGCGCAGAAGAAAGTTTTCATCAACCTAAAAATTGTAAAATTGGCAACATGACACTACGCACCTTAATTCTCAAAGATCAACAAATCTCATACATTGAGCAGACTGTCAAACCTGGGGTGAGAGATTTCCAACGTAAAGATTTGTAGTTTGTGGATCACCATCATCAAAAGATCCTGGAAGTTTTCCACTTGGATCAAAATCGTCAGGCAGTTCATCAAAACGACTGGACTGTTGATAAGAGAGAAAACTATCAGCATAAATGAAATCAAAAATGTACTGAATACAAAGGACTAAAATGAGATCAAAAAAAATATGCAATATACTAGTAACTATTTTTGCTACGTAGACTATAAAGCACACCAAGTCATATCTGTAATGCATAGAATCAAAACAGGCAAAAGAAACAAATGCAAAGGTAACCAAATAAAATGAATTTCTATGATACATTACTATAAACTTAATGAAAATTAGTCTTACCCAACAGCGTTCTACATTCACTAGAAGAGAAATGTACAGGCAATAAACAAGATTCGTGCATTTAAAGATATAAGGACCAAAATCCAAACCCAAGCCACCTATAAGCAGTATGCTAACAAGTAAGAAAAGGTATCACTAACAATAGAATGCTCTCCAAGACGCCCATCACGCCATTGTTCACGGTCTTGATTTCGTCTTTCCCTCATCTCTTGCTCTTGCTTTAGCTCCTCCATAAAATGATCAATATTCCTTGACTTTCCTTTCTCTTTTTCCTTAGGCTTTTCTTCCTCTTTCTGAAACGTACAACACACAAGCATTAGATCTGTATACATCTCAACATTGAAAATAAAACCAGATGTCAAAACTTCAATTACAATACTGACTTTTCTTTCAGGTTCTTTCCCCTTGGATGCCAATGGCGGGGGTATAAAAGACGGTACATACCTGCAAATGAACATAAACGATGAACTTCCATACCAATTTACTACAATACATTTGACTAACTAAAGTACTGTTAGGAAATACTGCTGTTCTCTAGTTACAGTTATTATTATTAGGCTTATTGTTTACTGTTTACTGTTTTACTGTTCAGTTACAGTTGTTTGGATGTAGTTACAGTTAGTTTTCATATAGTTATAGTTAGTTACAAGCTGTTGTAATAGCTTGCGCTTAGTCGAGTGAGAGTTTAGAAGGTCACTCTATAAATACTCTAGCATGTAACTATTCCAATCAATAGAGAGATTCAAATCATTCTATCATAACAAATTATATTATGAGTATCTCTTTCTATATATTCTCTCCCCCTCTCTCTCTCAAATTCTAACAAGTGGTTGTAGCATTTCCAAAGCAAACCCTTGACGGGATGTCCAACAACGTATTTAGGACAGACTCTGATACCACCTTAGAATTTGGGTTGGCCTAACTGAACCTTACAAAACCGGTTTGTAAGGTGAGGACTTCCCAACCTTTATAAACACTACATGGGTCATATCTCTAGGCAATGTGAGACTAAATCCACCCCTTCATACCCAACACATGCCATTCTCTGGCTAACAAATTACTGCAGGAAATCATGTAAGTTCCTCATACTATAAAGCATAAGTAGCATATGTCTTAGATCTTAGAAAACAACTCAAGATTCTAAAAAAGATTAGCAGATATGTAGGTCTTTAATTGTTATGTATCGTGGTCAATGATCCAAGAAAAGGGGGCTTTAAATAAAGAAAACTATTACAAAAAACTATGAAGATTGTCTCGTCATCTCTATCTTTTAAACTGCTTTCTATGTAAGACAATGAAGATATTCTCCACTCATGAGTCGTGAAATTCCATAGATGAATGTCTAATTCAGTTATAGATGAAGCAATGGTAATAGGTAATTAAAGATTAAAACGGGAGACAAACATATAGAAGTTACGGTTTAAATTTAATGCCTAAGACAATCAATGTAGAAACAGCAACGTAATCAACAACACTTACACATATGTTCATTGATTTGGAAAATCCATATAATAAGGTATTAAGAAAGTTATTGTAGAAGGTTTTTGAGAAAGAAGTTCATATTGCATAGATTCAAGCAATCAAGAAAATGTATGATAGTTACCAATCCTGGAGTGAAAAAACCAGGTGGGGCTAGGCTACAAAAGATTTTCTTTTAACTATAGGGAATTAGGGATGCATCAAAGTCACCTTTGAGTATCTATCTTTTTAACTTGGCATAATATGTGCTGAGTGAACATGTATGAGAACCAATGACACAATGCAAGCTTTTTGTAGGATATATAGTCATAGTAGGAGAGTCAATAGAAGATATAGATGGGAAGCTAGAGATGGAAAAAGAAACCAGCTTTGGAATCGCATGGCTTTTATACAAGGAGAATAGGGATGGAGTAATTAAAATGTAAATTTAGCAATTATCGTACAACACAGGTAAAAATTTGACTACGCAAATCATACGTCAAGTATTGATTTTGGATTTTGTATAAATGAGACTTAAGATGTGAGTACCTATCTTTTTAACTTGGTATCATATGTGTTATTGAAGAAAAAGATGGTAGAATCTTCTCTGAATTATTCGACCATGTATAGAGAAGAACTACATGAATCCCATTCCAAACAAGAGAGAAAATCATATGCATTGACAAGAATTCTTATTTAGATGGCTTTTCGTCAGAGGTGATTAACAATGGGGCACATGGTGCCACTGTATCCATGTGGCCTTGAGGTTGAGGGACAGGGGTATCATGGCGTGCTCAAGCCTCGCATTTAGTATAGAATGCTCATTGGAGTGCTTGGTGACTAGATCCTTCTCCCTATTCAGCTAGCTTTTAAGGGAGCATTCCCCAAGTGCTCAGTGGTCGAACTCATCTAATGGGAAAAGGATTTGTTAGTGTTGTTTTGAAAATTGAACCTTTGAATTTTATAGTTCTGCCTATAAAAAAGGACACGGTAATCTACTTAAGAATCGCCTATTTAAGTAAACAAAAATAGTGATATGCTCAACTTAGTTTGCTTGGTTCCCGTCCTGATTCCATATTCCAAAAAAATGTTATGCTATAGGCATGCCTCAGCTAACTTATCAATAAAGCGCTAAAGGCACACCTCATGTGAAATAAAAGTGAACCTAAGGCACCAAAGGAATGCACCAGACTAAAGGGCACACCTCACGTGAAAGAAAAGTGAACCTAAGGCACCAAAGGAATGCACCAAACTAAGGGCGCTGACTCAACCAGCAAGAGGCACTAAGATCTTCCAGTACCTTACATCAATGCCGTTTGGGACACTTCTACACATTCAGGGTTTGTTTTGTTTTCATTTACTGTTTTCATTCGTTAGAAAATTTGTCACCGTTGTGTTCACTTTATTTCTTTTTTTGTACAAATCTTCGGAAACAAAAATCAGAGACAGTTTTGCAGTGTGTAACACCGGGGTCCAGTGCAAGTGGTTGGTGCGTAGTGTGTGTGAATGTCGTAAACCCTAGGATACCAAGTTTGATTCCCACTTATCAAAAAAAGATGACGGCTATGCAATTGAAAGTGAAAACAGCAAAATGAAAATTGAAAACATTTTCTCCAAACACATTCTGAATATGTCAATATGAAGTTGCTATGTATGTAATATATGCTTTAGCTAATAATAACAGCAAAAAACTATAAAAGAATATTTTTTACAAAGAAAGAAATGGATCACAACAGTATCACAATAGCCGTAGACAAATCACAACTATGTCAGCACCTCAAAAGAAAATGAAATAAACTACAGGAAAGTCACTTTTATAGTTTTCGGGTATAATTGGTTTTCCATTAAACCAATTTCATCAGATATGCCCAAACAGATGCAATGTAAGAATATAGATTTGTTATACCTCGAGATAAGTATATAATTAAGCAGTATACCTTCAACAATTACATATACATATGCCTAAACTATTTGAAGACAACTCGAGCAATTTAAAATGTCTGTACAGCAAAAGAACATCTATACTTAGTTCTGACAATAAAATCAAACATTTATATTGAGTATTAATATCATCAGAAAACCATCCAGAATAAGCTTTTTTTGGGGATTTATAAAATGAGATGATCTTCAACAGAATATTGACTAAGGAATTTCAGTTGATCTCTCTAAACCAAAATAAATAGAACATCCTATATATCAGGGAGTTGAGAAACTATAGCTTGTCCCTGAAAAATCCTAGTGGCACAATTACATGAAAAATACTTTTTCAACGAGGATAATGACAACACAACATTAAATATTCTTATAGAAAAATATACCATTAAAGGTATCGTAATTCATAAAAATTCAATTCAATTTATGAAGGCTTTAAGAACAAACCTACTGAAAATAAAGCTATACCTGAAAGGCATGTGTTTTTTCTACTTATGATGCCTGATTTAAAGAGAACATAAACATGTCAATCAAAAGCATTTATTTACCTACTTCCCTTCTTTGGACCAGATACCCCATCTTTGGACTTTTCACCTGTCATCCGCGAATGAATAAAAAAGGCCCATGCTTTTATTAAACTTATTATACAAAATAATAGCAAAAATTATGTATTTATTCACAGCATGAAAAGCATGTATAATCAAAACTTCCCAGAGATGAGGCAGAAATAATATATAAAAAAAGGGGTGAGAGATATAGAATTCATCACACTCATACTAACCCTCAGAATCGTCTTTCAATTTATCATTGGGATTAATTGTTCCTCCTCGAACAAAGGTCTTTGACCCAGGAGCGGTATCCCCTTGAAATGACTCTACAAATTCGGCATACAAACGGGCAGTCTCATCTTCAGCTCTCTGCAGAAACAAAACTCAATCATGATAACCAGTAAAAGTCATTTCTAAATTCTAAGGAGAACCAAATAGATCGGATACATCAACCCTACCTTCTTCTTTGCCTCCTCCTCTTCTCTATGCTTCTGAAATGGTGTTTTTTTCCTTGTAATGGAGAACGAACTCATCTTTGCATTAGCAAAGAAAGCCTGCGACAAGAAAACAAAACAATACTTAACATATCTCACGACCTCAAATCAGAAAAGTTCCAAGAAATTACACCATTCAAAATGTATCCCAAATTTCACATGTCATCACTTCTCATTCTTTAAAGCAAACGTTATTTTCAATTTTACACCATCTACAAACCCCACTCACTTCTTGAAAATGAAATTTCTAGGCTACCGAAGATTGTTTAGGCTACCGATGGCCGCGACTCTATTATGTGCCACCGCGTGTGGGGGCAGCTACCCTCCCCTACGCGCTGCTGCAATTGATAGCATAGTTTGTAGCACAACACAATCTAGAAGAAACCGTGTCATTAATGCGTACTCTACCGTATCTAATAGTTAAACCCATCCTCAAAACATGATAAAAAAACAGCTGACAAAAAAAAAACATTCAACAAATGCTAGAAAATCCCTAAAATGCGGTGTCCACATTCTCAATTTCAAGTGAACGACAAAAATAAACATTGGCCCATTAAATTATCATCTAAACTATTATTCTAAAGTAAACAGTGTTGTCAACCGTGAATTGCGAAAAATTGCGATATGTCCAAATCGCTGCCATCTCCGCTATTTGACAACACTTTGTACTAAATAGCACATCACGGAACAATAGCGGTTTGTTCAAATTATGCTATGCCATAACACTATATTGCCACTATAGCCGCTATTTAACAACACCGAAAGTAAATCCAATAACAATCTAAAAACCCTACTTTGAAAAAAAAAACAATGAGCACAATAGCCATAGGCACAGCAATCTGATAGTGAAAGAAACAAGATGAAAAATCAAAAGAAGGGAAATCCAAACCTCCCCAAAAAACACGTAAGCGAGGAGAGGAGAAGCTAAAATTACAAGGAACGGACGAAGAACGCGATTGTGCAATGAGTACTAAAATGACGGCAACAAAAAAATTATATAAATATAATTATAATTAATTATAACACAAGAAATACATACATGCAAATATAGAAGTTAGTAGAATACGTAAATGAAATTACGTCTTTCCTAATGTCCCCCAAATTTCACACGTCATCACTCTCATCCATTAAAACAAACTCAGATTTTCAATTTAACAACATCAACAAACTCCACTCACTCCTCAAAAATTGAAATTCTCTAGCACAACAGGATCCCGGAGAAACTACATCATGAACATGTACTATACCAAAACAAATAATTAAACACATCCTCAAAACAAAACAAAAATAATAGACATTAAACAAATGTTAAGAAATCCTCAAAATACATTGCCTACATTATCAATCTCAAGTGAGCAACAAAATCAAACATTAACACAATAGATTATCATCTAACCTAATAATGTAAAGTAAATCCAATAACAATCTATAAAAATAAAACCCCAAGTTATAAAAACCAATGAACACAAAATCTACACCAGCACAAGCATAACAATCTAATAGTACTGAGAAAGAAACAAAAAATTGAAAAATCAAAGTAAGAAACGAAAATCCAAACCTCCCCAAAAAGTGAGCGAGCGAGGAGAGAGCAGCTACAATAATTGTGCAATGAGTACTTAACTGAAAGCAACAATTGAAAATCTCGTTAACATGATTATGATTATGATTGATGAATTGAAAAATTCTGATAAACGAAAATCGAAAGGCGTTAGAGCGAAGAAATGCAACAAGAGAAAGAGGGAAAAGTGAAGCTAACGTGAATTGAGTAGGTGGAAGAGAAGGGAAGAACCCGCGGAAGGATGCGCAGTGACACTAGTAGTTTCTATCAAAGGGCAGGACTACGAAGAGAGGGATTCCATTTTATTTTTTTCGTTTTTGTTTTTATGAAAGAGGGTTTCCACGTTTGACATTTTGTTTACCACATGACATCACTTTATTATTTTTATTTCAATGTTTTAGTTCTATATTTTCTAATTTTTAAATTGATTTTTTATTTGACATGAATATATCATAAAACTATTTTTTTTATTGAATATTTTTTATTACGAAGAAAAAGAGAAGAAACAAATTAGTGAGAACGGCACAAAAAAACACAACAAAAAAATAAAATAAAAATTAAGTGTTGAGTTAGATACCGATCATAAAATTCAATGTTGTGGAAAATTCATTGATGCCCTTTTTTTAAAATTTTACACATTATCAAAATGAGGGCAATTTGTGTCCAAAATTTACTTTTTGCAACCAAAATACTATTTCTAATTATATAGTTGAGTAACAAGTCTATTTAGTTCCACTTTATTTCCAATTGCACATGTATATCTAACTTGTACTACCTCTGTTCCTTTTTAAATGTCACTTTTTTATTTTTTACACATACCAAGAAAGCTAATCAACATTACTGCTTTTTATACAATACTTATCTTTTTACCTATAATACCCCTACTTATTTATTACATTTATTTTACTTTTTCTCTCTCTTCAATAAATACATAGGGGTAATTTTGATAAAAGTGTAATCAATACTTCCTTGAACTTAACAAGTGACAATTAAAAAGAAACAAAAAATTATTCTACAAGTG
Organism: Lathyrus tuberosus; assembly: GCA_022829125.1. Lineage (NCBI taxonomy): Eukaryota > Viridiplantae > Streptophyta > Magnoliopsida > Fabales > Fabaceae > Lathyrus > Lathyrus tuberosus. The sequence goes on from JALAZF010000063.1 coordinate 17,740,919, forward strand.
ACACTTAAAAAGGAACGGATGGAGTACTTTGTAACCAACTTTATATCTTCCAATTTTACAACTATTGTTTTTCCCAATGTTTAACTTTTCAGATTTTTTGAAAAGCCAGAATATTTTCTACCTACTCTCTCATTTCTCTCTCCAACCCCATCCTTTGTCTCATTCTCTCTTTCGCAGACCTTTCTCTCTGTCTCTTGCTCACACTGCTTCCTTCTTCCTTCATTTCTCTCTTTCTCTCTCTCACTATCTCTTTCTCTGTCTTCTGCAAACACTGAGATCGCAAAAATAGAGTTATTCTTATTAGCAGTTGTTGTTGAAGTTCTCGACCTTAGCAAAAACAATAAGGTTCGAATCATTTATTCTCTCATGATGGGCAAATCTGGATTTTCTGGCTTAGATCTCTTTTGTTTCATTCCCGATCTTTTTTTTTTTACATTTGTGCTTCGTTTTAATGGATATGGATTTAATGTGCTTGTGAATCGTGGATTCAATGTCATTTGTTTCACTTCCATTATGCTTTATATATTCTTCTGTTTGTTAATATTATGTTTGTTTTTATGGAAATCTCACTTTCAATCTATGGGGCATTCAAGGTTAGGACTGGAGTGAAGATGGCAGTAATCGATGTTGTTGTTGTTGCGAATAGTATTCGTGTGCTATTGCGGAGGCTTTTTTGGTGGTGCTTCAAATACCATAACCACTAATATAACAGTTAAGATCTTATATAATCTTAGACAAATGCTTATGAAGAATATAATAATTTTCTGTCAATAATACAGATCCTATTATTTCTGTTAATTAATTTTAATTGTTATTCAGATTTTTCTTTGGAACATTTCAGGCTTTCCTATTGCTGCAATTAAAATTTTCAAGACTTTTGAAGTTGCCTATATAGTGTTTGATCAGCTTCATCAGCTTTTCTTTTATCATCACCATTTTATAGTCATGGGATGGAGTTATTGGCTTTTATCATCACCATTTTATAGTCTCAGATCTGCAGTTTTAGTTCTATTTGCATAAAACTTTTATGGCGTCTTCAGGGTATTTATGAAGATCATCCTTCCATGCCCATTGTTGCTGAAGGTTTGAATAATGATGCATTTAATCCAAGTGATAAGGTAGTTTTAAATTTTTCTTACTTTCTTTCTCTTTCATTCTTTATTTGTTTCAATTTAGGGTGTTTAGGCACCTTTATTTGGGAACAGAGAATAATGATATTTTTGTGCATGTCATCTATCAGTGTGGCTCAATCCTGCTGGTGGTGGTCAATTTTTTGTGAGTAATTATTCTGTTATTGATAACATATTTCGTGCTATTGGTGTTGTTTGTTCTTTGTGCTGCAAAATTTGCTTTTCCAATCTAATGGTGTGTGTGTGTGTGTGTGTGTGTTTTCAGGTTGTGGAGCGACTGGTCTCCACGTTGGACCGTTGTGCATCACGCACATGCTCTTTACCTGTTGGATATTTTCATTGATAAAGGTAGTGAAATTGAACATGAGGCATTCCTTGCTACTTGGTTGTTTGTTTTTGTTTTTACTCACAAAATTTTACTGAAAAGTTGCTTATTTCCTATGGTTGCTCAACTTGCTAGAGGAAATCTATTTTTTTTTGCTATTGCTGTTTTGGCTAGCATATATAAAGATATAAGTTTGTTTAAGAAAACAATTGTTGGTTTGAAAAAATATCCTGTTGGTGGTGTAACATTTCCCTTAGAGGTTACTCTTGAATCACCCTTTTACTTGTCTGCCTGTCTCTAATTTTCTATCCTCCTTTTGTGTTTAAAATTGTTGTTTTTCTTATTTGATATGATACCAGGCCTTGCAAAGGAAGACACAACAGAGCTCTTGCCAAAATTTGAGTCCTGATAGGTATGCTCACTCTACTCAGCATGATCGTTGAGTTGGTATGATACTTATTTTAATTTTATTCAGAACCATATTTTACACAGTAAAGTGGTTTAGAGCAGTGATACATGTTGTAGTAGTAATACATGATGTTTTTATCAATGTTGTTTGTGTGTTGCCTACAATCTGCATACCTGGAAAACGACATATTAGGGTGACGCCATATGGTATGGCGCCTCAGGCAAAGGGCACATGCCATCCCATATGGCGCCTCAGGCTAAATTAATGTGCCCTAATATTTTTTTAATGCCAGAAAGGAGGCCCCATACCATATGGCGCCTCAGTTGATGTCCTTTTTTTTTTTTTTAAATATTTTAATTTGGAAATTGATTAAATTAATGGTGATACAGTGTTTCATGTGGCAATAAATGAGACTGCAACCTCATGTGTTACTCCACAACACCTTTCACCATAACCTTAATCTCTCCCCATCTCAACACTTCTCACCATTACCCTAATCTCTCCCCTTCCCAAAACCATGTCTGAGTGGTTAAATCGTCGTCCATCGTCATCATCAACAGCACCAGAGGAACCGTTTCCAATATTTCCACTGATGAAGAGAAATGCTCTAGTTGTATTCTCAGCAACAAAGCCTCTAATGAAGATGATACTCTGGAACACGCAGACACTGGAGCATTTGCATAGGGAACTGTTTCGCTGGCTAGAAGGAGAATTTGAGGCAGGTGAAAAGATCAGGAAGATTGAGAGGCAGGTTGAGGAGTCTGGTCCAAATGGAGTCACCCGCACTTGGAGAAAAGTGCAAAATGATGCTGGTGTCCTTATGATGATGATGAGTCCAAAGAAAATTAACTTGATGGTTGTAATTTCCTAGATAAGTTGATGCGATGGGTTATTTATTTTTGGTATGTTGTTGTTATTTTCTGATTTGGTATTAGGTTATGTCGTTGTTATTTGTTGATGTTTAGCTATTAAGTTATGTTCTGTTATGTTATGTCGTTGTAATCGCTTAGGTATGCCATCAATGAAATAAAATTTGTTGTTGTTATAAATAGACAAGTTTACAGTTGAAATTATGATGTTGTGCTAGAGCCCACATTGGGACACTTAGTGCGATTGTGTCCTGGCTGGCGGCACAAACCACATTATCTCACCATTTTGTCTGTTGCATCCATCTCTGTTCGAATACGGGTGCTTTTAGGGCGACCCTTTTTATTTCTTCGCATCAAATCATTATGCCACACAATTTCGCCTTCGTATGGAGGTCAGTAGTCCTCCTTTGCTACCACTTGAAAGTTAGTGTCGTAGACATTGCATAGAGTAATGACTTGGTGAAGAATAGAGAGATAGTTGGTTAGGTCCAGCCGGGCCTTGGAACATGCTGCTATGACATGGGAGCAAGGCATACGAAATGCCTGAAACTTTCCACAGTCACACTAACTCCTATTCAGTTCCACTCGGTAACATCCCCTAGGTCTTCCTTCATTGTGATCAATAGACTCTGCAACACTGAAGTGACCTTTAGTACGGTCAAAGACCGTGACCACATGTGTGTTGGACTTTGCAGCTTCGTCCTTCATGAATGTCATTGAACTATTACTAAACAACTACCCAGATTGCAAGACCGAACCCCACTTTGTACGTCTGGTATCAAAGAGTGCAGCGAGCCTAAAATATGTTGACCTCACCAAAGCGGTTATCGGTAGGTTTCATATGCCCTTAAATATAGAGGTCATAGATTCAACGAGGTTTGTTGTCATGTGGCCTCATCGCTGCCCATTGTCATATGCCCTTGTCCACTTCTCCCGTTGAATATTATCAATCCATCTCAATGCATTTACGTTTGTCAGTCTGATCTCGTCACGGTAGTATCTGAAGGTAGGCTCTGTTAGTGCATAGCCTGCGTTAGTAACCATCTTCTTTAGCCCTTTATCCTTGAACTCCCGCATGAAATTTTGACCGATGTGTCTAATGCAATACACATGGGTTGATGGAGGATCCTGCCAACCGTTATCAAAATTGTTGTAAGCACTCTCGATTGAAAGGTGTCTATCAGAGATTATACATAAGTTAGGTTGGGGAGCAACGTATTGTCAGAGATTTTTTAGGAAAAAACTCCAACCTCCAGCAGTCCCCCCTTCAACTAGAGCGAACGCGATAGGGAAAATGTTGTTGTTGCCATCCTGTGCCACTGTCATCAGTAGCGTGCCCTTATATTTTCCGTACAACCATGTTCCATCAATTTGAATTATAGGTTTACAGTACACAAATCCTTTGATGCATGGTTCAAACGCCCATAAGAGTCTGTGGAAAATGCCATTTCCACTTACACAATTCCCGTCTGGCGTATACGTCGGCAATGTCTCCAAGATGACAACAATCCCTGGAGCATAGTGTTTAAGTATGTAACACCCCCAATCTATAACCCGAGTAATTAAAGTGATAACAAATAATCAGAGTAGAATTAAAACATTCATGGCATAGACGGAGCGTCACATCAGGATGATGAAATATAATAACCTGCTCATAAAGATATGCAACAATCAGGTAGCAACATAAACAGAGAAACTCAGTTCCTAACACCCACAATTCAGATACAAAATAAAAGCGGAAAATCTGCAACTGAAATCTCATATATATAAACATAAGAGTTTGTCTGTCATATACAGAGTCATACATGTAAAATCCAAAAAAAGGTATATATACATAATGTCACATAACGATCTCCCCGACTACCCGGTGCTACATATCAGAGTCGGCCGACAAAAGAATGAAGACAGAATCTTCACAAAAAGACCTCCAGCATCTAATCTGCAATGCCTCATAGAGCATTCGAAACAGCAGAAGGGTGAGAAACACTATTATAATATAGTTCCATACAATTATATAATAACCCAAAATACACATGTAAAACATTCTCACCACAACTTACACCATAATTCAAATACAAAACAACACAATTCATATCTCATACATCCATCACAAAGGCATATCAATCATGCTCAATACATTTATCACCAACATATATATATATATATATATATATATATATATATATATATATATATATATATATATATATCAACTCATCAATTCCATTCACAAATCCCACACATAATCAATACATTCATGACTTATGCAAATGCACAGAGACCGACACAACGACTCTATGCAATGCAATGCGGTACCATTCCATCCATCATTCTCATCATTAATTCACTTAGGAATTATTGGAATCATCGCTTGTTACTTAGTGTAACTCCCCGTCGGGCAAACGATGTTCTCCGTCGCTTTATGTCCTCTTTGTATAAGGCACACGACGTTTATGGATCGCTTTAGGTCCTCTTTGTATAAGGCACACGATTCGATCGCTTTAGGTCCTCTTTGTATAAGGCACACGATCGTCTATAACGTCGCTTTAGGTCCTCTTTGTATAAGGCACACGACCGTTACAGCATATTCCCTCGGGAATCATTTCGTCGCTCACACCCACTAGGGCACACGACATCACAAGAATGCATATCATGATGCTTGGCATACAATAACTCATGACAATCAAATGCATACATACAATGATACTCACAACACTAGGATTCACGCCACGAAGGCTACCCACAACAACATTCATAACAACATACATTGATATTCAATGAAACAGTGCATTTTACCACACAACAACATCATTATCACATGCATCAACATCATATAGATAGCACAAAAGCCCCACATTAATTATGACGATAGCATATCGCATCGAACACCAACAAACACAACAAAACCTACAAACCACTAATCATCCTCTACCAAATATTCTTAGTTAACACATGGTATCACATAACTATTTACTAGCACGTTGGATTCTCTTTCCAAGGCTTCAAGTCCCATATCAATCGGATTCCCGATTCATGAATTTTGGTGGAAACATAAACTACACTTATCACATTCATCACAATATTTAACTCTACCATATCAATCCATGACATAAACATATGTTCCTATTCCACTATCATAAAGAGCATTGAAATAGTTTTCCAACGCATCCGACCGTGCCTCAATCCGAGTTACGGATCAAAAGTTATGAAGGAAACAAAATGGAAAATCTGTCACGTTCGCTTTCATATTCGCAATGCGAACCTCCAGCGAACCGTGGCAGAGAAAAAACAGCATAAAGTTCGCAATGCGAACTTCTGGGCGAACCTTCGCTTCCCCATTCGCTAGGGTTCGCAAAGTGAACCTGCGAACCCAGAAATTCACAGCAGCGTCAATATAGGTCATATGGGACCAAAATTCATCATTTCTTCCACCCAAACACTTCCAAATCACAGTATATCAACCAAAACATGTTTCAACATAATCAACAAGTATTCTACGCAGTTTATATCGAGTTTCACCCGTGAAAACATCGATTTCTATCTAATTGATCACAAATTATCAATGAGAAAAAGTTGTGAAACAACCAAAACAATTACAACAAACAACACATATACATACACAAGCAAGATATAATCGAAACTTCTCACCCTTACCCGATTAATCGCGCTTGAAACGGATCTATGTCGATTTCCACCTCTTTTCCTCTTCTCCATTTCTTTCCTCTCCTTTTCTTTTCTCTCTTTTTCTCTCCACTTTCTATTTATTAAAAATATCTAATTTTTCTAAAATATCTAACCTCTCAAAATGACAATTTTACCCCTCAGCTCAAATATCTCGCAAACGCTCTCAAAATGCGATAAAACATAATAACGATGAAAAATAATATATTACCAAATAAAAGTCAAGAATAAAATAATATAAAAACAAAAATAATTAAATCGACTCGATTAAATAAATTGGACAAAATGGGGCGTTACATTTAAGTGCCACCAGGTATCTTGGAAGTTCTTTGTAAGAGTCATCCCAATTTCCAAAAACCGTTTCAACCGCCTTAGTCCTAGCAATCCATTCCTTCCTGTACGAAGGAGTATAGTTGTATCTTTGAACCATATGCGCTATTATTGTACTTACCTTCAAATAAGGGTTGTCGCTAATGACTTATAGGATTTCGTTGCAGATCAACTGAGAGCTAGACTTGCGATGATCCTGACTTGGATTCGTGATTATGCAAGTGTGCTCTGGACCCATTGACCCTATCTTCCAGGAATTGCTTCGCTTCCTGAAAGATGTTGTTAATCTAAACGGGCACACCTCGTTACGGCAATAGATCTTGTATAAAGTCGGATTTGTTCGATCGACTCTATAATCTGCAGATAAGTTCATGTGGTATTGTTTTATAGCTTGGACACAATCTTCTTTGGTACAAAAATTGTCTCCAACTTTTAATACTCCCTCTGTCTGCATGTATGGGTTGTAAAAAATATCCGTTGATGGTTCGTCCTCGCTTAAGTTGAGTCTTGTCATGTGTTGAGGTGGACAATAAACAAGACTGCCTGACAATGGGTCTTCCTCCTCGTTGTTTACCATTTCATCGACAATGTCCTCCACTTCTTCTTCTTCCTCGTCAACGACATCGACCTCAGCTTGCTCGTCGTCGGATTCGTTAAAAAGCTGAGAAACTTCAAGTTGTTGAGACAATTATTGCTGTTGTAACGTAACATATAACCCAATATCATTGAATCCAGAATACTCGTGACTGAGAAACATATTACGCACATTATCATCGTCCCAAATCTTCAGCTGAAAAAATTTGCATTGGTCGTGCCCGTCAAAAAACATAGGATTTTTGTATAGGATTTGCCCAATTGGACCGCACTGTATTTTCTTTTATAATCTGGCTTTCAAACGTAAAAAATTTGATCTTCTATCAATTAAAAACCTAGTGACTTCCGTATCCCTAAAATTGAAACCTGTGATGGGACATTCAAACATCTCACCATTGAGATGTGCACTTATCATGTATTGTGGTCTTTGAGCCATAACAAAAAACGTTACTAACTTGTGTTTGGAAGAAATGGTTTACAAACTTTAGTGTTTGGAAGAAAATATTAAATAAAGGATGTGATCATAAGTTGTATGTTTCATGTGTATTAATAGGCGTATAGTAGATACAAGTTATGTCTCTTGGGAGTTTAATTGCTTCAGAATGGTTTACCATTGCCTTGCATGAACCATGTGATCCTCTGCATGACCAGATCACACAACTTTGCATGCCTATGTCGTACCTCAAAAAATACGATCCTCGCGACGGACGCGGAAAAAAACTGTTCGAAACAGAGACGCCACCGAACTTTATTTATCCCAAAAGAGGGAAAGGAAAATATCGATAAAACCTCTAAAGGGAGATAAGAACATGGTCATCGCAACCAAATTCGGATTCGGGAGTCGGTTACGCAAAGGGAAGGTATTAACACCCTCTATGTCCATTGTACTCAACGGGAACCTCTTGATTCGATTCGTGAGAAAGTTAGCTAGGTTTGTTTGTTTATCTTCTAAGGTAGATATTATTTTCTAAGGGGAAATGGGGTGGTTTTTATTAGGGTGCTCGGCAAGGATTGGAGAACCCTTATGCCTACGTATTCCCTCGTGCAATGGGAAAGTCAGAGCATTCGTAGTTCGTGGGACTACGGTTTGTTGGTTTGTGTTTTTTTAGGCGAACGAGAGTTTAATTCGCATTCTAACTGCTAAACGTTGGCTTGTCGGCTCGTCATGGGAGGCTGAAGCACTAGTTCATATGCGCGGAAGTGGATTGATAGCCTAATGTCTCTCCTACCTCCATCTTAATCAGAAATTAAGTGGAGCTAGGAATCCTAAGGGATCATGTGAATACAGGGGTAATTAACAAGTAAACACCAGACAGCTCAATCGCAATGAGAAAATCAAACAAGAGGAAATCAAGTATTTAAACATGAATTGATCAGAAATTAATCAAGAATTAAAATCATGGTTAACAATTAACCAAAAATAACCAAGTTAAAATTAAAATGCTAATTAAAAGAAGATTAAATTCTAAGTAAAAAAGTTAATCTAAAATTAAAACTAATTCTAAAATTAATCCTAAAATAAAAAGTTAATTAATTCAAATTAATTTCTAAACTCTAACAAAAAAATCTAATTAAAAAGAAATAATCAAAACCAAATTAAGAGTTAATTTCCAATTAAAAATCCAACTCTAAAATCTAAACCCAATTAAAATTCTAAATTAAAATCAAAATTCTAAAATATTATCCTCTAATTAAAACCTAATTTCAAAAAAATATTAACCAGTCTAATTAACCTAAATCAATTAGTTAAAACAAATTAATAAAATAAAATTCTAAACTAAACAATTAGAAAAAAAAAGAGTGCAGTCAGCAGAATTGGGAGTGTGTATAACAATCCAGGCGGATGGGCTTGGCAGACTAGGCCCAAGAAATCTTTATGAATCCAAAAGAGGGGTGCATTGGTGTTTCAGGGGTGTGGAAAATAATCCGGCGAGTGGGCTTTAGAAAATTGGCCCAAAGCTTTTCCTTGCAAGATCAGAGGGGGGTGTAGTGAGCGAAAAGCGGTGTTAGAAAAAGAAAAAAAACAAAAAGTGGCTTAAAGCCCAAACCAAATATACTGAAGTAACCTAATTAGCTCTCATCTTCTCCATCCTTCATTGTGTCGTCACTTCCTTAACCCTCTCTGTTTTCCACGCCGTTTTCCTCTCCCCCCTCTGTCTTCTTCTCAGACCGTCGCGCTGTTTTCTTCCACAAATAAAGGTTCGCCAGCAATGCTCACTCATCATCGTCCTCGCGCCTCTTTCTCTGTTCATCACACCTCCGTCATTCTCCGTTTCAACTCAACGTCGCTCTTTCTCTTCTCGCGCAATTTCACCGTCTCAGAATCGTCGCCATCAACTTAACCGCGACAACCACTCGGCTTCACCTTTTTCTTAGAACTCAGATCATATCCTCTCCATCTCTCCTATCCTCATCTCAAACAAAACAAAACACAACAACATATTGGAGCAAACACGAACAACTTAACGAGCTCAAACAATTCAACCAAATCAAACACAATCAACATTTCATGAAGGAGATAAATATTTTCGAATTAGAGTCGCTCCGATGGTGTCTTCGACGGCGGCAAAAGAAAACCAGAGTCTATCGTTCAGGTATCTCGCACCCTCCTTCTTCGACTCAACTTGCTCCTTCTTCTGAGCACTGCCTCTTCTTACTTCTGAAATGTTGTTGAATGGCGATGTGAAGCGTTGTTGCCATTGATATCTGCAGGAGGCTTTGGGGGATGGAACATGATACTAGTTTTTTACGGTGAATTCATGGTGCTGATGGAAGCAAAAAGTTGAAGCTCATTGGTGATGAAGGTTTTGTTTAGCAGAGAGTGGAGACTTGTGATGGCTGAAGCCGGTTTTGAGAAATGAAATACATGATTTTTTTTGTGCAGCTGAAGAATAGAGATGAGGTTAGAGAGAGGGGTTAACCGGCACCGACGATGTGAGGTAGGGTGGCGTGAGTTTGAGTTTGGAGACCGAAGTCGAGCAAATGGTGGAAGACAGTGATGGTATGAAACTGAAGGTTTGAATTGGTTTTTTCTTTCTTTCTCTTCTGCTCTATTTCCTCCTTTTATGATCTCTCTTTATTCTCAAAATGGTCTGTTGGGGTTGTCTTGTCTTTTTCGTCGCAGTAGTAGCAGGATGTGGTTATTGTTTATGGCACAAGATTTGAATTTTTTGGACTATTGTGTAGGGTTTGGTCATTTTCAATATTGCAAACTTTGCAGGATATGTCGTTTTAAGGTCTGGTTGTAGCAAGTGCAGGCTGTATGGTTTGTGCAGTAGGAGTGTGATCGGGACAGCTTATTGCAAGGCTTGTTATGGAGTGTAGCAGGCTATGTATCATTGTGTTGTAGTTGTCCTTTGCAGCTTCTGCAGAACTTTGTGCAGCGACTTGTGGCATGGTTAATGGTAGAGTTTGGAATTTTGAGTGCAGATTGCATTATTTCCTCTTTTGTAACATTGTAATGAGTTTTTTTTTTGCAAAATGGATTAATGGGCTTTGAAAAATAATAACAAAGAAACGGGCTTATAAACTTTAATAGATTTGAATGGATTAAAATAGTTATTGAAAATGAAAATTGGATGGACTAAAAATGGAAAATTGTTTGAAAACGAAATGGATTCGGTTTGGATATGAAATTGAAAATGAATTTGGGTTAGAAAAAAATAGAGAATTATGGATAATGGTAAAAGAAATTGGAAATAATGATCTAAATGGATATGTGTAGTAAAAAAAGGGTTTGAAATTCTACAAATGGACGTTTGAACTTGAACTTGAATTTGATGAACTTGAATAATCCTCCACCAATATCTTCTACTGACACGCGCCTTGACTGGATTTAATCTGAAAACCACACTTGGAACTCTTTCAACAATTCTCTGATAAAATTAATGCAGCTGCCACTGAATGCCCAACAACCGAAACAATGACCATTTAATTTTCTGAATCTCTCTCATAAATCACTTCTGACGAAATCCAATACAAAACAATTTGACTTCGAATACACATTTCTTGAGAAATAATCCACTGACACAGATATTGCAATTATAGCAAACTCTTTAATAGTTTAACCAAGAGTAGGTCAACCATCCATCTGAACTGGATTATGAACGAACAACCAGGCTTGATTTGAAGTTATACCCTTATCTTTGAATGCACACTGATACTCCTTTGAATACGGAAGACTCGAACCAACTTGTGAATACATGACCACAAAAGGTAGGACAAATTTGGGGTATGACAGATGCCCCTATCTAATTGTCTTGGACCCGAGAGAGTGAACGGCTGCAAGACGTTCATTTTAAGGGTAGAAGTCAATTAGATATAAGAAGACCCCAAAATTTGTCTGTCAAAAGGTAAAGTGCCATGGAGTAAGAACTGGCGGAATGAAATAGCGGAGTACAAAAGGAATAGAGTAACTTGAGATCCTTTGGGTGGTCGAAGCAGTCTCTTATCCGTTAAGGTTCCTCGATGATACCAAAGCAGTACTCTGAAGGCAGACGATTCTCTGGGTCGTCGAAGCAGTCCCTTATCCGTTAAGGTTCCTCGATGATACCAAAGCAGTATCTCTGAACAAATTTGCGGGGGGTATAGTTGAGCAAGATTCCTGTCGGAGGAAATATGCTGGCTTTGCAGGGGAAAGCTCCCAAGAAACTTTCTATGATATCCTTTGCTTGGGGAGTAAGAAAAGCAATAGCTGCTGGGGATTGTCAATATCAACTGCATGGCTGAAGAATGACCTGCTGGGGAATAGAATTATTTGAGCACGTGCGGGGTACCCTCTTTTCAGATGAATACTGTCGACTTTGAAGGATGCTTGCGAACTGATCCTAGATCCTGTTATGCTATGTTGGGGAAGGATATGCCATGCATACAGGAATGCAAATGAACTTGTTTTTATGAGATGCATATGGGAATGCAAATGGGAAAGGCCTCACTTCTGGTTTCCAAAGAAGGATTAATGGGGATTAGATGGAGCAAGGTGAAAGACTCACTGGGAATACTGGCATATCAACTCGGGGGTTGAGAAAAGGAAATACACTATCGACTCGGAGGTCGAGAAACATTAAGCTAAACTGTCGTCAACTCGGGGGTTGAAAGAAAGGTAAAGGTAATATCGACTCGGGGATCGAGGAAATAAAGACAATATCGACTCGGGGGTCGAGGAAATAAAGGCAAAGTACTCTATAAACTCGGGGGTTGGAGGTAAAAGCAAATATCGACTCGGGGGTCGAGGGTAAAATTAAATATCGACTCGGGGATCGAGGGCAGAGATAAAGGCAATATCGACTCGGTGGTCGAGGAAGATAAAGATAACAGTGACTCGGGGGTCAGTACAAGCAATAAGATGTCAACTCGGGGGGTTGAAGATGTAATAATGATATCGACTCGGGGGTCGAGAAACTAAAGCAATATCGACTCGGGGTCGAGAACATAAAGATAAAATATCATCAACTCGGGGGCTGAAAGAAAGGTAAACATCGACTCGGGGCCGAAGAAAATAAAGACAACATCGACTCAGGGGTCAAGAACAAATCAATATATATCAACGCGGGGGTTAAGTAAGAAATAGGTTATGCTATGTATGCATATGGTGCGTGTATGTTGTATGTAATGCATATGCGAATGCGAGCAAGGGATTTGGTCTTATGAAGGTGCCAGCAGAGTGGACTTTTAGTGGTTGCCAAGCAAGGTTGGACTTTAAGGAGTTGCCAAGCAAGGTTAGACTTTAAGAGGTGCCAATCAGGGTTGGACTTTTAATAAGAGTTGCCAAGCAAGGTTGGACTTTTTGGTAGTTGCCAAGCAGGGTTGGACTTTGATTTGATGGAAAGGTTTGATTTCCCGACACTCAAAAATGGAAGATATTATGATCAGTAAACCAATATGATTCTCTTGGTGCCCCAAGTTTGATCCTTTGCAGAAGTTGTGTGCTTGTGCATGAGAGAACCTCACATCTAGCTGATATACCCTGTGGCTAGCAAATAAATGGTTGTATGAGCGCAACAACGTAACCAATGCATGTTGATTGTGTGAGCGTAGCGACTTATCCAATGCATTCTGATTGTGCATTTGCTCTGCCCCAGGACTTTTAATACTTGTTGAACTCAAGGGTCGCCTAGTGCATGACATGGCCAGCTTGACCAACTTGAATGTATGAAGGGAATCTGCCCCTGTCTGGAGGGTATTGAGATGACCTGCCCCAGTGGTTGGATTTTGCAGTGGTCTGCCCCTGGTCTTGGCTTTTGAAAGACTTGCCTCAGATTGACTAAGTATTGCTTTGAAGGACTTGCCCCAGATTCACGAGGTTATGAGATAGTCTCGATTCGAGTCAGTGCCAACGAATACTTAAGTTTCCCTCTGATTGCACTTTGTTGGAATTTTCCTAATGTCAAATGTTGATTTACAGTTAAAATTGATCATTCAGAAATGGTAATTTTAATGCGACGTTCATGCACGTTTTGAAAAAATCATTTATTGGAATGATGTGTCAGTGTGTGACGAGTGAACCATTAGTCCAAACGCAGTGCTGATTTACTGATGTGTGAAAGATACAGCAAGAATATGATACCAATTCAAAAGACTAGCAAATTCGTAGGAGTCAGTTTACGCAACCTTGCTGTAGTATGCTTTCAGAATAAACCCCGCCTCAATTAGGTCTTTTGAGGGTTGTAACGTGGTCTGGTTCATGGTTTAGAAACAAAGGATATAAGGCTCAAAATTTATTTTGTACCCACCCCTTCATCGTGATGATCTCCAATTCTACGTTCAGTTAAATCGACACACGTGTTTGTCTTTTAAGAGAGCTCGACGGTGTACGTGTGAAGTTAAGGATTCACGATTCGCTTGAAATGGCAGTCATCTTATTTTGTTTTCAATGGACGTCAGTGACCTTTTGATTTTTGATATGGAGGTCACTGAGTCTTATTTTGTTTTTGGTGAGGATTCGAGGGCCTCTTTTGACTTTTATTTGATCCCTAATTTTGCATGGACTGATTTTGTTCTACGAGTTCATCGGGATTGCCCTAATTTTTGCCTAAGTCTCCTTTTTGAGCTGTTTGACTTAGCGGGCTCTCTCCTTTTTTTTAGTAAGGCTCGTGACTGCCAAGTTAGTAGTCATTGAATAACAACCACCATAACTTCTGGATTTTGCATGATTTCTTCGTCACCTCAGGACGTGTACAAAGAATACGGAGTCAGATTAACTGAACACTACCCTGCCCCGGGTTGAGTATAAGGGTTTGAATATCCGAAGGAAACTTCTACTTCTCGGCTCAAAGTGGTTAACTAGGGATTAACTCCTTATCTCTCCAGTATTTAGGAATTTGAAACAATGTCAGTACATCCTTGGCGGGATTCTATCCGAAAGCACACCATTAGCAATTATGGGTATTTCGTTTTTGTCATCCTCCCTCCACTCTTTGCTAAACAACAATTTGGTTAAGAAAGTGAATGAGAGGTATATAGATGAATATTTTAGTTTTTTTTTTAGAAGAAAATGTGAGCGAATGCGACGTGATTAGTTCAAAAAAGGCATGATCACTTCATTAATATTACCATTAATAAACAACAATGTCTAAAAGCAAATAGCACATAATAAAGAAGAAACTACAAATGCCTAGAAATGACATGATCTAAAAAATTGCCAGCATTGGGGACTGGGCTTTTCTTTCTTGACCCACTGTTGGACTAGCATTCTTGTTCATCGAGACCACTATGATAGCCTTCTTCACACCTACTCTCAGCAACTTCTTCCATAACATGGGCGGATGGACCCACCTGATCAAGTGAAGGGTTGATGTTGATTGGAAGACTTTGAGGTGTAAACGAGATCAACTTGGACTCAATCAGATCTTGGACCTTGTTTTTTAGCTATTTGCAATCCTCAGTTGAATGCCTCATGGCTCCAGCATGGTATCCACATCGTCCATTGGCGTCAAAGCCTGGTGGGTACGGAGGAATGACAGAATCCAAACCCTTTGGTGCTAATAACCCATTACTAATCAAACGTGGCAATATATGACTGAATGGCACTGGCAAATAATCAAAATGCCTTTTGGGTCTTTGACTATAGTAGCGTCGGGGTTGTGAAGAATGTTGTTGTGCAATCTGCTGTTGACGAGGGGAACCTCTATTGGCAGGAGTATATTGACCATGTGGAGAGGATGGAATCACAGAGGGAGACCCATAGGATTGTTGACTTTGAACAGTTGAGACGCTTGGGTACTGAGGATAAGGTACCGGAGATGGAGCTTGTAAAGTGTCCCAGATTGCATTAATTTCATCCTCCTCTTCCTCTTGAGGACTGACAATGGATTCACTCTCACTAGCATGGATACTCGAGGCGTCTAGGATCTTTCCACTCTTGATATGACTCTCAATGCGCTCTCCTACTAAAACCAAGTCAGAGAAGTTTGATGTCCCATTGCTCATCATCTTCTCTAGGTATGAGCCTTGCAAAGAATCTATGAACAGGTCCACCAATTCTCTATCTAAAAGTGGTGGTTGAACGTGAGCAGCAACCTCTCTCCATCTTTGAGCATACCCTCTGAAGGATTCGTTCTCTTCTTGAGATAAACCTCGCAACTGTATGCGGTTGGGAGCCATGTCAAGATTGTATTGGTATTGTTTCACAAAGGCGTTGGCTAAGTCCAACCACGACTGGATATGGCTACTTTGTAGCTGCATGTACCAACTCAACGATGCCCCACTCAGACTATCTTGGAAACAGTGGATCATAAGTTTATGATTAAGAGCATTGGAGGTTATCTTTCTACAAAACATCACCAAATGCTGCTTTGGACAACTATCTCCTTTGTATTTCTCAAATTTTGGCATCTTAAACTTTGGAGGTATTACAAGTCCGGGTACCAAACATATGTTCAAAGCATTCAGATAAAAAGCATCACGCCCCTTTATGGTTTCAAGCTTCTCTTCCAACACACGACATCTTTCAGCAAACTCAACATCTTGAGGTCGTTCAGTATTCACCACCAGGCTTGTCCCTCGGGAATTCGGTGTAGTGAATGCAAAGCTTTAGTATTCAACTGCATCATGAGACGAGGCATGTTTATCTTGAATAGTGTGACATTCTTGTATTACCTGGTCCCCAACAGGAATCCGCACAGGCTGAGATTGGGCAAGATTATTCACTTGAGGCAGAATGACGTTCCCAGTGACTGTAGGCCTTTGAATGTTGTCCTCTTTCCTTGCCATAACTTCCACAAGTTGGTCTAGCTGGTTCTTTATCAAGTCAATATCTGCTCTTGACGCAAACTGGTTCTGCCCTTCTGAGTCCATGATTCTTCCAAAAGCGGCTTTAATTCCGATACGAGTGTCGGGAAATCAACTGCGGGTTATAGACAAAGGATGGTTGAGTTTGTTGGAAAATGACATGCATACATGCTAATGTCATGAGTATGTAATGCTTATGCGCAGTTCCAGGATCAAAACAACATCTGATGCTGAGGAAGGAGTTAGACACAGGATATCTCTGATCGCAGGACCCCCCACAGGTAGGTTCTAAATGGGTAGGTTCCTAGAGTTGTGGATATCTTTCAAAGACATTATAGCCATGACGAAGGAACATCAGACGATAATATCCTTGAAAGAATCTCGTCTAGGTGAGGTCTTCGTTTCTTCCCCACGAGAAAGACTCCTCGGAGGCGCCCACTACACAACCATCGACACACGGGTTCTAAATAGGGTTCTCAGAATCCTAGATCGAGGTCGAAAATATTACTGTCAGGAAGTAATACGTTCAAGGGATCTCATCTGATTGTGGCATTCGCATTAACCCACAAAGAGTTAACACTACCAACCACCATGGAAAAAATGGGTTAAAGGTCCTTGGGATCGACGATTCAGGCTCGAAAACATTATCATTGTGACGAAGTAACATCAAAACGATAACATTTCCAAGGGAATCTATTCCAAGCGGGGTCTTTGCTTTGGCTCACGCGGAAGAAACCACGCAAGCCTCCACTACACAACCACCATCCTAATCCTAGGGTTTTCCTCAGACTCGGGTGTAGAGCCATCTCATAAAGTACCAATGATTAGAGAACCCCCACAGTGCCATAAGAGATAATGATAGGATATAATAACAATAAGCAAGCAAGTAGATAATGGATAGTCAAACAAGCAAGCAAACAAACAAGAGAAGATAAACACACAAACGGATCTAACACTCACGAATCGAGTCAAGTTAGGCTTGACTCTCTCTAGCATAGGGCTATGCTTTTCCCCAGCAGAGTCACCATCTGTCGTACCTCGAAAAATACGATCCTCGCAATGGACGCGGAAAAAAACTGTTCGAAACAGAGTCGCCACCGAACTTTATTTATCCCAAAAGTGGGAAAGGAAAATATCGATAAAACCTCTAAAGGGAGATAAGAACATGGTCATCGCAACCAAATTTGGATTCGGGAGTCGGTTACGCAAAGGGAAGGTATTAGCACCCTCTACGTCCGTTGTACTCAACGGGAACCTCTTGATTCGATTCATGAGAAAGTTAGCTAGGTTTGTTTGTTTATCTTCTAAGGTAGATATTATTTTCTAAGGGGAAATGGGGTGGTTTTTATTAGGGTGCTCGACAAGGATTGGAGAACCCTTGTGCCTACGTATTCCCTCGTGCAATGGGAAAGTCAGAGCATTCGTAGTTCGTGGGACTACGGTTTGTTGGTTTGTGTTTTTTTAGGCGAACGAGAGTTTAATTCGCATTCTAACTGCTAACCGTTGGCTTGTCGGCACGTCATGGGAGGCTGAAGCACTAGTTCATATGCGCGGAAGAATGGACTAAACAATGTTCTTTTTGTGAAAAGTTGTTTGAATATGAATTAAGTGTATTAGAGATTAGATTGAGAAAAAGGTTTGATTTGGATGTGTTTTAGGGTTTCGGTCGCGCACGGCAAGAAAGGAGAGTTTTTAGCCGTGTTGGATATTTTAGAGGTGACAATTGCCCACACACGAGTAAGAGAACTCACACCCAAACAATTGAGGAGGAGGGCCAAAGACTCGACCACCCTCATTTCACCTTTTAGTAAAATGTGTTTAGATAGAGATTAAATGTTTTAATGATTGCTTGAAAAAAAGTTTGAATGTTGTCAAGTTACAAGTGTTTTAGTGGTGTCAATTGTTCGCACACGAGTAAGAGAACTCGTACCTAAATAATCGACAAGTTAAAGCTTATGTTTTGTTAGAGGCACCAATTGTTCACACACGAGTAAGAGAACTCGCACCTAAACAATCGACAGGTTAAAGTATAAGTTTTTTAGAGGTGACAATTGTTCACACACGAGTAAGAGAACTCGCACCCAAACAATCGACAAACTAGGGTTTATGTTTTTTAGAAGTGTCAATTGTTCACACACGAGTAAGAGAACTCGCACCCAAACAATTGAGGAGAAAGGTCAAAGACTTGGCCCCTCTCACATCACCTTTTAGAAAGTTGTTTGAATATATGATTAAGTGTGTTAAAGAGTTTGAATAAGAAATGATTTGATTTGTATGTGTTTTAAGGTTTCGGTCATACGTGGGCGAGGAAATGAGAGTTTTAGATGTCTTAGAGGTGACAATTGTTCACACACGAGTAAGAGAACTCGCACCCAAACAATTGAGGAGAAGGGTTTGGACAAGTATAATATGAATAACATAAACATAATCAAGGCATGAAATAAATCCACAAGAGAAAATTATACACCTCACATAAAGATCATAGATAAAATGGGGGAGGAAATAATCAAGCATATTAGTTAGATTAGTAACCTAATTCTAAGGTTAATTTTAAGGAGGAAAGTCTACCTAATGTTGTCATGCTTGGATTGAGAGCCTAATGTCTCTCCTACCTCCATCTTAATCAGAAATTAAGTGGAGCTAGGAATCCTAAGGGATCATGTGAATACAGGGGTAATCAACAAGTAAACACCAGACAGCTCAATCGCAAAGAGAAAATCAAACAAGAGGAAATCAAGTATTTAAACAGGAATTGATCAGAAATTAATCAAGAATTAAAATCATGGTCAACAATTAACCAAAAATAACCAAGTTAAAATTAAAATGCTAATTAAAAGAAGATTAAATTCTAAGTAAAAAAGTTAATCTAAAATTAAAACTAATTCTAAAATTAATCCTAAAATAAAAAGTTAATTAATTCAAATTTATTTCTAAACTCTAATAAAAAAATCTAATTAAAAAGAAATAATCAAAACCAAATTAAGAGTTAATTTCCAATTAAAAATCCAACTCTAAAATCTAAACCCAATTAAAATTCTAAATTAAAATCAAAATTCTAAAATATTATCCTCTAATTAAAACCTAATTTCAAAAAAATATTAACCAGTCTAATTAACCTAAATCAATTAATTAAAACAAATTAATAAAACAAAATTCTAAACTAAACAATTAGAAAAAAAAAGAGTGCAGTCAGCAGAATTGGGAGTGTGTATAACAGTCCAGGCGGATGGGCTTGGCAGACTAGGCCCAAGAAATCTTTATGAATCCAAAAGAGGGGATGCATTGGTGTTTCAGGGGTGTGGAAAATAATCTGGTGAGTGGGCTTTAGAAAGTTGGCCCAAAGCTTTTCCTTGCAAGATCAGAGGGGGGTGTAGTGAACGAAAAGCGCTGTTAGAAAAAGAAAAAAAAAACAAAAAGTGGCCTAAAGCCCAAACCAAATCTACTGAAGTAACCTAATTAGCTCTCATCTTCTTCATCCTTCATTGTGCCGTCACTTTCTCAACCCTCTCTGTTTTCCACGCCGTTTTCCTCTCCTCCCTCCGTCTTCTTCTCCGACCGTCGCACTGTTTTCTTCCACAAATAAAGGTTCGCCGGCAATGCTCACTCATCATCGTCCTCGCGCCTCTTTCTCTGTTCATCACACCTCCGTCATTCTCCGTTTCAACTCAACGTCGCTCTTTCTCTTCTCACGCCGTTTCACCGTCTCAGAATCGCCGCCATCAACCTAACCGCGACAACCACTCGGCTTCACCTTTTTCTTAGAACTCAGATCATATCCTCTCCATCTCTCTTCTCCTCATCTCAAACAAAACAAAACACAACAACATATCGGAGCAAACACTAACAACTTAACGAGCTCAAACAATTCAACCAAATCAAACACAATCAACATTTCATGAAGGAGATAAATACTTAGGAATCGGAGTCGCTCCGATGGCGGCAAAAGAAAACTAGAGTCTATCGTTCAGGTATCTCGCACCCTCCTTCTTAGACTCAACTTGCTCCTTCTTCTGAGCACTGCCTCTTCTTACTTCTGAAATGTTGTTAAATGGCGATGTGAAGCGTTGTTGCCATTGATATCTGCAGGAGGCTTTGGGGGATGGAACATGATACTGGTTTTTTACGGTGAATTCATGGTGCTGATGGAAGCAAAAAGTTGAAGCTCATTGGTGATGAAGGTTTTGTTTAGCAGAGAGTGGAGACTTGTGATGGCTGAAGCCGGTTTTGAGAAATGAAATACATGGTTTTTTTGTGTGCAGCTGAAGAATAGAGATGAGGTTAGAGAGAGGGGTTAACCGGCGCCGACGATGTGAGGTAGGGTGGCGTGAGTTTGAGTTTGGAGACCGAAGTCGAGCAAATGGTGGAAGACAGTGATGGTATGAAACTGAAGGTTTGAATTGGTTTTTTCTTTCTTTCTCTTCTGCTCTATTTCCTCCTTTTATGATCTCTCTTTATTCTCAAAATGGTCTGTTGGGGTTGTCTTGTCTTTTTCGTCACAGTAGTAGCATGATGTGGTTATTGTTTATGGCACAAGATTTGAATTTTTTGGACTATTGTGCAGGGTTTGGTCATTTTCAATATTGCAAACTTTGCAGGATATGTCGTTTTAAGGTCTGGTTGTAGCAAGTGCAGGCTGTATGGTTTGTGCAGTAGGAGTGTGATCGGGACAGCTTATTGCAAGGCTTGTTATGGAGTGTAGCAGGCTATGTATCATTGTGTTGTAGTTGTCCTTTGCAGCTTCTGCAGAACTTTGTGCAGCGACTTGTGGCATGGTTAATGGTAGAGTTTGGAATTTTGAGTGCAGATTGCATTATTTCCTCTTTTGTAACATTGTAATGAGCTTTTTTTTTTGTATTTTTTGCAAAATGGATTAATGGGCTTTGAAAAATAATAACAAAGAAACGGGCTTATAAACTTTAATAGATTTGAATGGATTAAAATAGTTATTGAAAATGAAAATTGGATGGACTAAAAATGGAAAATTGTTTGAAAATGAAATGGATTCTGTTTGGATATGAAATGGAAAATGAATTTGGGTTAGAAAAAAATGGAGAATTATGGATAATGGTAAAAGAAATTAGAAATAGTGATCTAAATGGATATGTGTAGTAAAAAAAGGGTTTGAAATTCTACAAATGGACGTTTGAACTTGAACTTGAATTTGATGAACTTGAATAATCCTCCACCAATATCTTCTACTGACACGCGCCTTGACTGGATTTAATCTGAAAACCACACTTGAAACTCTTTCAACAATTCTCTGATAAAATTAACGCAACTGCCACTGAATGCCCAACAACCGAAACAATGACCATTTAATTTTCTGAATCTCTCTCATAAATCACTTCTGACGAAATCCAATACAAAACAATTTGACTTCGGATACACACTTCTTGAGAAATAATCCACTGACACAGATATTGCAATTAGAGCAAACTCTTTAATAGTTTGACCAAGAGTAGGTCAACCATCCATCTGAACTGGATTATGAACGAACAACCAGGCTTGATTTGAAGTTATACCCTTATCTTTGAATGCACACTGATACTCCTCTGAATATGGAAGACTCGAACCAACTTGTGAATACATGACCACAAAAGGTAGGACAAATTTGGGGTATGACAACCTACACTAGCCTTGACAAGACGACACAATTCTGCATGCTTACACTAGCCTTGACAAGACCACACAACTCTGCATGCCTACACTAGCCTTGACAAGACCACACAACTATGCATGCCAACACTAGCCTTGACAAGACCACACAACTCTGCATGCCTACATTAGCCTTCCATTATTCTTTAGCATGTCTCTGCACTATTATTTATAGTTTATACAAGTAATGTGTCTTGGGAGTTTAATTGCTTCAGAATAACTACACTAGCCTTCCACTATTCTTTAGCATGTCTTTGCACTATTGTTTATCATGCCTACACTATTCATTTGCACAGTCTACGAAATCACAAAACTACACTTGCCTTGCATGCAGTATGTGAAACTCTGCATGACAAGACTACACCACCATTCCAAAAATCTCACATGGGGTTACATGCAATGTCAGCAAGATTCCTTACACTTCTCTCATCACACGAAAAAGTAATACACTTCTCTCTACGACTACGCTTGTTACATTACAATTCCAAAGCATGCATGCAAGAGAACACATAAGGGATTCGTTACACAATGACCAAGAATGCATGCAATATCATGTGACTCCCCTCATCTCATTCTTCACCATTATAAATATAGTCTCACCACTTTACAAAATTTTCCCATCACAAACTCTTCTCATCACCAACTCTTCTACTCAAATCACAAAATATTCGCATCCTTTACAACCTCTTCTTCTTCATACCAAAAAATTTCTTTACTCACCATGGGAACTGATCACAGAGGCACACCGGAAAACATTGCAGACTTTGTAAGTGTTTTGACTTTGGTTTGTTTTGTCTTCCTTAACGTAGAACCATCTTTTTATACAAGTAATGTTATTTATATTTTTGTTCAGGAGGTATCAAGGTTCCGTTGTCGTGGGCATGAATACATGCCACACGACCCAATCATCGAAGATTACCTAACTGCATGTGGATTTGGTGAGTTGATTAAAATCAAGTCATACACGGTTGACCAAAAATTCATTTTAGCTTTGCTAGAACGATGGAGGCCAGAGACCCACACATTTCACCTTTCATTCGGTGAATGCACGGTCACACTCCAAGATGTTTATATGTTGCTTGGCCTACGCATCGACGGAAAGTCCGTCAACAGGAACGTTTTTGTAAATAACCAACTGTGTGATGAGTTATTGGGCATACCACTCAGTCTCGATGCACCTGAACCAACACGGGATGATCGACCTAAGGGCCAAGGTATTAACTTAAAATACCTTAAAGAATACTACTAGTCTATTGTATTAGATGAGGAAACCCTACCGTATTACAAGATACAAAAAACTTGGTGTTATTTAATGCTTTTGTTCGGTCACTTTTTATTTCCAAAAAGTACTGGAAATAGTGTGAATATTATGTATTTACCTTTGTTGTCTAACATCAACAAAGTGCGCGAATATAGTTGGGGTTCAGCTGTCCTGGCCCATCTCTATAGTTCACTCTGTAAAACTTCAAAAAAAGACACTTGTCCTTTTTATGGTTGCGCTTATCTCCTTCAAGTGTGGGGTTGGTCCAGAATGCCAACACTAGCTCTTATTAACCGGAATCCATTCACTTTTCCCTACGGAAACAAGTACGCTCAATTTTACTACCCGAACTTATGTCGTTTAATGAGATGTTTATTTGCAACTAACTTATTTGTGTCACGTTTTTTAGGTGGTCAGTTCCTGGAATGACTTATCATCGAAATCCCAGGAGCGCAATAACCGTCTACCGCAACCTAATAGATCACATTGGCCCAGACGATGTAATTTTTTTTTGAAATACCATAATTTTGTCTCATAAATTGCAACACCGCCGAATTTCTAATTAAATGTTATTTTCTTCTTGTAGTTTGTCTGGAGGTCGTACGAGGATCTCGACCACCATCCTAACGCGAATGATGCTACAGTGTGGACATCAAAGACACCCATCATTCGATTCACACTGTGGAGATGCTTCAAAGTGATCGGGTAAAACTGTAGTTCAGAATGCATCGGGATATTCTGGTCGCTCCGACACGTTTGGGAGAGTGACATCTACGTAGAGTGGACACACAGAGGGTTGTGGGTCACTGGACGAACTTTGCAACAGATATGTGTCAACATTGGGAGAATCGAAACCAGCACATCTTATCCGACCCTGTTATGGAAGATCCTATACCAACTCAACAATATATGACTTGGTTTAGGTCTGTTACAACACCCCAATAATTCCTCTCTTAGCCGACGTATCTAATTGATCCGCGCCAACGTGCCTCTTCCTCACAGCCCCATTCCCAGCCACATGCCCAACATCATACACCTTATTATACCCAACAACAAGGTATACCAACCGAATCAATCTTCCAAAGCCGCAACTCTATCATGCCACCAACTCAGTCACAACAAGAAGAGCCTCACCTCTACCACCAGCCCACCTACACCGACCACACTAATGCCTATAGTCCTGACAACTCTTTCGAACCCACCCCAGCCCACCATAGCTCCTCGCAAATGAAAACCCCCTCGTCCTACAATTAATAAACACAATCGTCCTACAACCAACAAACCCACCCACTATTTGACTACCAAACCCTACATCAACCACTGGATCGGTACCAAAACCATTCAATGCAATATTTCAGCCAACCGTACTATCTACAACCAACCCAACCCCCCCCCCCCCTTACAAACTACGAAAACATGGACATGCATCTGGATTACAGAAGTGCCGTTGGCGCCAACCCCCCGGCTATTGGGGACAGATGCTTTAAAATTTGTCTGCTACGCTGGGACCATATCAAGAGATGCCTCTTCCGCAGGTCAACACGCAAAGGCCAGAGACACCTCAACAAAATCGTGGTAGACAAAGATGCCGCGCAAGATCCCTGACATGTGGAACCGGTGGACATTTAGATAGGCACGAACATTAAATTTTTGTTTACCATCAGTTGTACTATTATTTATTCTGAACATCGTTATGTATTCTTGGCTACCCTTATTTTCTTCCATTAAATTTTTCAATTTTCCTAATTAAAATATAAAAAAAAAGAGAGAAAATGAACTGAGACGCCATATGGTATGACGCCTCCCCTGTAAAATGAAAAACAATTAGGGCATGCACATTATGCCTGAGGCGCCATCTTACATGGCTTTTGGTGCAATTTTTTCCCTAAGGCGCCATATGGTATGGCGCCACCCTATTGTTTTTTTTTTAAACTCCGTCATTTTGGTAAATTAGTATAAACATTGGATATTTATGTATTATTATTGAATAATTGTGTTATTCTAAAAAAATCCCTATAGGAATATGATTCCAGGTGAAAAAATGGACCAAGACATCGATGAGTCATAAAAGTCAGTAGCTACGTAATTTATTATGTTAAAGTTGGATGAAATGAGGATTGTTGACCCCTGGAGAAAGGGATTAATAATCAAAATGTTGGACGAGATAATTATTTACAAAGCATTAGATAATAGACTTCAACAAATGTGGGTCAGACGTGGAGATCTCAACATAGTGGATTTAGGGCAAGAGTATTATCTCGTCACATTTACGAGCAAAGAGGGTCAGCACACACCATTCATGGAAGGTACATGGCTTATATAAGATCATTATTTCACTGTGCGGGAGTGGTGTCTGAATTTTTGCCTATCCAACGATGCTATTGAGCACATAGCAATTTGGGTAAAGATATTTTGACTACTAATATAGTATAATATTATGATGATAAAGCCTTCACCTTCATTGGTGATTGCATAAGACAATATGTTAAGATAAATAAGAATACTCTTACAAGAGAAAGGGGGAAATATGCAAGATTTCGTATCAAGTTTATTTGACAAAATCTCTTTTGGCAATGTTTTCTATCAAAGGAAGGCATTACAAGGTGGGGTGTGAAGGTCTTCATCCTTTGTGTTTATCCTGTGGTAGATTTTGACACTACATAAGGTTGCGAGATTATAAGAGATTTAAAGAAGACAATGAGTGATTTAGAAGATCCCAATCGAGATATAAATACTAGTGTGAAGGATAATAATGAAATTGCTAATATATGACTATGGTTAGCGGTTCAAAAGCAACGTAATGGGTGCAAATACAAAACTGGTGATGAAATCAATGGGTACAATGAAGGCACGACGTCCACCAGAGATGGAGCTCCGACGGAGAGCAGAGTCATTAATGCAAAAGATAACATCAAGGGGTCATGTTTTAATGTACTCGATAACGATAATGGCGATACCACTATTGAGGAGACAATAGACGTTCATGATCATAATCTCAATCAACATTCAATAATAAGCACAAACGAGGGAGCAAAAATGCTAGATTCAAATAGTGCAATGTCGGATCAACATGTAGAGGAAAGAGAAGAGTCTCAAAAAAGAAAGAAAAAACAAAAAATGGAAGGAATCAACATTAATTATTGGTTCATATAGCATTGAGAAAGAAAATAGCAGTAAGGTTACACATGGCACTAAGAGGGTCAATTTGGAGAAAGCAGTTAAAACAGGCGATTTGGGTGAGTTGATTATGAGCCTGAAGATCAAGGAGGGTCTGAATTACGCAAGTTTAGAGATGAATGATTATCAATTTGGCCTCAAATGGTGAATTTTAATAATTTGTACCAACTTGTCCTAAAAAATATTAAGGCACAGGGGTCAATCGAATCAGCATGTAACGCGAAAGAGAGCAATATCCCCAATTCTGAAAACCTTCAATCGAAAAGGAAAGTAATAGAGATATAAGGGGTGTAAGAAATGAACATGGTAAAACGAAGGAAGAAGAAATGAACTCAAAGATGGAGGTTGTTACGGAGACTTCGGGTCATTGTCAAGAGTTACACAACTTTTCTCAATAGTTTTTTTATGGATAAAGATCAACTCAAAATTTTCATATTGAATTGTTGGGGAGCTGAGAACAAATTTTTTCTTCGAGTTTTTTTCGTCAATATATCCGAGAGAGACACCCTAATTTGTTTGTGATTATGGAAACCATAATACATACAATAATGTTTTGCAAGCCTTTTAGACAATTAAGGTTTGATAATTTTGA
Source organism: Lathyrus tuberosus (assembly GCA_022829125.1). Classification (NCBI taxonomy): domain Eukaryota; kingdom Viridiplantae; phylum Streptophyta; class Magnoliopsida; order Fabales; family Fabaceae; genus Lathyrus; species Lathyrus tuberosus. The sequence continues at coordinate 17,768,170 of JALAZF010000063.1, forward strand.
TTCCTCTGAAGTTCGGGGCTTTGCAAAAGGCCTAATAATGGGTTGGGATTTAGAAAAGGTCAAAGTGATAATAATAGGAAAAACACTTTCAGTTCATGCTTACAAAAATAACTCAAAAGGATGGTAAGGATTTATTTTTCTCCATAATCTATGTTAGTCCTCGTGAAAATGGTAAGGAGAATTCGTGGGAGGAGTTAAAAAGAGTTGTTATGACTATAAATGGTGGTTGGCTTCTGGGAGGTGACTCCAATGATATTGTGGTTACATAAAAAAAAGGTGGTAACCATGTGCCTAAAATAAGATGTGATAAATTTAAAGACATGATAAATGCATGTAACTTGATGGATATGGGGTCAGTTGGACTAAAGTTTACTTCGTGAGGCCCTATATACCATGGTGGTTTGCGTGTGTAAGAGAGGTTGAATAGAGCTTTGTGTAATGATACTTGGAGGTTGAAATTCCCATATGCTTATTAAAATCCTAACTATGTTGGAGTTTTCTAATCATCATCCTTTGCTTGTGACACTCATAAATCTAAAAGGTGAGAAGGTGCCCAAGAATTTTAAATTTGAATGCACATGGATGCTTGAAGAGAATTACAATGATATGATTAAAGATACTTGGTAGACTAATTCAAATTTCCTAAATAACCTTTTGCAAGTCAAGCAACATGTGGAATATTGGAGGATGCGTAGTCTTTAGAGCATTTAGAGAAGGAAAACCCGTCTGCTTGAGAGATTGAAAGGCATCCAGAAAGCTTTTCGCAATGGCAAAAGACACAATGGCCTGATGCAGCTAGAGATAAATATCCAATGGGAAATAGCTAAAATTATGTACCAAGAAGAACTAGCTCGGTTCCAAAGATCAAGGAAACAATGTTTAGTACATGGTGATAGGAATACACGATATTACCACACAAAGGTGGTGCAAAGGATAAGGAAAAAAGTGGTTAGCATGCTTAGAGACTCCAATGGTGGTTGGGTGGATGATGCATAAAAAATAAAAAAATGTTTCATGAAGGATGCAAACAACTTTATACAACTAATCTCACCACTGCTAGCTAGATTTAGACTTTTATCTCATTTCCAACACTATAATTAAGTCAGATCAATAAGCTAAATGGTGAATTGAATGATAAGGAGATTAAGGGTGCTTTGTATGAGATGTCCCCATGGAAGGCCCAAGCTCTGATTGGGTTTTACTGGAACTTTTGGTATGTTATTGGAGTTGATGTATGCAGATATTTTAAAAGCCTTTCGGGATAATCCAAGTAGCATTGCTGAACTAAACACTACTAATTTGTGTCTGATCCCTAAGTGTCAAATCTTTAGTATGTTACTTGGTTAATTCTCATCTCCCTGTGTAACTCCATATATAATATTCTTAGTAAAGTTATAGTGAATAGACTGAAAGATTGTGAAATTCTGGTATGACAAATCCCAGATGTCCTACAGGATGTCGAGACATCTGGTCTGTTACAGATAACATGGCAAGGTATAAACAATAACAGTACTAAAACTCATAAGCAAAACATAGAGTTTGTTCACCCAGTTCGGTCTAACAACCTACATCTGGGGGCATACCAAGCCAGGAAAGAAGTCCACTATTAGCAGTATCAATTCGTAGACCCTACAGTCAACACACCCGTTGATGATCTACTCACTTAATAACTACCCAATGACCCTTCTACCTAAGTCCTCCCTAGGTAAGAGACTCCATCTCACTTCCAATCATCGCAATGATGTCTAGTAGTCAACACATCAGCCACTGCATCAACAACTTGATTTCCAACAACTCTTCAAACACATAAAAATAGAAGACACACTCATATGCTAATACTCAGCCAAGACTCTTGACTAAGAACACCATCTTGAAGTTGCTTAAAAACTTCCTCCAAGAACAATACATCTCTTACCTACAGGCTTTGAGATAAACACGATGATCATCCCACAACCCGAGTGGTTCATCGACCAACACAGCCCTTATAATTTACATGATGGCTGGCTTCCTTTTCTAGGTTATAATGCTTCTATTTATAACCTAAACCCAACTGGATTTGGGCTTCAAATCACAACATATCAGCTGCTACAAATCTGCAAAAGATTCTCCTACAAATTAGATCTTCAATCAAATCTTCCTAAAATATCTCCATATTTAAATACTCAATCTTCTCTTGATTTTATCTTGAATCTTCCAGACCTTTAAATCAGCTCCATAAAGGATACCATAATATTCCCAGAAACATTCCTTACTTTGGGCTTATGCATTATAAAATCACAGATTTGATTTAACAATAAAGCAGATTTATTCTCCAAATCTCTTCGCCCTAAAATAGTAACAAAATATACTCCACAAAGTAATAGGAATTGATTGTATCAGAATAAATCTTCTCCAATAAATTCTCCTACAATCTCTTAAACAAAATCTCCCAGGATATATTAAAAACAACGCAGCTCTAGAAACAAACCAAACTGATGTAATGTCAACAGATGTTAGGACATCGTGTTTGACATCAGTACACAGACCTGCAACACTAACATATACACCTTATGCTGAATGTTAGAAACGCAAAAGCACATGTTAAGACATCAAGCAAGACATCTTGAACCAGCACATTATTTTACCAAAATTGCTGCTAACACCAGAACTAACAATCTCTCCCTTTGGCAAATTTTGGCTAAAACAATATCAACACACATCAGGGATACGAGCAGCAGAAACAACACCACAAACAACACCACAACCATATCTAACATGCACACCACAACGCAACTCTTCTCCAAAGAATTAAGGCTACTCTCCCCCTTTTTAGCCATAATTGCACAAACTCTGAACATAGCAGCAAGCACAAAAAAATTCCAAAGGCAAACTCTGAATCATCCAACCAATATACTCAGACCAGAACAGACTATTCTACATCTCACAATAGCTGAACAAACCTACTTCTCTCCCCCTTTTTGGCCAAACATTGACAAGCATTGGGGTAAACTGTCATGTCTAAACTTCTGGTTCAATCCATTGACACACCAGGTCTAAACTGTCATGTCCACCATGAACTTCACTAGTAACACAATGTCACGACATCTTGTCTGACATAACACCCTCACCAGAGCCACAAACAACTGCACTACTTCAACAACAAAAGTTCAACTCCCCCTATCTAAGATAACCAGTGCTCCTTTGCAAGATGAACACCTTAAATGAATGGAAAACATAAGACTCATCTTCATGTCTTCAAGAGCGCACCCTCTGTTCAACACACCTGCTGAACGCATTCACATAATGCTTGATCCTCAAACAACACTAGTACATTTAACAATAACCACCACCAAATCACCCACAAGTTCTGAAGCACAAACACACTTCCTTCCACTACACTCTAAGTAAAGTCCTCTTACTTTGAATTAATAACACACACCAAGACAAGTGTGACATCTCCCATCAACCAAGAACCCTACAGAGTTCTTCCAAAAAAAACTGCAGAGAAAAATAAATTCTCCCAGACACAGTAAGGAGTTCCACATCTTTTCAGCAGCAACAATCACGCATGACAGACTATCATGCTCCCCCTAAATAGTTGCATAAGTTCAGCAACAAAAATGTAACTACTCTTCCTAAGCAGTAGTACACACATGACATAAAGTCATGACAGCTGATCTGACATCATAAACATCAAACAAAACACCACTTTACTCCCCCTGAGGCACACAACGGAAACAAAAATACCAATCCTCAGTTCAAGCACATGAACATCTTCATGCTCATACAGACCCCACGAATTCTCAGCTTACTTAAAAGCTTTACTGAGATCCAATCTCTTCAAGAGATACTTGCAGCAGAAGAAAAAACAGCTCTTAAAAAAAAACTTTCTGATCAGATCACATCATATGACACAATTCCTCTGCCATTACATTCACTAGTAGTTGTTGATACTAGTGAAGTCTTCAAAATTAGTAGTCATGCTTTGCCAGAACATACTACTAAAAACAAGCTCAGAATCTCCACATTCTAATCCACATAGTCAGAAACACCTCTTCTGACAATAATGCTTGAGCATCCAACTCCACATGAAGTTACAATTAGGCTATTCGTGAGGAACATTAGAATCACCATCCTCCTTCAAACAAACTGTTAGATAAGGATCAAAGTCACATAGATCCCCCAACTCTCCAAAGGCAGTCATTCCCTATCATACTCTTCATCTTCAGACTTCCAATCAATCAATACCTGATCTACTTCAGTCTTCTCTACATTCTCCATCCAAGGCAGACCTTCTACTTCATCATTCTCCCATATGACTATGTAGACGCTCCTTAGGCATAATGTAGGCACCACGCTTCTGAACCAGAGCATAATCATCCTTCACCAAGGATATCCAACCAGATAATGTCCCAACACAAGTTAGAACATCTGCCACACACCAAGACATCATCACCATGATTCTTGATATGCTTTACCAACTGGACTTACTATAGCATAGTAATCCAAAGAACTAGAGAAATAAACTCTCATCCACCTTCAAGAAGAATAATCTCCTTGAGTCTTCAACTCATCACCCTTCTGCCCAAGAGTAACTTATTCCAAGACAATCCTCAATAATAACCAGCTGCCACACTCTGATTATCTTGATTCTTCGATTCCACTTCTGAGATCAACCAAACGCCACAGTTTGATCACCTCATTCATGAATCCTCATATGAAAACAACCAAATGCCACCTTTTGACCTTTTTCACGTTTGTCAGAACTCTCACAAAGATATCCTGATCCACCAAGGAAACTTGATCTTCAAGTCACATGTTCCAATTGCTCAATAGCAAACACACTTAGACTCCTTAAGCCATGGTCATGTAACATCTTCTCCTTCCTATAGCTCCCGTAAACTGTCATGAGAACGATCTTTTTGAAACATCCTATTGTTCATTCATGTAGATCACCCTATCATAAGCTGATGTGCCACATCACCAGCTAAGACATCTGATGTTAAGCTAGATGTCAGAACATTATGACATCTAACTGTTGAATTCAGCTCTTCCTTCTGCCATTCAGAAGAACCTTTTCCCTTTGCAGAAACAGATTTCCATGCTCTCATAGACTTGATTCAACAATCAAGTTTGAGTAGACAACCTTCATCCTGCTTAGAAACTCCAAAGACTTCAAATCTGCCATATCTGAATCTTCAGAAAATAAGCAGTCCAAGACTACCCCATAGCCATACAAAAAAATGCCACTTCTAAATACACTATAGAACACACAATCTCATCTTTATAATCCCAAGCTTCTTTTAACCACCATGATTGTTTCAATATCATGTAGGACATCAACACAGAGTTCCTTGAACCCAGGATGATCTCCAAGGATCACACCTTCAGCAGCTAATTCAGGTCGTCACACACCAACACACCACAAAGAGAAATAAACAGCCACATAGAGAAAAGTAAATTCACAACACTTCAGCAGTCCTGCAATTTTACATCAGACATACACATAGTCTCCCGTCAATGTATTTTGTCATTAGTTGAATGCACAACATCTTAGATAAACGCTCAGCTCCCGCCAGAGTATTTACTATCAGTTAGATGCACATCCTTATCAAAAGCAGACAAATACTCAACTCCTGTCAAGGTATTTATCATATGTGATAAGGTAACCTTCTCACACAAGGTACGACATTTGGTCTGACATTCTTTTCCTGCACACTTGTGGCACTAGCTGATCCACACCACTGATCACTTCAGATTAGGTAAGTGGCTTGACCTGATACTCCACCATGAGCACAACTAACTTCCTTGGCTGAAAACTCAACACCTTTGAGATATTATTCCAACATGAGATCTGACAACAATCTCAAACACATGGATTTGACACTTACTATGGTTTTGGAGGTAACATCCGTAGTAATCCATGTACAACTCTTTGCAGGGGATACAAGAGTTCACCAGTAGCTGATCATCCTTTCTGATCAGACCATAAATACTTGCATGATACACACCATCAACACGTCTGCATCTTTTACTCTTCCAAGTGTTCCATCATGTGGGGGACATCACATAGCTGAACCTAAGCTAGATGAAGACTTCCCTTGATCATCTTAAAGGTCTTCAAAACTAATCCAAGCTCCAGCAAAACTAAACAACAGCAAGACTCAGAGTCACTTTCCTAATTAGGTCAAGTATTAGAAAGACTCTTCTAGAGACCAAAATAAATGGCTCTATCCTTTCTTCAACAAATTTCTTGAAGAGTAAATCAACCACACACTATAGTGCCTTTAAGAGTGGACTTGAGAAATAAAACTCAAGTATCGTTGGCAACTTTACACAATTGGTTGAAACAGTCTTGCATACACTACATCATCACACATCAACTCTTCTGAGGAGACCAACCCTACTGCCCTTCCTTTACTAGCGACACAAGGACCCCCAGGGTTCCATCAGATACCATGCAGCAGAATACACAACAATCACAACCTCCTCAACAGTCTTCAGGTACACCATATTACACAAAACCACCACTATCCAGGTGCAAACAAAATTCTAGGTTTGAACAAATTAAATAAAATCTCCACCATGATTTTCGCCAGGAATCTCTCATCAGGAAAACCCAAAGAATTGCAACCAAAAGGTAACAAACCAAACACAACATTCTGAACTGAATGTTCTCCAATTTTGTAGTCACATGTTAGGACATCAGACTTGACATCATGAACTGAAGCTCTGATACCATCAGTATAACATCCTTCTTCCTCTACCATGAACCAGAAAGTATCCCCCTCGGATCTTACCCAGAAACAGAACAGGATGCCTGCTTTGATACCAATTGAAATTCTGGTATGACAGATCCCAAATGTCCTACAGGATGTCGAGACATCTGGTCTGTTACAGATAACATGGCAAGGTATAAACAATAACAGTACTAAAACTCATAAACAACACACAGAATTTGTTCACCCAGTTCGGTCTAACAACCTACATCTAGGGGCATACCAAACCAGGAAGGAAGTCCACTATTAGCAGTATTAATTCATAGACCCTACAGTCAACACACCCGTTGACGATCTACTCACTTATTAACTACCCAATGACCCTTCTACCTAAGTCCTCCCTAGGTAAGAGACTCCATCTCACTTCCAATCATCGCAATGATGTCTAGTAGTCAACACCTCAGCCACTGCATCAACAACTTGATTTCCAACAACTCTTCAAACACATAAAAATAGAAGACACACTCATATGCTAATACTCAGCCAAGACTCTTGACTAAGAACACCATCTTGAAGTTGCTTAAAAACTTCCTCCAAGAACAATACATCTCTTACCTACAGGCTTTGAGATAAACACGATGACCATCCCACAACCCGAGTGGTTCATCGACCAACACAGCCCTTATAATTTACATGATGACTGGCTTCCTTTTCTAGGTTACAATGCTTCTATTTATAACCTAAACCCAACTGGATTTGGGCTTCAAATCACAACATATCAGCTGCTACAAATCTGCAAAAGATTCTCCTACAAATTAGATCTTCAATCAAATCTTCCTAAAATATCTCCATATTTAAATACTCAATCTTCTCTTGATTTTATCTTGAATCTTCCAGACCTCTAAATCAGCTCCACAAAGGATACCATAATATTCCCATAAACATTCCTTACTTTGGGCTTGTGCATTATAAAATCACATATTTGATTTAACAATAAAGCAGATTTATTCTCCAAATCTCTTCGCCCTAAAATAGTAACAAAATATACTCCACAAAGTAATAGGAATTGATTGTATCAGAATAAATCTTCTCCAATAAATTCTCCTACAATCTCTCAAACAAAATCTCCCAAGATATATTAAAAATAGCGCAACTCTAGAAACAAACCAAACCGATGTACTGTCAACAGATGTCAGGACATCGTGTTTGACATCAGTACACAGACCTGCAACACTAACATATACACCTTATGCTGAATGTTAGAAACACAAAAGCACATGTTAAGACATCAAGCAAGACATCTTGCACCAGCACATTGTTTTACCAAAATTGTTGCCAACACCAGAACTAACAGATTGCATAGATAAATTGGTGTCTCCCTATCAAACCGATTTTATTCATGGAAGACATATTCAAGCAAAAGAGTGGGTGAATTATGGTATTCAAAATTCGTGATTAGTTTTAACCTTTTCTTGTTTAAAATTATATTAGTACTTTTTATGTAAGTAATGGTAGCAAAGATATAAATAATGAAAGTAAGTTGCGGACAAAAAAAGTACAGGGTTAGAAAGATAGCACCATAGATTTATACAGGTTTGGCCAAACGTTGGCGTGGTTTTGTCCCCATTAGGTCTTCTTGAGAGTTTCACTATAAACTTTAAGCTTTTGAATGTTATGCCTACAAACCTTTAAACAGACTTATCCCCAGTCAAGTGATAACTTTTATGGAACCGTTTAGAGATTTATGATTGATCTTAATAACCAAAACAAAGCTTTTTTGGTGAAGCTTAATAAACCAATAACAAACATTTTATAAAGGTTGATCTCAAAAACCAAACTATATCTCTTAAAGGTATCATACCCTTAATAATACAAACGACTAGCACGACCACTTACAAAAGTATCTTCCTCACAAGTAAAACTTCACTTCGTAGCACTACGGCAATTAGAAGTGAAATAGAAAGTATTTTCCAAAAGAGAGAAAAAGATAAATTCCAAAGAAATATGAAAACTTTCAAAAGTTGTGTGATATAAAGTGAGGAAGATCCTTGCTTATATAGCAGTTGGAAATGCCAAGAAAGGAAATAATTCATGGGATGAATTGATTATCTAATCGATTAGACAACTCAAATATAATTGCTGGTAGAGCTCAAATAGGAAAGTTTGGATATAGAGTCGTTGCAAGTCATTAATGCATTATCTTTGCTTATTATATAATCTATTATAATATTGCTAATCGGTTTTACAAGTGTTATAATCGATTAGATAGATCAAAAGGTTTTGCTAATCGATTTGATGGTTAAGAAAATGTTTGGATAAGTTTTTAATCACTTGGTCTCTATTTAGAAAATCATTTTCAAGGTATAAAAATATTTTTAAGGTGTGTGTGTGTGTGTGTGTGTGTGTGAGAGAGAGAGAGAGAGAGAGAGAGAGAGAGAGAGGAGAAAGAGAAGGAGAGAGAGAGAGAGAGAGAGAGAGAGAGAGAGTTACCTTAGTACTTTTAAGCTACTATCTTACTTTTACATTATTCAATTCACTCAGACTAACTAGCAAACATGACACGACATGATTTCACACCTTTCATCAAAGAAACTATAAGACCTTTGCTTGATAGTGTATGTTTTGTATATGTATTTGATCTTTAGTTCTCTTGTTGACGCTTGAAAACTATTTGTCATGCGTTATCGTCGTCGAAACTTCATATGCTAATTCTTTATTACTTACAAGCACATAGATACACATTCTCTCCATTTTTTATGATGACAATGCATCTCTTAGGGGAGGTGGTAAAAGGGTAGCAAATATATGTTTTGAAGTAATTGAACCCCCCTGAGTAAAATAGAGAGTATGCCCTACTCACCATGAGAGTATACTTATCCCCCACTGTCAAAATCAAAAAGGAAAATAGACAAATATCATGCAAATATAAGCACATATATTCACATTTATTGGTTCATGCATGATTGGTTTGAAATTCCTAGTTCTATTCTTATGAAAAAGAAGTTTTCTTTGGGAAGTGGTTTAGTAAAAATGTCTGGGAGTTGATTATATGAGTCTATAAATTCAAGCACATATTCCCCTTTTTTAACATTATTTCTAATAAAGTGATGTCTAATGTCGATGTGTTTAGCTCGAGAGTGGAGTATCATGTTTTTAGTGAGATTTATGGCACTGGTGTTGTCACATTTAATTGGTACAGATCCATGTTTAACACCATAATCATAAATTTGTTATTTCATCCAAATGTTTTAGGCACAACAGCTTCCAACATCAACGTATTGCGCCTTATTTGTGGATAGTGCTACACTAGCTTATTTCTTGCCATGCCAAAAGACAAGTGAGTTTTCAAGTAAGTGACATGTAGTGTTGATACTTTTCCTATCCAATTTGCACCCAACAAAATCAGAGTTGAAGTAACTAACCAAGTGACAATCTGCTCCTTTGGGGTACCATAGACCCATTTGTTGTGTGTCAGTGAGATATCTTGTAATGCGTTTGACGACACTGAGATGTGATTCTTTTGGGGATGCTTGAAAGAGTGCACACATACACACAACAAACATAATGTCAGAACGAGATGTAATTAGATAAAGAATAGATATTATCATACTGAAGCTAGGGGGATTATACCTGAGTGAATCGCACACTCAATGATACAACATAGTCGCCACCAAACTTTATTTAGTACCAAAGGATAGGGAAAATATCGATAAAACCAAAGGGGAAGAGAAACGGGTAAGGGGGTCGGTTATGCAAGAGGAAGGTACTGGCACCCCACGCATCTATTGTACTTGATGGAAACCGTTTTGCTCGCTTCTAGGCTCGAATAGGTTATCTATCTAAAGGCTAATAGCTAAAAGAGGAAAGGGAAAGGGAAAAAAGAACGAAAAGTACTCGCAGAGGATTGGGGCCCTTGTGCCTAAGTATCCTCATAGTACAATGAGGAATTCAGAGCTCTGTAGTTTGTGGAACCAGGAAAGAAAAGGAGAAGGTGGCTCGCCAAGATTTTGAAATCTCGTGCCTACGTATCCTCATAGTGCAATGAGGAATTCATAGCTTCATAGTTCATAGAACCAGGAAAGAAAGGGAGAAGGTGGCTCGCCAAGATTTCGCAATCTCGTGCCTACGTATCCTCATAGTGCAATGAGGAATTCAGAGCCTACGTAGTTCGGAAAACTAATACGGAGAAAGAATATAAAATGGTGTCTAAACCAAGAGCGAAAAGGGAACGACCCTACTGGAGAAAGTAAAAGAATGGTGTTACAACCGAGAAAGAATGGCAAAGAAATGGTGTCAAAACCAAGAGAAAAAAGGAGCAAAGGACTGGATTTAAGATAAAGTGAGATCCATTGGGGATTCAGTACATTAACTGACAGGCAGTGGTTAAGCGAAGAAAGAGAATATTATGACTTTGTGGGGAAACAAATGGTTGGTGTCAACAGATGGACTGTGATGAATCATAAGGAGAGTATTAAACCAAAAGAAAGCGTTCGAATCTCTAGAGACTCGGTGTGTTAACTGATAAACAGTGGTTAACCGAAAGAGAAAGAAATTGGACTTTAACTGAAAGACGATGATTGACCAGAAGAATGAGTATTAACCAAGAGGTGTTTAACTCAACAAAGAAAGGAGAAATTGGTTTTAACAGGCAGACTATGATCAACCAAAAGGACGAGTGTAGAACCAAGAGAAGGTTGTGACCCAAAAGGACGGGTGTGGAACTAAGCAAAAGTTATGACCCAAGAAAACGGGTGTGGAACCAAGCAAAGGTTGTGACCCAAAGGACGGGTGTGGAACCAAGCGAAGGTTGTGACCCAAAGGAGTTTGGTACATTGACCGAACAAGCATCACTTGACCGAAGAAAGGGTATTTGAACCAAAAGAGGGTTACTAACCCAAAGATGTGAGTATCTGAGCCAAAAAAAGGTTACTAACTCATAGGGTATTGGTTTTAATAGAAAGACTGTGATTAAACAAAGAATGAGTGATTAACCAAGAGAATGTGATTAACCCAAAGAGGGTTGGTTTTAACAAGTGAACTATGATCAACCAAAGAACGGGTGATTAACCAAGAGAAGGTGATTAACCCAAGGGAAACTCAGTATGTTAACAGACAGACTGTGGTTAACTGAGAAAATGAGCAAATTGGTGTTTTAACTATTAGGCAGTGATTAACCAACGAAAAAGGGAGAGAGAACCAAGAAAATGTTGCAAACTCTGCTAGGGATTCGGTATTTAACAGACAAACTGTGATTAACCGAAGAAAAGGATCGCGACTTCGCTAGGGAAGAAGAGCATTGGTTTTGACCAAAGAACGGGTGATTAACCAAGAGAAGGTGATTAACCCAAGAGAGATTGATCTTGAACCAAGGGCATGGTGATTGATCAAAGGAAAGATTGAAAGGGCAAGAGTGATCAAAGATCGATTCGGCTGGGAATTGGGAGACACTACAGTTTAGAGATAGAGACGATTATTCCAAGCACATGGTCATTCGTCCCCTACCCAAAATAATCAGAATGAGTGTAGGTATTTTCCACTCTCATCCCTTCTCTAGCACTCAGAGTATGGTGCAGAAATTGAAACCGACAGAGTAACGCCGCAATCTTGTACAGTGCTTCAGCGCATTGCGCAGACTTCCGACTCTGCAGGGATCAAGAAAGAGAAACTCTAAAGAGATCCTAAAGAGAAGAGATAGGGAAGATTAACTAATCGAAACAAGGTTTCGATCAATCGATCAAAGGGAAATAACAAGTCAATAATCTTTCAAGCGAGTCGAAATATCATCAAAGCAAGTGTATGAAGTAATTATTATACAAAATTAAATTTGTTCAATAAAGAACAAACTTAATGCAATCAAGAATGAATTTGCCAAGCATTAACAAACATCAATTAGCATGCATCACTAATCATGTTATCAAGAAAACAAAAGTATGCAAAAAGCAACATGATTACACAACCTTAAGAATGCAAACAATTTCATAATCGATGAATCGTGCATCAAATTTTTGCATACATACTTCCACGAGAGGCTAAACAACTCAAAAAACATCCACAAATATCAAATATATCAAGCCATGGAATTTAGATGAGGAAAGAAAACCAAACAAGCATGAAAAAGCAAGAAAAACAGCTTCTGGTATAATGTTAATCAATTAACCACTTTTTCCTGGCAAATGGTTAATCGATTAACCCTTAAAAAAAAGCAAAATTCACCTAAAACATGGGGTGTTAATCGATTAACACATTTTGCCTGGCAAATGGTTAATCGATTAACACTGTAATAGAGGCAGAAACACAACTTTTCAAAATCACTTTCAATAACTAATCACTTCTCCAATCATGCACATGTTATGACATGCAATTGTACATGAAAATCACATCAAGTAGCAGCAATTAAACATCAATTGAATCCATCAAACATCAAGATCAACAATCAAATAATTGAATGGTTAATTCACATCAAAAAGCCATTGGATCTACATTGCGAACGTGCAAAAGTGATCAAAAATAGTAAATCGAGCAAGAATTACCAACTGATAAGTGCAAATTGTACCTATTTTTGTATATATGTTTTGTTGCACTTATCGATACTTTTTGGTTAAATATCATATGAATAAACCTCGATTTATTTATAAATATGTTTACTTTACTTTATAGTGTATATATTGCATATCATGTAAATATCAATGAGTTTAATTGAGTTTCTCTCATTTTTGCAGGTATCCAATCAAGGATGTCTGGCCATATTCATAAAGAGCATTGAATAAACTTTACAGCGCTTCAAACCGTGCGTAAAACGGAGTTACGGTGCGGAAGTTACGAATAAAATAATGCAGAATTTTTGCTGTTGCTGTCAGCTGCGCCTCTGCTGCGCTGGGCGGTACATTTTGCTGCGTCGGGCGGTGTGTTTTGAGCGCCGGGAGGTGCTGCGGCAGAGGAAATAAGAGAGTTGAAATAAGATACTTAAAGGAGCGTGCCATATTTTTTTGGGCTAGCGCCGGGCGGTGCTAGATATTTGTTACTAGGCGGTTTATGTACGCAGCTGATGTGAGAGGAAAAGTGGGCGCCGTCGGGCGGTGCTTTCTAGCGCCGGGCGGTGGGTCAGAAACTGAATTTTGTATTTAGTTCATTTTACTTCATTTTTTGTTGGATGTTGTTTGGAGGTGATTTTTGATCTTCCAACTTCATCAACCTCATTCTTTGGTAGATTAGCTTAGAAAACAACATGGAAGCATGCATGTGATGATCCGGGGTAGATTGATCGTTGATCGACGTTGACAAACTGCGAGATGTTTGGTTCATTTCTTTTCTTCTTTGTGTTTTTCTTCTATGTTGGGTTGTGTATATGTATTTATTCTGAACTCATGTATATTTGTCGCCTATGGCGTTATATGATATCTGCTTTACAAATCTTTATTGGTGATTGTCTCTGATTTTTGCCCTATGCGCGAGGTTTGAGTTGCGTTAGAGATAATCCTTGCAAACTTCGATTAGGGATGATTATCTGTTAGTTTCTGGACTCTAGAGATAGATTTAAGAGCTAACAATCTTCAATAGGCGTCGAAGCTTAATGGCTTCCGTGTTTTGAGGCTTCGCTCGCGAGAGTGACGAAGAGAGTGACACGATTGTTATCTCAACTTCGCGTTAGACATAACCTTTGTTGTGAGCGATGCTGGGTGATATTGAGGAGTATTGTAGGTGGAGTATAACTGGTCGGTAAGTTTAAGTTTGTGAGGAGTGATTTATATGCATTGTCGGACGAGTTTTTCTCTCTGAAGAATGATTTCTTTTTGTTTTAATGTTTACTTTTATGTTTTCTTCTTTGAAACTATTTTAATCCAAACTCATAAACGCGAGAGACTGTCGAACGACATTCTTTCCCTCGAACCGATCTCTGTGGACACGACATAAATCCCGGAGGTAATTCTTTCCAAAAATAAATATTTTTGCTGCTTGCCCTATTCTGCATCCAACAAAATGGCGTCGTTGCCGGGGACTGGTTTTGATATTGAATCGCATTGCGATAGTTTCTTTGTTTTTTAGTTTTGTAGATATCGTATATTTTGTATATTTTCACTTGTCTATACTGATACTTGTACATTTTTGTTTCTTTTAACGTTTGTTTAAGTGTTTGGTTAGGACGTTTGCTTTTGGTTGCGCGGTGAGACATCACCCACTACTACAAAACGACAAAACAACAACGCCAGGTTTACAACGGCATCCTATACACCGTTCTTATAGTGCGTACTGGATGCGCGCATTATTTTAATTAAAAATCTCAAGGGTATAATAACGGTTTTTATGAAAACCGTGGTGATACAATCTAGCTATCATGGGTTCGAACCTCATCGCCCTCAAATAGTTTATCCCTTTGATGTAAATGCTCCCTTTTTAAGTTTTATTAATATTTAACTAAAAACTAATAAGGATATCACGACGGATATTTATCAAAATCGTTGTTACAAATTGAAGCTTCTTTTTATGTATTTTAAACACCAAGTATATATATCAATTTATCCATTGAAACAACCCTAACACCAACGCCGTCACCATTGTCGGGAAGAAGACAACAACAACAATAACAAAGTGTTCTACTTTAAGGTGTTGCAATGTCACATTTGAAGACAAAATCATCCAAAGGTGTTTCTACGTCTTGTTCCAGTGTAAAATCTCGATCTGGAAATTTTTGTGGTTGTGATGGTCGTATGGTTTCGTATCAATGCAAGAAGGGACAAAATAAAGGAAGGCTTTTTTGGAGATGTCCATTTTGGAGGAGCGATGAAACATGTAATTTGTTCATATGGGATGAAGACGTGGGAGAAAGAGATGGAAATGACGATGAGAGCATTATGAAGTCAGAGTTGGAAGCTGTGGGCTATCTGAAGGTTATGTATGAGGATTTAAAGAAAAAGAACAAGAATTTGAAGAACAAACTGAAATCAGAGATATTTTCTGGAAATATCAAGATGTTATGTTTTTTTGTCTCCTTTATGTTTAATATTTACTTTGTTATGAAATGTAATAGTTGAATTAGGGTTCGAATTACATTGTTGATGTTTAAACTGCAGATGCATTGTGAATTACATTGTTGATGTTTAAACTGCAGATGCATTAAGTTAGAAGTTAAGGCGCAGCTTTTCTTTTTTATTTATTTTAAAATTCATAAATAAAATGGTTATCACTACGGTTCTTCTGGTTAACCGTAGTGATATATTTATAATAAATAAATACCTATGTATACGGTTTTATTTATTTTAAAATTCACAGATAAAAGGGTTTTCACTACGGTTATTCTGGTAAACCGTAGTGATATATTTATAATAAATAAATACATATCTATACGGTTGTTATTGTTAACCGTTGTGAAATAGTTTACCCATATATAAGCGAAATAACTTTCACTTAATTGACAGTAACGCCGTTGCCTTCAAAGTGAAACCCTAAAACCCATTTTTTCTCTTCGTTTTCACCATTAGTCGTGAATCTTGTGCTTTATACATTAAGGTATTCTTCTTCTTCCATCTATTGTTAGATATTTCCCATTATCTCGTTTGTTGCATGTTGTTTTTGTTGATTGTTCTCATTTTTTCAGATTCGTTTTCACTGCCTTAACAAAGACCATACTTTGGAAACTTCATAATGTTTGTGTTGCTATGGAAAAATGTATAAGAAGCATGAAGCTATGATGGAAACTTCATCCACCTTGTACCTTTTCTTCATAGCATCACGAACAAGATGTTAGTAAATGAAGAAACAACAGTGTAAGCAAACTTTATCTAGTTTTAGAAGCAATGAAAATAAGTATAAGAAGTATGAAGCTTTTGTGTAAGCTTTTTCCTCCTTATATTTCTTTTTCATGGCTTCCCAAACTAGTTCAACATCATAATTGATTCCTGTTCCGCGATTAGTTTCATTAAAAGGTGCGTTATTCCTGTTCCTCTCTTTACTCATCACTGGATTATGGTTTTAGGGCTTGTTTTCAACTGAGGATGCTCATTTTTGAAGTTTGCTTTATTTCCTTTCAGGTTAAGGGGATGATACAGGGTGATGATGCTGGTGGAAGCAAGCGTATTATATCAGTTTATAATTTCTGGATCTGGTATAGAATGTTGTTTAAGTTTATCATATTCTATTTACATTGTTTGTTTAACTAACCCTCACTTAAAGTTTGCTGGTGGTAGCAAACGTATTATATGAGTTTATAATATCTGGATCTGGTATAGAATTTTGTTTGAGTTTATTATATTCTATGTAGATTGTTTGTTTCACTAACCCTCACTTAAAATACATTCAGTTAATTTGACATAGATACTTATAATATGCAAATTAAGTTGTATTTGAAAACCAACTTAAACAAACCAATGTCGTTTTCTGATTGCATGCCTCTCATCATTTATCTCACGTTCTTTTATATATAGATTATGGTATAATGATCTCGCTCCTTAGATGCATCGCCATCTTCCAATATAGTTAAATCAAAGATGAGGCAAATTATCCAATGTCTTGTTTATCTTATGGAAATTTAACTATAATCGAAGATAGCGATATATCGAAGGAGTCAGATCAATAAACCACAATATATGTAAAAGAGCGTGAAATGCACGATGAGACGAATGCAATCAGAAAACAACATTGGTTTGTTTAAGTTGGTTTTCAAGAACGTTTTAATTTGCAGATTATAGACATCTTCATCAAATTTAATCCATGTATATTTATTTAGTGAGGTGTTTGGAAAATAAACAATCTACATTTAATATAATAAACTTAGGATACTTACAACAACGGTTATATATTGTAACCGATATCATAAGTAATTTATGTTTTATATAAATTCGCTACTTATGGATTTCGAACCCAAAACTTAAGTGTATGTATCGCAACAGTTTATTATCATAACCGTTGTGATATATGGCGCGCGTCCTGCCTTTCAACAACGGTTTCCAGACCGTTGTAGAAACAGCGAACTTACAACGACAATCTACATAACAATGCATTTGCTCGCATCATTATATGTCATTCCCAACCGTTGTTAAATGGGTTTTTCGTAGTAGTGACCATGGCGCGAATGAAGGAAGTTTCTAGCTAAGCATTGTAAAGGCGTCGAGCTTACGACGTAAAACAAGCATGTTTTATAGTTTTTCTTTTCGAATGTTTTTGGTTGTTGTTAGCTCACAGATTTTGATTGACTTATTTGAGGATGCTTTTGTGATTTTCCAAGTTGGTTCGTTTCAACTTGCAGATGTTTGGTAATGATCTTGTTAAGTTTTGTACACGTCCGAGGTATGTATTTATCGCTTTCTATACTTTAGCATATTCATGATACTTAGGAATTTTACAAACTTCCATGTCATCCATTCTTTTGTATACTTGTTCTATTGTGAATGACTTTAGTTCCCAACCTTTTTGTGAGGTGGCTTTCCATTGTTCATATATGCGCGGAGAACCAACATTCTTGTTCTAACTGGATTTTATTATGTTGAATCTTTTATTTGTGTTGATTATATGAATGCATGAAAAGGATTAAGGAAATTGTTTCATTTTGAGCACAACCACTGTAGCCAAATAGTCAATTCACCTTGTGAGTGTGTGAGAATTTGTAACCCCTTTGAGCTTTTTTATCCATGTTTTTATTTGAACTTAATGCTTGTCTATGAGTATTTAGTTCACTTATTTTTTAATGGATTTTTTTTTCTTGGACCTCAACTTTATGTTGCTGTATGGATTTTTCCTTGCCTTAGAAAGTAGGGAGTATTCACATGATGGTGCGGTTGAATTCAAGTTGGGGAGAGGATGATTGTGTACTCATTGGTTGGATTCTATGCGGGTTGAAAAAGAAAAGAAAAAAGAGAAAATTTTGTGAAAGAGAAAAAGAGAAGAAACAAAAAATCCTTGAAAAAAGAAACAAAAAGAGTTCAAATAATTGTGCTAAATAAGTATTGCGTGTTGTGTAACACTTGGGATTTTGGAAGAAGTTTGATTGAAATTTGGTGTTTGAGTCTTTGTGAGTTGATCACTCCCTTAGGTTTAGGCAAATTTTTGTTTTAATTACCTTTAGAAATTGCCCATTGTTTGTTTACCCGACCACGTTACAACCTTGAAAGTCCTTGTGATTCTTGCCTTTATATTTTCAATGTGAATTTGTGGATGTATGCATAATTTAGTCTTTTGTTTGCACGAGTGTTGTGTGAGTGTAAAGTACCTTATTTTGTGTTTTTCATCTACCGATGATTGTTTTTACTAGGTGTGATTCACTTTGAAACTTGTGTTGTTTTAGAATGTTTGGCATGATTTTTGTATTTTGCATTTGTTTCGTGACTATGTTGTCTTCGTAGTTTAGTGGTAAGTATTTACTTTTTGTGTGTACCTTTTGCATTTGAACCATTCATTCATTTCCGTTTTTCAAAACCTGTTGATTTGTCTTTCTTTGGATATTGCTTGCGCGTTTTCAAGTTTGTTTGATTCTTGTTTGTGGACAAACAATTAGGTAAGTTGGGGAGAGTTTGATAAGTGCAAATTGTACCTATTTTTGTATATATGTTTTGTTGCACTTATCGATACTTTTTGGTTAAATATCATACGAATAAACCCCGATTTGTTTATAAATATGTTTACTTTACTTTTTAGTGTATATATTGCGTATCATGTAAATATCAATGAGTTTAATTGTTTTTCTCTCATTTTTGCAGGTATCCAATCAAGGATGTCTGGCCATATTCATAAAGAGCATTGAATAAATTTTACAGCACTTCAAACCGTGCGTCAAACGGAGTTACGGTGCGGAAGTTACGAATAAAACAATGCAGAATTTTTGCTGTTGTTGTCAGCTGCGCCGGGCGGTACATTTTGCTGCACCGGGCGGTGTGTTTTGAGCGCCAGGCGGTTCTGCGACGGAGGAAATAAGAGAGTTGAAATAAGAGACTTACAGGAGCATGCCATTTTTTTTGGGCTAGCGCCAGGCGGTATTTCCAGCGCCGGGCGGTGCTAGATATTTGTTACTAGGCGGTTTATGTACGCAGCTGATGTGAGAGGAAAAGTGGGTGTCGTCGGGCGGTGGGTCTGAAACTGAATTTTGTATTTAGTTCATTTTACTTCATTTTTTGTTGGATGTTGTTTGGAGGTGATTTTTGATCTTCCAACTTCATCAACCTCAATCTTTGGTAGATTAGCTTAGAAAACAACATGGAAGCATGCATGTGGATGATCCGGGGTGGATTGATCGTCGATCGGCGTTGACAAACTGCGAGATGTTTGGTTCATTTCTTTTCTTCTTTGTGTTTTTCTTCTATGTTGGGTTGTGTATATGTATTTATTCTGAACTCATGTATATTTGTCACCCATGGCGTTATATGATATATGCTTTACAAATCTTTATTGGTGATTGTCTATGATTTTTGCTTTATGCGCGAGGTTTGAGTTGCGTTAGAGATAATCCTCGCAAACTTCGATTAGGGATGATTATCTGTTAGTTTCTGGACTCTAGAGATAGATTTAAGAGCTAACAATCTTCAATAGGCGTCGAAGCTTAATGCCTTCCGTGTTTCGAGGCTTCGCTCGCGAGAGTGACGAAGAGAGTGACACAGTTGTTATCTCAACTTTGCGTTAGACATAACCTTTGTTGTGAGCGATGCTGGGTGATATTGAGCAGTATTGTAGGTGGAGTATAACTGGTCGGTAAGTTTAAGTTTGTGAGGAGTGATTTATATGCATTGTCGGACGAGTTTTTCTCTCTGAAGAATGATTTCTTTTTGTTTTAATGTTTAATTTTATGTTTTCTTGTTTGAAACTATTTTAATCCAAACTCATAAATGCAAGAGACTGTCGAACGACATTCTTTCCCTCGAACCGATCTCTGTGGACACGACATAAATCCCGGAGGGAATTCTTTCCGAAAATAAATATTTTTGCTGCTTGCCCTATTCTGCATCCAACACCAACCTACAAGGCAGAGGATTGCCTTGGTAATTGTTGTAAGTAAAGTGCGGTGAAAATAAGCAAAGAAAACAAGAGAATTCCAAGCTTGAGGTCGAATCATAGCGAAATCGATGAAAACACGATAAATGCTCCGAACACGAATTTGCACCAAAACCCTTGCGATGATTACTTAAGTTGAAGTAGAAACTATTGTAAATCCTGAAATCCTAGTAGACATGTAGGGGGATGAAGGTTTAGCTCAAGAGAATAACAATTTTGATGTGAAGATTGTTACACTCTAATGGTGGAAATTGAGCTTTTGTGTGTGGTTTAGGGAAGAAGATGAAGATGAATTGCAGAAAATTCAGAGAGAATTGAGAGAGAAGAGTGAAAGTGAGAGAGAATTGAGAGTGAAAAGAGTGAAAAAATGATTAAGGGTCCTTGCAACAAAGTGAAGGTTTCTTTATATAGAGTGGAGGTTTGGAGTGGGATAGGTTTGGAACTTGGTTTGGAGCTAGCCAAGGGTGGTTTGGCATTTGGTTTGGAGTTAGTTACATCTAACTCACTGAGTTGGAAGTTGACTCAGTTAGTTATTTGTTAACTCGGTGGGAACATCCCAATGCAAGTTCAAAATCCAATGGTTCACATGTTTGGAAATAAAGGTGCACGGTGGTCTTGATTAAAAATGATGTATTGTAGCAAATGCAAGTGGATTCTTGAAGTGTCTAGAATATTCCACATGATGCTAGAACCAAGTAAACCCAAAGAATAGAGGAAAAGCTGATGTCATGAAAAATTGCAGAAAATCTGCCAAAATACATGTGTTAATCGATTAATACATTTTGCCTAGCAAATGGTTAATCGATTAACACAACCAAAACTTGCCCAATTTGGCTTGAAGCAAGGTGCTATGACCATGGCTCTAAACTTCGACTCTTTGCTTTGATAAATATGCATGAAAACCCTTGTATTTTGCTTGTATTGATGTCGTGATGACTTTGTGAGGATGTGATTAATCAGGCTTCAAAACTTTCTGAAATTCCGGATATTCCTACAATAAAAACCACAGAGAAAAATGATAATATGTATGCTGGCAATGCAAATGCACATGCTTATGCAAGAATGCAAAAGGGGAGGTCAAATTTTGGGTTACGACACATACCTCGATATTTTCGTTCATCAACTAGTTTTTTGCTTCGTCTTTGTCTAGGGAGCATGATGTTGACATTGGTACTGCTAATATTTTGGACTTTTCCATGTCAAATATTTTCAGTAGCTCTTTGCAATATTTAACATGATTTATAAATGATCCTCCTTTTGTTTGATGGATTTGAAGTCCTATCAAATATTTTAACTCTCCCTTTATAGACATTTTGAACTCATTATGCATTATTTCGGAAAATTCCTTACACAGGGATTCCTTAGTAGCACCGAAAATGATACCATCAACATATATATGAACTAGTAAAATTGTCATGCTCAATTTTCTCGATAAAGATGGTTTTATCAAGTTGTCTTCTTTCGATTTTATTTATAAGCAAGAATTTACTTAGTCGGTCATACCATGCTCTAGGAGCTTATTTCAGATCATACTGTGCCTTTTTAAGCTTGAACATATGATCTGGAAAGGTAGGGTTGATAAATCCAGGAGGTTGATCAACAAATACCTCCTCTTAAATGTAACCATTTAGAAATTCACCTTTTACATCCATTTGAAATCGTTTGAAATTCATGATGCAAGAGAAAGCTAATAACATCCTTATGACTTCTAATCTAGCCACAAGAGCATAGGTTTAATCAAAGTATATTCCCTTCTATTGATTATACCCTTTTGCAACAAGTTTGGATTTATTTCTTAAACCATTTCCTTCTTCATATAGCTTGTTGCGAAAGACCCATTGGGTTCCTATTACTATATTAGCTAAAGATTTGAGAACGAGCTCCCAAACATTGTTTCGTTCAAATTTATTTTCAAAACACGATTCATGACATGACAATCGGTATTTATGGCATCAGCCTAGAGATATTTAGGAAGATTGGCTTCATTGAGCATTGTCCTCACAAGCTATATCAGAAATTTATTTTTCCTTTCCACCCTATTCTATTGGGGAGTTCGTGGAGTGGAAAAAGTTTGTCGAATACCATTCTCATTACAAAAAGTACTCATTTTAGAATTATCCGCCATGATTACTTCTTATGGATGTAATGCTTGTTCCTTTTTCGTTCTAGATAACCTTGGCTAGTTTTTGAAAGGCAGCAAGTGCGTCTCTTTTCTAAGATAGGAATTTTGTCCAGGTATATCGACAGTAGTCATCCACAATAACAATAGCGTAAATGTTTCCACCTAAAATTATGTTTCTAGACATATGAAGTAGTTGTAAGGGCCTATCAGTGGAAACTATATTTTTAGATGCAAAAGAAGCCCTTACTTACTTCCCTTTTTGAAATGCATCATATAATTTGTTTTTTTCAAAACGTAAATTTGGCACTCCATCTACCAAATCTTTTCGAACCAACTTATTTAAGTGGTCCGTGGGGATGTGTGTTATTCTTCTACGCCATAACCAATATTCATCTTCGTTACTTAGAAGACATACATCATTTGGAGATATTTTATTTAAAATTGTTGTGCAGGTATTTCCACTTCGCGAGCTAGTAAATAGAGTTTCATTTGATTTTAATTTTATAACCCTACAACCAGAAGAATTAAATGTTACATTGTTGCCTTTGTCAAATAGTTGACTAATGCTAAGTAGGTTAAGCTTAAGTCCTTTTACCAAGAGGATTTCCCTAATCTTTGGATTTGGGAACCTACTGATGGTACCAAAACCTAGTATTTTTTCCTTGTTATTATCTTCATATGAGACAAGTCCTCTTTCTTTGGGAATGAAGGTGGAGAATAAGTTTTTGTCACCTATCATATGCTTTGAACAACCGCTATCAAAATACCATTTATTATTTGAGGTTGTAAAACATTCTTGCAGAGAAACTATAGTTCTTAAGGTACCCATATCATCTTGGGTCCTTGTTTGTTAGTTTCATAAATAATTTTCTTTTTTGATTTAGATACATATGCATTTTCAGAGCTAGATGCCATTTTTGCTTTGTGTTCACAATTTTCCTATAGAAGTATGGAGGAGGGTGTCCTTATTTGCTTTTATGGCTCTTCCTTATAAAGCAAGACATGGCTACATGTCCTTCTTTATTGCAATATTTGCATTTTAATGCTTTACAGTAAGATATGGTATTGGTTTTACATATGTTCTCAAAGTTCTTGCTATTGTTTTTCAGTTCATAACCTAATCCCGCTTTTTTGTAGGATGCTCTTTGATTTCCTAAAAAGACCTCTAGGTTATCTCTCCCTTTGGTGATTTTGACAAGTGTTTTCTGAATATGACATATTTCATTTTTTAAGTTGTTGCAGCTATTGTTAGACGATGGGCTTTGATCTAGAAGGGGTGAATAAATCACAAATTTTACAACAAAAAGCTTTTGCCAAAAATATATTTTCAAAATATGGTGCAGCGGAAAAATGACCCGGATCGAATCGTCTAACCGAACCTACTATCGAAAAGCAATATAAGTATCACAAACCTAATGGAGTGATAACGAACGTAAATGTTCAACAAAGATCAAGCTACAAAACAATTAAATGCAATGCTAATAGTAACTCGTATATCCAATGAACCAAAACACAATCAAAATACGCACACACAATTTATCGAACACTTAGTGTGCAATCGATAGTGAATGGAAATATAATTCATTTTGTTGATGTTAAAAGCCAATCACAATTAAAGTGGTTGTGATTATACCAACAACAACACCTTTAAAAGATAGTGGAAAATAATTTCCAATCAAATTGATCAAACAACGATGAACTCGATAAATTGTGAAATCAACAATAAAAGAGATAAAGAGAGAGAGACCAAGATTTGTTTAGGTAGTTCCCTAATCAGCCTCGTTATGTGTATGTATGCCCTCAATTCAAAATCGAATTGAGATATTGCTATTAACCTTTTCTTTGCAAAATCGTTTATACAAGAGAAGACAAATGTAAGCCCCAAAACCCTATTATTTTGTGTTGATTCTTCCACCTCAAACCCTTAATCAAAGCTTGATCAAGTGACCAACAATGCGACTACAATCCTCTGATTATCCCAAGCACGCAACTTGTTGAAACCCAAGATTCCCGAACACAATTCACCGTCTCGCGCTACTCCCTTGCAAGGAAATCACCTTGTCCCAAGGCTTTCACCCGGTCGAATCTGTGTTGACGTGATCTTGTCCAAAACCTTCAAATTAACCCGATCTTGAAAGAAAAACCCACATTGGTTTTCTTATTTAAAACATACAAAGTTCCCAACCTAATATTCTCGATTACACCAAACCTAACTGGACGTTATCAACCCTAATCTAGATGGTCACCCAATCGAAAAATGATTATGTGTAGTTCCATTGTGTGTATGGATAGAAGAAGGGATGAAGATGATAGACAACTTTATAATCTGGTTTCGTTTAGGTTTTACCTAGAATAAGATGCAAGTATGAGTATATATAGGTATGTGAAGAAAATAGGCAAAAGGATGCAAGAAAAATAAGATGCAAAAAGAAATTTTCAAGTTTTAAATTGTATAGGTCGGCCTATGAAGGTGTTCAGGTCGGCTTGTGAGGCGACCTGAGATGCGACCTGTGGGCAGAACCTACAAGCTTCGCTCTTGGAGCATGGGAGTCGACCTAAAATATGGACGTGCCAGCCTATACTGAAGTTGAGGCTTCCACAGGTCGGTCTGATTACGTATAGGTCGGCCTATGAAGTTGTTTTGACACACAAACATGATTTTTGGCGTGTATGACATGCCTAAGACCAATAAAACTTGTTTAGAGACTCTTTTTATGAATCCTAAGTCTAATGGGACAAATAAGCATCTAAATGTAGGTTGATACCATCCAATATACAAAAGCACTACGCTATACTACCTTCCTTGTTAGACATCATTCAAAACCCGATTGAATTTGTAGTTAGCACTCACAGTTATTACACATGTTAGGTTCTTCTTTTGAGGTGAGAAAGTTTTGATTAAAATTTTCTTTGATTAAAACTCACACGTAGATATTGTGGTAGAAAAAATCATTCCACACAAAATGTATTAGCGGTATACTCTTTTGACTTAAAATTTACATATGTCTTGGTTTGATAGGAAGGAACGACATCTGACTCAAGAATAATTAAGAGTGCGCTGATACATGCATACTGTCTTAAAGTTCCACAAGGTAACACAAAATAATATAAAATATTTGTATAAGTATTTAGATTAGCTAAAATAATAAACTCGTTATTTTTATAGGAAAATATCATCAGGTTGATGCATGATTTTCTTTAATAACATGTCTCATCATACTGTATAGGAGAGAACGATATCACTTACAAGAATATTGTAATCCACTTCAAAACCTTCGTGAGTTATTCAACTATCAATATTCATCATTATGAATGTCAATTAAATGTGCATTTGAAGTGTTGAAGAAAATTTTCCAATTTTACAAACTTCAACATAGTTTACATTAATATTGAAACTCAAAATAAAATCATCATTGCTTGCTGCATTTGACACAATCATTTGATGGGTGAAGACCCCAATCAAACTTTATTCGAAGTATTATTTACTATAATTATTTTATACCTTTATCATATTTTTTTATTTGAGTTCACTCCTTAAAAAATTGTGTGATGCATTATTTTGTTTATTTCGGTGTAGGCAAAACTTGAAGTTGTTGAATTGAAAAACATGCCAATATTATTTTATGATAAATTGGTCAAAATTTTTGAAAAAGATCGAGCAGTAGGAGAGCATGAAGATACAAATAGTGAAATGAGAGCAAAAAAGAATGCAGGTGTTGAAAAAAGTTATGGCACAACCATAGAAGAAATAGATCACCTAGTTGAAACCAATGAAGTTATTTTAGAGGGATTTGATGATGAGAAAATCCATTCCAAAAATTCTTCTAAAAGGCCTTATGTTACTAATTCTCAAGATGTATTATCTTTTAGGACTAAGAAATGAGTCAAAAAGGTTATCGAAGATGATATAAACATGAATGAAATTTCTAAAACTTTCACACAAAAAAATGGTTGATGTGTTTGAAATAAATATAATGGAGTTGGTCAAACATAGTAAGAATGCTAATGTGGAGATATTTGGGTTTAATTAGTCGAGATTGGTGTTGAACCAAATTCTTTTCCTCTTGTATACATGCTTCTTGTTAAGAATGATGGTGCATTGAAATCTTTTAATGGAATTCCAATTGATAAACACAAGAAAATATTACATCTCATTGTTCCAGGATATCCTTTTTGTTAACGGTAACATATTTATTTATCACTTTTATGCATTTTTTATGTTTTATAGAATACTTAAAGAAGATAATCATTATCTTAATGGACCTATATTTGTATTATTTTAGCAAGACTTGATATCATTATCTACAATGAATTTATACTTATCTTTTAATTTTAGCAAGACTTGATTTTGTTTATGAATTGTCATGATTACTAAGTATGGTGTTGTTCAAAACTTGTGCATTCTAACATACTAAAACATGTTATCAACTATGCATATTAGTGACGTGCTTTTCAGTTCCACAATGGCTAATGGTAATAGATCCCACAATAGTGATTTTGTGTATTAGCTATCACCGTCTATAGATTTATCAATTTTCATGTCTCGTCATTTTATTTTCTTGGTCATTGGTTGTTGTGCCTCATCTTTTAGGTAGTTGATATTACAATTGTGTGATCAAATAGAGATTAATTATCAAGTTGTTTGACCACTAGTTTTTCATCAAGTTATATGATATAAGTGTAAGTAGCAAGAAAGTGAAGAAAAACAATTGTACCGTATTTGGTAGTTAAAATCTGAGGATTCCTTTATGGTGTTGTGTAGAAAATAAATATATAATTAACCGTATTAATGTTTTTGAAGTAAAAAGGTAAAAATAGAATAAAAAAATCATAATGCTTTATGCTCTGTCGAACTTCCAAACAGTGGAATGAGACATTAATTATGTTCCATCGTAAATTATCCAAACAATTGAATGGAGTTTATGTTTCATTCAATTCCATTCCAGTTCATTCTATTCAGTTATTCTTTGCTCTGCTACGTTAGTTTTAAATTATCCAAACATACTATAAAAATCCAATAGTTATATATTCATTCTCTCCTTAAATGCACTTGAATTGGATGGTTCTCCTACATATTTTACACAGTTCTTCACCACTGACTTGATATGTTTTACTTACATGTTTTATATGAACTTTTTGATATTTTTATTATATGTTTTAATTTACATACATTTCCATCCCGGGCCGAAGTTGGACACATGCTATTGGAAGACATAATGGTATTAATATTGTTACTGTTCACTACAATATAATAAGGAGGAATATGAATTAGTTATGGGTTGTGAGAGTGGAGAAAACTAGAAGAACCAGAAATCGTCTCAAGTCACTTGTAGTAGAAGAGTTAAATGCTCATTTAAGATGAGATGTGTGTCAAGTAGTAGCGATTGGCACATAACGATTATATGTGGTATTCAAAACCACTATCTAGTTAGGATTTAGAAAATAATGTCATATTATGCTGTCTAAAACCCGATATAAGGCATTTTGTGAATAACATGGTAACATATTACATGGCGTTGAGGTTCATAATGGTTGCATTAAAAGATAAGGATGTTAATAATATAACGAGTATGACACATGTGTGCAAGACAAGATCAACATATTGATATACTATCAGAGGTCCATACATGGAAATGAAACATCTATTCACCTTAATTCATGATGAGAAGTACATGTGCTGGACAAGAAATAGGGGGAATCAGATGTTATTGATGATATATTCTAGACACATCCTGATTTTGTGAAGCTATTAAACATGTTTCATTTTGTCTTGATCTTTGATTGTACATACAAAACTAATAGGTACCAGCTTCTTGTTCTTAATATTGTTGGTGTTACTTAAACCAAGTTGACTTTCTTGATTGGGTTTGCCTACTTGGAAGATGAAAGGGAGGAAAACTTCATATGTGTATTGGAGAAGCTGAAGGAGTTGTTCATATCCGAGAAGTTGCAACCCAATGTCATGGTGATAGATTGGGAACTTTCCATGATAAATGTCATTGAAGTTATGTTCCCATTCTTATTTCATTTCTTATGTGTATTTCATATTTTATAAAATGTTGGTTCAAAGTGCAATGAGTACATCAAGGCTAATAGGCAAGAGCATCTTATGGATCTATGGAATAAAGTCATGTATTCAAATAGGAATTTTCAGTTTAAGCAACACTTGTAGCATTTTGAGATAATATGTATTGATTTCCCTTCATTAGTTAATTATATGCACTAGGCATGATTCACACTCTATAAATAAAAATTTATTGCTGCATGGACTAATCAAGTCACTCATTTAATGAACACGGCAACAAACATGTACATTTTTTACATCATAGATTTAATATAATTACACAACTTTCAATTAGTATATTTATTGAATTTTTTCTAATGTTGTTTTACTGGGTGTAGTCTTCTCATTGGAGCCTAAAAAACATGTTGCATACTAGTCGAGGAGATTTATGCAGATGCTGCTGGGATGCATTCAACACCATGTTGAAGCTACAACTAGGTGCAAATAGAGCATCGTTTAAAAAAAACAGTTGTCAACATTGAGCATTGGTATGATACTTAATTTTACTCAAGATTTCATAACTTCATATAAAGATAATGTATGTAACACATTGCAAAGGGTTTGGAAATAGTAAAAAGAGTTGGTGCTGACAAAGATACATCTGGATGCTTCATTAGGACAACACATGGGCTACCTTGTGTGTATGTGTGAACTTGCGAATCTTCAAATATAATGTTATCCTTTTCCATTGAAATTCATGCATGTGTTTTGAAGGAAATTACACATTGAGCAGTATGAAGTTATGAAGAAGAGGGTGAGACACAATTGGACTTAGAAGAAGAATGTGAAGAGTTACAGAAATGATTCAGCACCTTGGATTTTTTGGCTAGATGGCGATGAAGAAAAAGGTGTGTGAACTTAAATATCCATGCACAAATTCTATGTGTCCACCCCATTAAAGTACAAGCAAAAAAAAAAAGAGTTAAGAAGAGGAAAAAGGGGAAAGAAAGTGATGTGCATCGTGATCATTCACATTTAAAGTATGTTGATGTCTCACAGAGAATTCAAATGTACAAAAGATCATCTACTAAAGCTCTATCAAGTCAATTATCTATCAAGTCTTCGAGGAGCATTTAACTTGACACCTCCGCTTAAACCTTACACCCTTATCCCATATGAAAATACGACACTGCCCTTGCAAAATCATTCCAAACATTTTTGAAATTTACAGTGCACATGCGAGAATTTGAAACTTCTAGGGCGATACCCGAAGTTTGGAGCAGAGTATCGGAAATTTGAAAAACAGTGAGTATTTATACCAAAATTTTCAAAATTTCTAGTATTTTGTACCAGAAATTTCATATTTTTTGGTGTTTATAATGAAATGTTTATCGGAAATTTTAAAAAATTCTGGTATAAAATCCCATTGAATCTACCGAAAATTTCAGAATTTCCGATAATTATAAAAACCTAGTTTTGTACTGGAAATTCTAAAATTTATAGTATATTCCATTGGATTGTATGTTTGAAATTTTGAAATTTCTGGTAGGTACAAATTTTTTGTTTTTTTTACCGGAAATTCTAAAATTTCAGGTAGTTGCTAATATACTTTTTTAATTTTTCCTTCTTTTGCAGTGAAATACAGAGACAAAGACGTCACCATTGCAGGCAGAGCTATTGATAGAGCAGCAGACCAGGCTAGGGCTGTTAGGGGTGCTGAGACTGAGTCTTCCCAGATACGGGTTGAACGAGTGGTCTCAACCGGTTCACACCGAAAGCGATTGACTGAGCATGGTCAGTTATAGGCACCACGTAGCACTCGACACCGACCAGTACGATCAGTAGAGCAGTCCAGAAATGAGGTTGTGCCAGATGTTGTTGTTGCTGATCCGGTGGTTGAGGAGGTTACAGATCCGGTTGCTGATCTGGTGGTTGAGGAGGTTACTAATGATGTTGGTTTTGAGGAGGTTGCTCGGGTGGTCCAGCTAGATGTTGCTATTGTTGATTCGGTCTCATCTGTTATTACTGACACGAAGATTTGGGAGTTTCTGAGGCGGCCATATAGAAGGAGTTTGGCATCAACAGGGACACTCACCTTCGTATGTCTTAGCTTCGGAAGACATACGACCAGCTTGTAGCGGATGAGGGTTATGAGGCTGTCGCTAGGGTGTACATGCTACATCTAGTAGCGTATACTCTCTTTGTGGATAATTCTGGTGTTTATATCGATGCCCAATATCTGTGCTTTTTCAGTAGTCTCGAGGATTCTATTTGGGCTTGGGGGTGTGTTACGTTTACCCTTCTATATACAACACTTGGAGTGGCGACAATATTTGAGACCAAACAACTTGTTGGTTATTTGAGTCTCTTACATGTATACTTGAAATTATTATTTGTTGTTGATTTCTTATTTAATTGTT
This sequence comes from Lathyrus tuberosus, assembly GCA_022829125.1. Taxonomy (NCBI): domain Eukaryota; kingdom Viridiplantae; phylum Streptophyta; class Magnoliopsida; order Fabales; family Fabaceae; genus Lathyrus; species Lathyrus tuberosus. Next base: position 17,799,385 of record JALAZF010000063.1, read on the forward strand.
ACGAATAACATTTATTATTTCTTGTGTCTATGTTTTGATATCAGTGCTGGATATATGAATATTTCCCCACCATTTGTGACAGAAGGGTGCAATATTCCCTAGTGGGGTCCCTACGGGCGAGGAGATGGAAGGCCAGACAGGCACATCCTAGTGGTGTTGTTGAGTATAGGAGGAGGATTGATTCACTGACTGTAGATGATGTCATATGGACACCATACACTAGTCATAGAGTGCACTGTGAGTTTGATGAGTCGTCATTATATTCGGGTGATATGCAGTGGGAGACCATGGTTGCTAGGCACTTGCGTGAGAGGTGTCTACGACAATATGGTTATGTTTAGAGTATCCCACGACCAGTTCTAGATATACCATCTGCAGGTATTGATTGGTGGTTTCAATGTAACTTCATCAGGTCTGGTCGTGCCATTAGAGATCGAGCAGCCTTATGGGTTTAGTAAACCCAAATGGCGAGGTTTATACTGGATTATCTTGGGGTGCACACATAGCCCGTGGGAGGGCCTATTTAAACATCTTTTATATATCATGGATTTGGTCTATTATGTATTATTTGTATCAGTTGTATATTATTTAGACATTTTCATCATAACTCTTTATTTGCTAATATCTTTTATCTTCGATTGACGCAACATCAACATTAGCTAACATTTGACAATGGATTGCATAACTTAAACATAACTTAAGAAAAACATAAACACTGCCAGATGATTAATAAATAAGAAAAACTGAAACACTACCAGATGATTCTGGACGTTTTAGCATCTCCATTACATCGTCAATAGATCTTGAAACCTTAGCATCTAACTCGACCGACCCCTTTGTTATCCTATGGCAAAATGATCTTCACATATCCTTCACATCTTCATCGGTCTTCAAATCAATAAGGTTGTATTTCACCCTCCCGTCAGTATAATCCAATCTTCACGAAACTTAATCTTTCTCACCTTTCTGTTTTCGGCATCAGACAATAATTCATTCAACTTGGACGTCAAGCCGACAAAAGATGTGGTGTCATCCGGAAACCGGAACTCTACAGGAGGTGAAGCTCCGTTGAAGTACACTTCTGGCTTAATCAAAAATTGAGGAAAATGTATTTTTTAGATGTTTTTATCAAACAACATATGACCCCCTATTTAAACAACTTTGCATTTACTCTGGACCATACAAAACTGTCGTCGCAATCACAACCATCCAAAACTGTCGGCAAAATTCTGAACATCCAAAAAATTAAACAAATAACACTATCGGAAATTTCACTTAGGTTGAAATTTCCGGTATCGAATAGTAAATTTCAAATTTTCGGAATTTATTAAAGCATACCGGAAATTTTGAAATTTTAGGTATACCGAAATTTAGAATACACTACCGGAAATTTTGGTATATACCAGAAATTTCATTTAGCCTACCGGAAATTTTGGACGGAAATTTGGACAAATTTTCACCAGAGGCAGTTTTGGGAATATGAAAGTATGGGGGGTGTCAGGTATAATTTGGCGGTGGCAAGTTAAAATCTCGTCTTCAAGACATCTTTACTTGTCTCAATTTTTGGTATGACTACATTGAAGATATTATAGATGCGGAGGGTGATGGAGATTGTGATTTCCGTGATATTTGAGATTTACTTGGATGGGATGAAAATTCATGATCACTGGTTCGAATACAGCTAGATGATGAAATTTATCAACACAGTCTTAAAAGTTAGGAGTTAATTGCAAATCTCTAGTTTAGGTGATCAAAATCGTGAGAAATGGATGACAATTTATGACATGGGCGGGTTATCTCGTTGCTTCTAAATATAATGTGATATTGGTCTCGTTGTTTCATAACCTTAACATTACTTTCTTACCACTTGCACTATGTCCATCTGTGTCTGCGAGTAAACATAAAATTATTGTAGTTGGTTTGGTTAACAATAGTAATTGGGTTCAGGTGAAATTGAAACACGATTATCCATCCGTCACTGACCATTGGAGAGAGAATTGTAGTAAATATGCAAGAGCATAAGAAATAATATATGCGGGACATATAAGACATTGAGAAGAAGTCAGGAAGTCAACATAATTTATTTTGTATTGTTATTGTTGTATAGTTAGGACTATATTAATATCTTTGTAGGGTTATGATTGTACTCACACTTTTTTATGTTCATGGTAACACGTTAAGTTATGTTGAGTTATGTTAAATTATGTTAAAATTATCTTAAGTTAGGTTCTTATTAAGTTATTATGTTATGTTATAATCATGTTACGATAATGCCATATAGACAATAAATTATGAACAACTACCACTGAAGACAACAAATCTTTCTCTTCTCCTCACTAAATGCAAAAAAAAAAAAAAAATCCAAAGAAAAATTAAAAAAATAAATTATGAACAACTACCACTAAAGACAACAAATCTTTCTCTTCTCCTCACTAAATGCAAAAAAAAAAAAAAAATACAAAGAAAAATTAAAAAAACAAACTATTGATTTAGTGGATTTTTTAAAAATATGGCCACACTCTTACGTATATCAATTTTTTAAATATTCAATAACAAAATTTATAACTTCACAGAAATTTTTTAAAATTCTGATATGATGTATGCATTTTTACCGCTTTAAAATCTAATAAAAATTATAGTTATATTTACAACATTTCTAGAAAATGCAGTAAAAATGCTTAAAGAAATATTATACCGGATATTACTAAAAATTTGATATAACCCCATTACTTTGAGCTGGTAATATTAAATAACTAATAAAAATGCATGATTTTTGTGTAAAATCCGTTATTATAGCAAAAAAAAAATCGATAAACACGCATAAATTTAATGGAAAGCGCTACTTCGTCATAAAAAATATGGTATTTTTGTAGTGTGCGATTTTTGTCGGTGACGCGACCACTTTACCGCAATGGTTGAAATTGGGTGCTACTTTCTGATTTCTTATTTATCCTATGAAGCTGGAAAGGAAAGGGAAGCTATCTAAAACTAACCTTGCACGCAAATGTTTTCTTTAACAAATGCTAAGAGATTGGGGGTTCAGGGTCAGGTTATACAAAGGAAAGTTGTCAATTACCTGGTGTATATATGGTCATCCATAGATCTTTTATGGCGTGTTTTTCTATTGGTTTAAATACTTTCTTGTGTTTATCTGTTGTGGGTTGGGAAAGTTTCTCATTTGGGAGTGTTGAGAGAGTGCTTTTGTTGTTTTCGGGTTTTCTGATGTTTTTGGGAAGGTACTGGACCTAAAGTTTTTGATTTGTGTGCTCGCTAAGATTTCGCAATCTTGTGCCTACGTATTCCCGTTAAAGAAAACTGGGAAATCAGGGCAATCGTAGTTCCTCCTATTTCTATGGGAGGAAAGATGTTTAGTGTCTTGTTTAAAGCCCAAGATTGAAGCTAGATGAATATTTGTGTCTTGTTCAAAGCCCAAGATTGAAGCTAAAAGGGTGACTGAGAGAGAATTTATCATCTCTAAAGGGAGATATCTCACCTGTTTATCACAAAATTATTGTGTGATTGATTATAAAGGGGAATTACTTTAACTGGAATGTATGGAATCCAGCAATGCCATAATTTCCTTTATAAGGGAGGTGTCCTGAAGGAAGAAACTTTAACTCAATGTAGAACAATGTCATTTTTTCTTAGGAGTTTTTCATGCTAAGAGAGAGACATTGGCTTGGATGCAAATAATCTAGAGGCTTTCCACTTACAGCAATTAGATGAAAGAGGAAGTTTTACCAGGATAAAAGAGGGGCTACAACTTGAATTTTAAATCAACAAGTGTGCCACTTACAGCAGTTATCTGGAATTAGGTTTTTTTTATTGTTTGTTTTGATATGTGATGTACAGAGAAATGTCTTCCAACAGAGAGGACTCTGGATTTCCTCTAAGGGGATGTTGATTTTTGTGTGCCTTGATCAAAGCCCAAGGTTGAAGCTGAAAGGTTGACTCTATTCGGGGAGTTTTATATCTGTCTTGTACAAAGCCCGAGATTGAGGCTGAAAAGAGATTGACTTCACTGGGGAGATTTTATCTGTCTTGTACAAAGCCCAAGTTTGAGGCTAAAAAGGAGATTGACTCAGCTGGAGAGTATGATCTGTCTTGTACAAAGCCCAAGATTGAGGCTGAAAAGGAGATTGACTCAGTAAGAGAGTATGATCTGTCTTGTACAAAGCCCAAGATTGAGGCTGACTCTACTAAGGAAAATCATTATACAAAGCCTAAGAGGAGGCTGGTGGGGAAATTCATATATGAAGCCTAAGATGAGGCTGGCTTGTGCTAAGGATTATTGAAATCCAAGAGCAAGTCCAAATTGTATGTGATTCTACTGAGGATTTGTTGGTGGTAATTTGACCCTAGCTGGGGAATTTCTTAAAATGAAAGCTTAAAGATTGAGTTTGAAAACCTATGGAGGTTTTAACTCTGCTGGAGATTGGTATGTTGATGAAATGATCAGGGTTTTTCCTGTGTTTTTAGAAAATTTGAGGGTCTCTGTGAGGTCCAAGAGGAGATGAGACTTTCCAAGTCTTACTTGTATGAAGCTCAAGAGGCTGTTGGTTTTAGGGGATGAGAAACAACCCTAGAATGGTTAGATGTTTTGGAACTCTGACTCTCCCGAGGATTGAACTAGTAGAGATGACTAAGTTCTGTCTTATACCTGTAGGAGGTCTTTGGGTCCTTGTACTAAGCCCAAGAGGAGGTTGAGAACTTCTAAGAAGCCTGAGGGTCCTTGTACTAAGCCCAAGAGGAGGTTGGGGATGCTTTTAGGAAGCCAGTGGGTCCAAACCTAAGAAAAGTTCAAGAAAGGTTTCACCGGGAATAAGTTCTTTTTCTGCAAAACAGTTTTAAGGTTTGAAGAAATTCAAAAGAGGTTTCACCGGGAATTAATCCTCTCTGGGGAAATAAATTTCTTGTACACATATATTTCTAAGTTAGGACAGTCTTGAGAAAAGTTTTATCGGGAATAATGTCTTTCTCTGTTCCATATTGTATAAGCCTAAGAGGAGGCAAGACTGTATCTGGAATTTCTTATGGGGAACTAGTTTTGACTGTGTTGAAAGAGTAACCACTGGTTTGACCTAAATCTAGACCTAATTGTTGGGGAAGACTCTAAGCAAATATATACAAGCATATACAGATGAAATATATAAACAAGCATTTATTGAAAAGATAGTGGAACATTCAAGAAATTGAAGAAAGTTTTGATGATTCTTTGAATTAGAATTTGAATAAAAAATAAAGTTGCTTTAAAAAGAAGTTTGGGGCTTATACTCAAGGAGAGGCCCAGATGATCTCTTTTGAAAAGTCGACGATCGCGTCGTAGTTTTGAAAACTACAAAGGGACTTATACAATGACTGAGGCCCAAATTATTTATGTACAAAGGGAATAGGTATTACACTCTATTATAGGCCCAAGAGTTTATTTTTATACAAGAAATGGGACTTACAGCTCAAGGATAGGCCCAGATAAAAAACAACGGTCGCACCGTTTATTTTGAAAATCGCGTAGGGACTTATATAATGACTGAGACCCAAATTACTTATATACAAAGGGGGTTGGGTCTTACACTCTATTAGAGGCCCAAAAAGTGTTTGAAAAAGATAAAATTGGGGCTTACAACACAAAGGGGAGGCCCAGATGAAAATTGTTTGAAAACGACGATCGCGCCGAGATTTTTAAAAATCGCATCGGGACTTATACAATGATTGAGGCCCAAAATGGTTTATTTACAAAGGGATGAGACTTACACTCTATCAAGATGCCCAAAAATGTTTTGAAAAATGTTTGTGAGGGTGAAAACAATTAAAACCCTAATTTGATTTCAAAATGCATTTTAATTTGAATAAAAATTAATTAAAATGATCAAAATTATCAAACATGTATGAAAAAAAGTTGTGATCTTCGATTAATGTTTGAAAAATTATGTTTTATCCATAGAATGATTTGAAGATCATTTGAATTTGAAAAATCAAGAGAAAGAAATATTTTTAAATGCTTAAAAACAAATAAAAATAATTTTTTTACAAAAATATTAAATATATAAAATAAATAATATTTTTGTGAAATTTTTGTCGAATAAAATATTTTAAATTTTTTGTGAATTTTGAAAAAAAAGAATCAATTCAAAAACATTAAAATTCAGAGAGAAATAATTTTTGAATCAATTAATAAAAATATCAAAATATTCAAATATTCAAAAATTTGAAAAAGGCGCCAAGAACACCTTGTGTGGTTCGCGCGAGCTCTATTCTTGCAGATTTGCAAAACCTCTCATATCTCTCTGATTACTCAATGAAAATGACTTTTGTAAACATGAAACTTGCTCGTTTTTGAACAAGGATTACAACCATATGAATTAATTGCATTTATATTAAGTGTGGAGTGAGAAATCAGAAGATGAACTCAAGAACCCTAATTTCTGCAAGAACACCATGAAATCCTATACACGATTCATACATAGCAATTGATTGACGGGACACACTCTATATATGTGCAGAAACATGTTTGTAACTTGAAAATACATTTATGATGCATGAATCATAGAGTTTGAGAGTGTCAGGCTTACCTCTTGCAGCTGGTGATCGAATTCTATGTTGGAGCTGTTACAGATGTTGTGTAATGATCTGGACAACTTCAATGGACCTCAAGTAATGTGTTTGAAGGCTTGGAATGGATTGAATCAGCTCAGAACTTGTTGTGGCACCTCAACTGCAAACAGGCCAAAAAGCTTGAGCAAATGGGGGTGACTTTGTGATTCACGTGTTCCAAATGAGTTTTAAAGTCATGGATTACTCATATATGATGTATGTGAGGTGTTGGCATGATTGGTTTTGATAGAATTACTCTCAAATGGAAAATTCAAATGTTACTTGAATGAGAAGCAAAATCTGGTTTTTTACTCTCAAACTGACCACAAATGAGCTCTATTTATAGTGTGTCAAGTTTGTTTTGGTAGCAATAGTGAATGGAGGCTGATCACCCTATTATCCATTGAACTTTGTCTTGTTGCCAAAGTCTCCTCTAGCCATTGACTTGGGTCAATCTTGCAGGCTGTGAGTCTTCTATTGCAGGGATAAGGCTTGACTCATTTGGCTGAACATGGACTGATACATGTCAGCTCTATGCATCCATTCAATGCCTCTTGACAAGTTTGGAGTTTTGGATTTGAAACTTGAATGCTACATACCAAAAGAGGTGGTGTCTTGACTTGCAAGGCTTTGTGATCAGATTATCCATCATTCAAGTTGATTATGGACAGAAATGAAATGATGCAAGTGTCCAAAATTGGATCAAGAAATCGTGGGAACCAAGTTTCATGTTCATGCTGTCTTGAAAAATCAGATTTTTAGGCCATGTTTCAAGGCTTGTAACTCCTTACTCAAGAGGAGTTAGAGTGAGTTCTTGTACTTTTTAGAAAGCCCCAATGACATACTTCAACTTTAATGTCCAACATTGGTCTTGGTTCAGCTTGGATCATGATGAAAAATGGCCCTAAAGTTGCTGAAAAACCAAGACAGATTCTGTCCAAAATTTTCACTAAGTGTTGGAAAAAGTGGTCATTTTCATGTTTTTGTGATTTTGATCAATTCATAACTCAAAATCCATGAGGATTTGGAATCTGATGTAGTTGACAATTTTGAAGCATGTAATGAGAGATTTCATTTGAGATTTGAATGGAAGAAAAAGGCCTTGGAGTTTGGGAGTTATGACCTTGCAAAGTTGGTACCAAATCACTTTTGTTCCATAACTTAGAAAATTTTAAGTTTCCTATGGTTGCCCCTTTTGCAGGTAACCCTAATTTCCTTGGTTTTTCTTGATGAATGATGATCAAAACCATGCATTAACATTGTTCTTGACTTAGGGGAGCCATATTTGTGAAAATTTTCAAAAAGTCAAACTTGATTTTGGGCATAGTTGACTTTTTGTCAGATGAATTCCAAATTGTGTGATCTTCTATGTAATCAAGTTCTTGACCTAATTCAAACCTAATGGATGGATTCCATAGGTGTTTTAGGGTGTCTTGAATCATGTCCCAAGGTTTGGGAACATGTCTTGGTCCAAAGTCAAAGGTACAGTTGACTTTTTCTTCAAAACCCTAATTGTGGTCCAGATGAATTTGAAACTTGTGAATCAAGCTTCTTGGATCAATCCATTGTTGCAAATGGATCAATGTGGTGTATTTGAGGCCCTCAAATCATGTCTTGAGGTCTTGGTCCATGTCTGGCCTTAAAAGTCAACTTAGGGGTGAATTAGGTCAATGAACCCTACTTCCTGATTTTTGATGAATGCTTCCTCTGAGGTAGGAGTGTTCGCGGTGCGGTTTGAACGATTTTGATGATAAAAATCATTCAAACTGCAAGAGAAAAAAGCATGTGGTGTTGGCTTTTAGAAATAAAACCGAACCAAACTAAACCAATGCGGTTTTAATTGGTTCGGTTGATTCGATTTTTTACAAAAATTTTATTGAGCCATACATACACCTATAGAGAACAACTAATTTTGTGTTTAATCATTCATATATTATCAAATAACATCAAAACTCATTATATTTAGACAAAATCTTCTCAATCAATTTGCAAAAATTAGTCTAAACAAAAGTGGAATAATAAACATAAAATAGTAGCATAAAATAATATAAAAGACATTATAATAAAACATAAAAAAGAGTTGAGATAAGAGATTAGAGAAGAAGAAAATAAAAGAACATGAGAGATGCGAAATTAGAGAAGAAAAGTGCGATAAAAACGTAATTGAAAGAGAAAACTGTAACAGAAATGAGAAGATGAAAATGAAAGAACATAAGAGAGGAGATAATAGAGTAGAAGAGGCACGAGTACATGAAAAAGAAGACAAGAGAATGTACAATAGATGTAGAATAAGTGAAATTTGGTTTGTAACATAATGTAGTTTGGTTTGTTTTAATTCGGTTTGCAAAATACAAACCGCAAACCAAATCGAACTGCACGATTATGTTCAAAAATGACCCAAACACATCCGAATCAAATGCAATTTTTTACGGTTTGATTTGATTTACGATTTTATATTGAGTTGGTTTGATTTTGAACACCCGTAGCTATAGGGTGTCGTGTAGATTTTTTTAGAAGTTAAACTTTAAAAACATGGATTAGACTTTGACAGAATCCAAACCCAAATGGATTAAAAATCCAAAAAGTGGGAAGAGGAAAAAAAGCTTCCTAAGTTACCAATATTATTTGCTTACTATTTTACACTTTATTCTCTTCAATTTGTAGCTTATTACAACACCTTTGATAGATTTGTAAGAACAATTTTGGCAATCTTCCACAATAATGAAGACTAAGCAATTTCCAAGTCACAATTAGACACTATATACCTCATTTTGACCTACCAAACTAGCCAAATACTCCCTCAATTTTCTTTTATAAGCAAATTTTGACTTTTAAATACTCTCAATAACTGATGTACTTAGACTATATATAAATATCACATAATTATATAGTTCGACAAATATAAAAAAAATGGGAACTTCCATAAAGAGAGAAGAGAATAATAAAGAAGCCAATACAATTACAAGGTAGTAGTAGCATTTAACAGTTAAGTTTGACTAAGTTTGACTGTATCTTCAATTTAGCACTTACTATTTGATATATTTACATCACGAATTATAATTTCATTGAAATAAAATTCAAAGTGAAGCAACTTGTCCTTTATTACAAGAGAAAACTGGAAAAGCCTTTTTTGTTTTGTCTGAAGCATATAAAGCTACTGGCTATTAGCAGAAGATTGAGCCAAAGACAACTTAGATTACATGATTCAGGCCTATGTATTTTACTCATCCTCACCTTCATCAATTCCAACCCACCGTGTAAATGCAAAAAGAAACTCCTTGAAGTTCACCATTCCATTTTTATCCCAGTCCATTTCTTCTGCATTTTCGCAAATAAACAAATAATAATAACTGTTAATGAATAGATATAAACTCAAGAGGAAACAATAAAGACAAGATTGCTTTTGAGTTGTTACTATATTAGAAGTAGTTGGAGTGAAGTTTAAGGAAGCGGGCAGAGTGAAGGTTCGTTGTTCTGGTTTTAAACTATGTAAATGAAAATCTTACGATTTTGATTAGGCTTAATTCAATCCTTATATTAACCGACATATAAAGTGAAAGGTATACTCTTTAGAAACTCATTTTAGTCCTTATATTGTATATTATAGACCTTTTAAAGGATAGTTCTATGTTTCCGGTATGAACATGGTAAGTACTAATATGGCTGGAAACAGAAGAATATAACAGATAATTTGACAACCTCTGCATTGTGAGATTACACATGATACTCACCCTGCCATGTTCTGAGTGAGTTCCTTAAATGTTGCTGCTGTGCTACTAATGTTAAAAAACGTAACAGATGTTCTTCGTTTTTTTTTTAATCAATTTAGAGGTACACATTTTTCTTGTGAAAACATGTTACAGCAGATTTCAAAACATTAATATATAATGCATGCTCCTAAGATGAGTATGTGTTCAACTTGAATGCATATGCAAGTGTATTTAAACAGAGAGGAATTGACAACTAACCAAATCTTTTCATGGCTATTCTTCCAGAAGAACGTTCCCCCGATGTAGTTTCATTTATAGCTTGGACCATTTCATTTTTGCTGACATATCCGTCCTTATTCTTGTCTAAGAATACAAATGTATCAACCAATGTCTCAAACGTGGCCTCCAGATTCGGCATGCCAATTCGTGATTTCTAGACAAGTCACGGAGAACAATTTGAAATGGTAACAAAACATGGAAACTCATGACTTATCAACTATCAATGAAAACAGGAAGACAAGGGTAAGATACCTTTTCCTGCCTACTACATTGCATTACTTCAAAATTCAAAGTTTATAACCTAACATGTTCTTCAATTTTGACAGATTTTTCGATCATTTTCATTGCATGACAAAATTATAACTTCAAAATTCTACGTTGTCCTAAAGAAAAGCATGACTAGAAAAGCAAGGCCAGAACAGAAAAAACTACATAGAGTTGATAACATTGCAATGCTCGTGAAGTCCAAACATCACCTGAAATTAAACAAATAGTTTTCTAAATAAAACACAAAAGGTTGGTGTTAAATGTTTAATATCCCCAAATAATTCAACCAGAGGTCAAAACACACAAGACATGATAGTTTTTTTTCCAAAGAGTAGGTGTTACTAGTTTATTTTCCAAATTTGAATTTGTAAGAATCTCTACTTATATTGTGCAAGATAATGAAATTAAGATGACAGAGATAATGTGAGTTAGGATACAGCATGAAGTGCCTTAGGGTCATCTTTGAAAAGGTAGACGAGGCAAAGAAGTACAATAAACTCATTGAACTTCATTCCCATATCATCATTAAAGTCACATGCTTTAAAAAGATCATTGATATCTTCCTCAGAAAAAGAAATTTCCAGCTTACTGAAACATTTCTTCAACTCTTCTTGATCTATTGCCCCATTAGAATCTTCATCTGTAGCAAAAAACAAATCATCTGTTAGCAACTATGATAAGCATATATATGTCAATTTGGCCATGTATGAGTCGGTGACAAACATACTAATGACATTTTTGCGACTGCTAAAGCCTTTGAATGAGCATGATAATTGCGGTTACAATGACATAAAAATGCACTATTTATAGTATTATAGTATTGAATGACCTCGTCATAGTTGAAGTGGAAACCTACCAAACTGCTCAAATATGGCTCTGCATTTTCTGAAGCTCTCGTCAATTTTTGGAAATTTTAGAATTATAGTATTGAATGATCTCGTGGAACATCCATGACATTCCCTCCGTCGCATTGCTTCAACCATTTTCGCCTCAAGCTTGTTTTCTGGTACCCACTTTTTGGGTGAGTCACCCTTTCCTAATGCACCTCCCATTGCCAATCAATCAACCAAAGTTCGCAACTCCCTCGTACCTGGCAAGCAACACATCATTTTGTAACATTTCGCTATTACACAAAGACATGGCAAAACCAAATTGCCCAAGTTACAAAAAGTAAAAAATGAATTTTTAATCACCGTCACAATCTATATGTTTTAAAATTATTTGTTGCTGTCAATGATATTCAATTAGACAAAATTTCGTCTGCAAAAGTGATTAACAAGACCTAAGATCTTCGTGTCAAGTTCAAGTGGCCTGAATTATAATGTAAGTGAAAAATGGAGATCATCATCAAACATCAGCTTTGCCCATGCAATTCAAGACAATTCATTCAATAGACACAATAGTAAATAGTGCTACCCTGATTTTGTTGAAACTTTTAAGCGTGTGTTTGGTTCCACGGAGGAATTTTTTTTTTTTTGAGTGAATTGCTTATGGCTAAAAATGAGTTGAAAGTAAACTGATATATGTTTGGATAAATTCTCGTAAAAGTGAGTTGAATGTAAAGTGATTTAATATTTATGTTTTAGGATAAATTCTTGCAAAAGTGAGTTAAACAGTAAATTTCAGTGTAGAAATCACGTTTTGAATCAAAAGCTACAAATCTTATTTTCAAGTAAAAACCATTCTGAAAAAGCATAATCAATTCTACTTCAGAGCAACCAAACATATCAAAATCAGTTCTACACACGAATCAATTATAAATACTAAATGCGTGTTTCAATTACATGCAAATAAATAAATCAAAATATAATGTTAAAATGCAACAAAAATATTGGAACGCCGTAATGATTGAGAATCTAAGGCATATTTGTCGTCAATGATATTCCATGAAAGATTACAACAAGGAATGAAAGAAAAAAAGCATGCAAAAGCCGTTGACCTAAGAATCAATAGAATAAAACTGGAAACACCGAAAGTAATTTGAATAAGAAGTGAAATCAATGAAAGTTAGACGAAAATGAAAATGGAAAGAGTAGAAATAAAAAAATGGAATGAAGAAAAAAGAGTAGAAAGTGTACCTAGGTGTTTGGAGGATGAGTGAAGATCGAAACAAGGTAGAAGTCAAAAGTGATTTTGAGGTGTGGAAGGTGGTGGTGGCGTTTTGGTTTATTTGGAGAAAGATGAAAAGAAGATTGGGAAAGGAAATTGGTGTTTGTTTTGTTTAACTAAGTTTGGGTGTTGATGTGTCTCTAACCCTATTTTGCGCTGCTCCCACCACCTATTCTCATTCTCTATCTATCCGCATCTATGTTTTTATAAAATTATTTTCGTTCATTATAAGGATCTAATAGTAATAATTTCAAAGTATATGGTGTATTAATTTGTTTATTATATACTCTGAAATTTTTTATTTTGACTACGCGCAATCATAATAGAAAGAGATAATTAAGATAATGTTTATTAAAAAATAGAGAAAAAAGTAGATGGAATGGAAGATTAATAAAATTTGTTGGTCGGCGGGGAGCAATTTTTTTATCAAATCAGTGGCACCGTGTATGTTTAAAGTTTCCGAAAAAAAATGTGCAGTCCCTTTGATTTTTAAAGATAAAATTGAGCAAAATTAAATTAATACGGTTTATATTTATTTGATTGGTTAAATTTGAGAGTATGAAGAGAGTTTTGAATATTTTCAAAAATGAGAAAGAATAATGGTTCTACTGCAATATAATCTCCAATTTATTCTGAAGATGTATTTTTCAAATAAATTTGAAAATGAATCTCTGAAATATTTTAACGTTAACTTAAAATTTGATGTGATACTTTAATACGATACTTAAACAACATATATGGTGCATTAAAAATCATCTTAAATATATATATATATATATATATATATATAATTTGTCAAAATATATTTATAACTTGACGTATAAATATTAAGGGTTAATAAGATTTCATCCCTGTCATTTGTAGATTCCCTCGTTTTGCTCGCTGAGTAGATTTGGTCAACAAAATTGATGACATGGCGTTGTTTTGTTGGCTTTTTTTTATTTTTTATTTATTTAATTACACGCGTGAGATTTTTATTAATATTTTATTAATTGCATGTTAAAATATCAAAATTTTGTCACTCATGAGAATCAAACACATGACTTAAAGTTTACATGGGGCGCCTTCCACCATTAGACCATCTTGATTGTTTTGGTATATTATTCTTTTGAAAATTATATATTACATTATAAATCTGAACTAGGATTAATTATGAATTATTAATCTGAACTATTAATCTAAATATTAATAATGAATTATATATTAATATTAATACTAAAATAAAACATTAATTAATTAATTACTGTAAATTTAATATTAATATTAATTTTAATACTGAATTATTTAATATTAAAACGTTAATTAATACTAAATTATTAGCGTTAAATAAATGAATAATTTTTATTTAATAATTTTTTAACTAATGAAATTATTAGCGTTAAATAATTTTAACTGAACTAATGAATAATTTTTTCTAAAATTATTTAATGCTATTATTTAAAAATTATTTATTTATTTATTTTATTTCAAATCTATATCATAAAAACTAAATTATTTATTTTTATTTAATGTTATAATTAATTTTAAAAAAATTTCAGTTTGTTATTAATTATTAATATAAAAAACTGTTATTTTAATTAAAAATCTTTTAATTTTCAGTTTACTATTAATTACTAATATTTTTATTTTCAGTTTATTAGTATTACTAATATTAAAACTACTATTATATTCATTTATTTAGTTTAGTTTTTTATTAAGAGTTGTTTAAAATAACAGTTTTTTTAAAATAGCAGTTTTTTTTAAAATAACAGTTTTTTTTAAATATTAATTATTATTATTTACTGTATTTATTTTAACTATAAATATTATTTAGTTATTATTAATTTAGTTAATATTTTAGTTACAAATAGTTATTATTTTTTACAAATATCTTAACTATTTATAAATATTTAGCTTTTATTTACAGTAATTACTATTTATAAATATTTAGTTATTATTTAGTTTAATAAGCTGAAATTATTATTTAGTTATTATTTACTGTAATTAATAATTATTAAAATATAAATAATAATTTAGTAAATGTGTTTTAATATTAATACTTAGTAAATATTTAGAATTTAGCTACAATATAGTTACAATATGTATAATAAGTAAAAAAATTATAGTTACAGTATAATATTTACAATATGTTATTTAACTATATTCTAATAATAGTTATAGTATATATAATATAGTTACAATATATTCTAATAATAATTGATGAAAATGAAAACAAGTATGCAAACGTATAATATGTATGTTTAAAAGCAATTAAAATACAAGATGAAGGCTCTAGCCTAGTGGTAAGTGCTTAAGCTTTAAAACAAAAGGGGGTGGGTTTAATCCTTGTAGTGGACAATTTTTTGAATTTTTGAATTTTAAGCATTTCGACATCAAATATTAAAATAATAATAAAATGTCACGCGTGTAATTTAAATATATAGAAAAAATAAATAAAATTCCAACTAAGCAGTCATGTCATCAATTTTGTTGACCAAATTTACTCAGAGGGCAAAAAGTGAGAATCTACAAATGGCAGGATGGAATCTGTGTTTTTTTTTTTACAGGGTTGTTTTTGGAATTTCGCCTATATGGCAGGGGGCAAAAAGGGTATTACCCCAAATATTAATTACATATTACTATTTTATCTTATATTTAAAGAAAATATATGAAATTGTATTCTTAAATAAATTTGAAATTCTATTAATGTTTTATATATAAAAAGATACAAAAGTAATATAAAAATAAAAATAGTTGTAAATAAATAATATTTTATTTATTTCAAATAAAAATAATAACAATTTCATTTCAAATAAAAATAATAATAATTGTAAATAAATAATATTTTATTTTTTTCGATATTTAATTAAAATAAATATTATATAAAAATAGGATAAAATATATAGATATTACTTATTAAATTTTCTAAAAATAAAAATAATATAATATAATAGTTTGTAAGATTTTGTAACATAATACAATTTTATTTGATTTGCAAAATACAAATTATAAATAAAACTGAACCACGCGGTTTTGTTAGAAAATAA
The DNA here is from genome assembly GCA_022829125.1 of Lathyrus tuberosus. NCBI lineage: Eukaryota > Viridiplantae > Streptophyta > Magnoliopsida > Fabales > Fabaceae > Lathyrus > Lathyrus tuberosus. Next base: position 17,815,367 of record JALAZF010000063.1, read on the forward strand.
TATATATATATATATATATATATATATATATATATATATATATATATATATTTGCAATTTTTTATTTTATTCAGTTCAATAAATAATTTTCTATTTGACAGTTCAGTTTTTGTGAGATAATTTCCAAAATAATAAATTTTGGATGAATGTATTATTTTAAATAATAATATAAATACTATATTTATATTATGAATGTATTATTAGAAATAATGATATAAATACTATATTTATTTTGCATCTCACACTTATGGTTAGTAATAATTATTACTGTAATATGCAAGTACCGTGCCATCTTAATTGAATAATTTATTTAATTATAAATCGAATGATTTATTTAATTAATGGAAAGGTTGCTAACAGAAGAAGTTTGTTACCTTTTATTTATGAACAAATGTAACTTACCAACAAACCAGTGCTAATTTTAAGCAAGGGTTGTTACTGTTCATAAGCTGTAATCAAAATGGTGCAATACAATTTCTTAAGAGATGCTTCTGTTCCAAATAGATTGTAGCATCATTATAAATTGGATGTTTTGGCACGATGAAAAGATTACAAGAATACAAACCAGTCTCAAATTATTTACTCATACTAAATCATCTTTTTCTTCTCTAATGCATGAGAGCAAGTAAAAGTAACATTCTTCTGTAAAATACTATCAACAGATACGCTTAGAGAGACTGTGCAATTCTCTTTAAAGATTCCAAAGTATCCTGCAGGAAATTCGCCGGTAAACCCGTTTGCATCCAACATACCAAGATTGGTGGGGGCGAATTGTTCCTTAAGCTTAGTGTGGAAACATACGCTTTGGAATTTTATCGAGAAAATTTATTTCTCTATTTTCATCTCCATTAATTCTTAGTTTTGCAGCAGCCCCAAATACCAAGATATCTAACATTCTTAAGGAACAATTTATCTAATTCAATGACTGCTTCACTAAAAAAGATGACTTCTGACTTTGTGAAATTAGAGAAGTTCGATGGAGGGAATTTTATTCGTTGGCAGAAAAAAAATGAAATTCCTTCTCACAACATTGAAAGTGGTGCATGTCCTTAACATTCCAAAACCGGAAGAAAAAGAAGATGAAACAATTGCTGAAACTAGAGAGAGACAAAAGTGGGACAATGATGATTATATATGCATGGGACACATTCTCAACGGTATGTGCGATTCGTTGTTTGACATTTATCAGAGCAGGAACTCCGCAAAAGAATTATGGGAGAAATTGGAATCAAGATACATGCAAGAAGACGCTACAAGTAAGAAGTTTCTTGTTTCTCAGTTTAATAATTATAAAATGGTAGACAATAGGCCTGTAATGAAACAAATGTATGAAATTGAACGTATTCTCAATAATTACAAACAACATGATATGCATATGGATGAAACAATCATTGTATCTTCCATAATTGATAAACTTCCTCCATCATGGAAAGATTTTAAAAAATCTTGGAAACATAAGAAAGAGGACATATCTCTTGAGCAATTAGGTAATCACCTTCGCTTAGAAGAAGAGTATCGTAAACAAGATGATACTAAAAATCAAATTACTCATGAGAAGGTGCATGTAATGGTGGAAGGAAATTCAAGTAAAACTTCCAAGAAAAGAAAGCGAGATTTTGGAAAATCTTATGAAAATTATAATGTTAATAGCAATAATAACAATAGAAAGAAAAAGAAAGGAAATTGCTATCATTATGGAAAACCAGGACACTTTAAAAATGAGTGCAGGTTCTTGAAAAGAGAGAATAAAAACAAGAATTCAAGTGCAACAACAGACAATCTTGTTGCTGTCATTTTTGAAATCAACATGATAGAAGATGTTGATTCTTGGTGGATAGACTCTGGTGCTACCCGTCATGTGTGCAAAAATAAAAAATTATTCAAGACCATCAATGAAGAAAATGGTAGTGTTTTGTACATGGGAAATGCTTCTACGGTTCAAGTCAAAGGAAAAGGATCAGTAGAGATTGAATTCACGTCTGGAAAAATACTCACTCTGAAAGATGTACTTTATGTACCTGAAGTTAGGAAAAACTTGATATATGTACCTTTACTTAATAAGTATGATTTCGAATCTATATTTGAGGGAGATAAATTTATTCTCTCCAAAGGGGTATGTTTGTAGGGAAGGGTTATCTTTCTGAGAATATGTTCATGTGTAATGTTGTTAATAATAATAATAATGTGATTTCTGCTTATATTGTTGATTCTTATGATTTATGGCATATGCGACTAGGACATGTTAATTTTAGAAAATTAAATGATATGATGAAATCAAATTTAATTCCAACTATTGACAAAAATTCAAATTCATGTACTACTTGCATGTTAACTAAAATCACTAGACAACCTTTTAAAACAGTTGAAAGAAGTTCTAAAGTGTTAGATTTAATTCATTCGGATGTATGTGATTTACATGGTTGGCCCACAATTGGTGGTAAAAAGTATTTTGTCACTTTCATTGATGATTGCACTAGATTTTGTTATGTTTATTTAATGCACTCTAAGGATGAAGTCTTAGAAAAATTTAAAATTTTTAAAGCACAAGTAGAACTTCAACATGAAACTTTCATTAAATATTTTAGGAGTGATAGAGGGGGAGAGTTCTATCATCCTAATTATTTTGAGTCCACTGGTATTATACATCAAATAATTGCACCATATTCCCCACAATAAAATGGAATAGCGGAAAGGAAAAATAGGGTGCTGGAAGAAATGGTAAATGCCATGTTATCCTATTCTGGTTTATCTAAAGGATATTGGGGTGAAGCCATGCTAACTGCATGTTATATATTGAATAGAGTTCCTAATAAAAGGAACAAGATAACCCCATATGAACTCTGGAAGAAAAGAAAACCCAATCTTAACTATTTAAAAGTTTGGGGTTGTAGAGCAATTGTAAAGGTGCCTGAACCAAAAAGAAAGAAATTGGGAGAAAGAGGAATTGAATGTGTATTTCTGGGCTATGCTGAAAATAGTAAAGCTTATAGATTCATGGTTATTGAATCTAATGACTCATATCCTATTAATACTGTGATTGAGTCAAGAGATGCAATCTTTCAAGAGTGTAGATTTACCTCAATTCAATATCCCAAAGACAATGTTCATCATGATGTTCAAAGTCTAGAAAGTAATGTATCTAATAATGATATGTTGGAATGTTCAGAACCTCGAAGAAGTAAAAGAATCCGAAAAGTGAAAAACTATGGATCATAATTCTTTATGTTCCTTGTAGAAGGAAATAATGATTCCATAAATCGTTATGGACCAATTTGCTATAACCTAGAGAATGATCCAGAAACATTTAAAGATGCAATAAAATCTCAAGATTCGTCCTTTTGGAAAGAAGCCATCCAAGAGGAAATGAACTCAATTATGGGTAATAAAACCTGGAAACTAGTATATCTCACCCCGGGATCAAAACCAATAGGGTGTAAATGGATCTTTAAAAGGAAAATGAAAGTTGATGGTACCATTGAAAAATTCAAAGCTAGACTTGTCGCTAAAGGATTTACACAAAAATAAGGAATTGATTATTTTGATACTTATGCACCTGTTGCAAGAATTGCATCAATTAGAGTGCTTTTGGCACTCGCTTCCATCTATAAATTTGTCATTCATCAAATGGATGTTAAAACTGCTTTCCTAAATGGAGAATTGGATGAAGAGGTGTATATGAAACAACCTGAAGGGTTCGTTATCAAAGGCCAAGAACATAAAGTGTGTAAATTAACTAAGTCTTTATATGGGTTAAAACAAGCACCCAAACAATGGCATCAAAAATTTGACCAAGTTATGTTGGCCAATGGATACAAAATAAATGAATCTGACAAATGTATTTATAGTAACTTTAACAATGGAAAAGGGGTTATGATTTGTTTATATGTGGATGATATGTTAATCTTTGGTACTGAATTAAAAGAGGTAGAAAAGACTAAAGCTTTCTTATCCAAAATTTTTGATATGAAAGACTTAGGTGAAGCAGATGTGATTTTAGGAATTAAAATCATAAGAGATGGTGAACATATTGGTTTATCCCAATCTCACTATATCGAAAAAGTGCTTAAGAAATTTGATCACTTCAGTTGCAAATCTGTTTCTACCCCATTTGATCAAAATGTTAATTTGCAACCACATAAAGGGTGTCCAGTGGCACAACTTGAATACTCAAAGGTAATCGGATGTTTGATGTACGCTATGACTTGTACCAGACCTGATATAGCATATGTGGTTGGTAGGTTAAGTCGATATACAAGTAATCCAAGTAGAGACCATTAGTATGTTGTTAATAGAGTATTAAAATACTTAAAAGGGACGATTAACTATAGTTTAACATATAGTGGATATCCTTTGGTTTTGGAAGGATATACAAATGCCAGTTGGGTAACATATGTAGAAGATCATGCCTCCACTAGTGGATGGATCTTCAATCTTGGTGGAGGTGCAGTTTCTTGGGGTTCAAAGAAACAGACTTGCATTGCCGACTCCATCATGGCTGCAGAATTTATTGCTCTGGCTGCAGGTAGTAAAGAGGCAGAATGGCTAAGAAACTTGTTGTATGAGATACCTATTTGGCCAAAGCCAAAAGCACCCGTATCCATACATTGTGATAGTCGATCCATACTATCTAAAGC